>CM076574.1:407504240-407784016 GCA_034641835.2 Pinus albicaulis
GGTATATGTAAAATATTTTAATTTTAATATTTTTGATATAAAATATTTGTTAAGCAATTTGAAATATCTAAATAGATTTGTAAAATTTTAGTAAACAAAAGCTTTAATATTAGAGCACGATCTTGTATATTCTTTTTAAAAAATTATTACTTTTAATTTTCCACTTGGATTTAATGAGAATGAGGAATTATTTTTTTTAAATTATTTTATAAATATTAAATAATGTTTTTTTATTAATATTATTATTGTATGTGTAAAATATTTTAATTTTAATATTTTTGGTATAAAATATTTATTAAGAAATTTGAAACATTTGAAATACATTTGTAAAATTTTAGTAGACAAAGGCATTAGAGTATGATCTTGTATATTTTTTTTTTTAAATCATATAAAATAAAATCTCGATTTAATTTTTAAAATAACCGAATTGATGAATAAATTAAAAATTTACAAATAAATGAAAATTTTATTCTTATTATTTTTTAAAATTTTATTTATTAAAATATTTACATTTGAATAAAAAATTATTTATAAATTTGAACTATATATTTGAATTATTTCTATATTAAAATATTTTAATTTTAATATTTTTGATATAAAATACTTGTTAAAAAATTTGAAATATTTGAAATATATTTGTAAGATTTTAGTTGACAAAAGCTTTAACATTAGAGCATGATCTTTTATATTCTTTTAAAAAAATTTATATAAAATATAATCTCCATTTAAGTTTTAAAATAACTAAATTAATGAATAAATTAAAAATTTACAAATAAATGAAAACGTTATTCTTATTAATTTTAAAATTTTATTTATTAAAATGTTTACATTTAAATAAAAAATTATTCATAAATTTGAACAATATATTGATGATGTACTTGTACATTTTATGGGAATGTATGGAGGGAAGATGGGAGGTATGTATGTGTCCTATGGGATTTATCCATGTATCTTATGCTACATTTTTCAGGGAGAACATTGGGCAAGCCATGTTTGTTTCATTTGAGCTATTATCTCCTTATGGGATGGATTATTTACATCTCATGAGAACTTCAGAGGAGCAATTCATGGAGGGATGGATTGATGAACGCTTAGCTTATGGAGGAAAATTATCACATGTCGGTGTCACAAATGGAGGAGGAGAAGAGTTGCAACACTCACCTTATCGGTTGCTTGAGGAAAAGCAACATTTGGGAGGGGAGGACTGTAATATTCCCAATTAGTCCTAAGCTAATTGGAATATTCATTTTTGTTTTATTTCTTTGTTTAAAAAATAAAAGTGTAAAGGTTCCATAATACTCCTAAATAATGACTAAATCAATGCCAAATGTAGAAAGGCTGAATCTTGGTTGCTAAATCAAGCACCCTTAGGTGTGAAAGGGGCTGGAAATTTTGACTAGGTCAACCTTGACCAAATCTATAGTGTTGTCTTGGAGGAGTGGCCATCAATGAGGCACAACGTAGTTTTAGATGGAGATGCCTTGTGTGAAAGGAGTGATATCATTGGAAGTGGTTTAGGGTTTGCAAGCTCTTAACTTATAAAATGAAGAGGATGGAAGAATTAGAAGGTTTTTGATGATATTATATTTCTAAATATATTGTCTGTTTAGACATATATCATTTTCTTGTTGTTTAGCTGAGAATTAATGTTGTTTAGCATTGGATATTCCTTGTTGGGAATCCCACCTCTTTCCTTGAGAGGCCTCTTGGAAGAGTTTGAATTGTATTGTCCACTATCTGGCTAAAGGCCAAGCTTCTTCTTTCAACTACAACACATATCCTGTTGAGGGTTTGGTTTTCTTTGCAAGCTGCAGCTAGAGGAGACTTCTACTTCATTGGGAGGAGAGTATTGGATGACTTGAGCTTCATTTTCTGATCTTGGAATGTGGCCAACCACATTTTCATCCCTACAACGTAGTTTTACTTCCAGATCTACGTTATTCCTATAGGTGCAGTTGCAGAGTGTTTTGGCACACCATTTGGAAAGTGATTTTAAAGTGTTAGGGATATGCCCTTCACTTTGGAGATCTCTTGGAGGTGATAATTTCCTTGTTCATATCAGATCCTATCCACTTTCCAGATCTGAATATTTATGTAGATCTACAGACTTAGATCTAATATCTACAAGTTGTACATGGTTTAATGCTGAAAACCCCAAGGGGATTCTGAAGAGGAGCCTATATAGTGTATGGATCTGTTCTAGATCTGACTTTTCATGCACTTATCTACTCTAGCTCTAAAGTGTAATATACATCTATTGTAGTCTAATAAAATAACATTGTAAGGCTTTTTCCAGTCTATATATATGGTTGTAGCACCTCATTTTGAGGATTTTCTTACATTGGAGACTTGTATTTCCTGTTATGCATATTATGGGCCAATTTTTACATCTATTTTTTTGTTGTAAATATAAATGAAGGGTCTCCATATTGGCCTCGTTTTTCTATGATGATCTGTGTTATTTTTATTCTATTCTACATTGTATTTCTGCATTCCCCATTTGGGAATATTACAAATTGACTGTCCACTGCTAGCGTGTCATCTGACTTTGGAACTCTAGACAAGAAATTTGTAAGTAAGTTCTCCTTCCCTGGATGGTCTTTGATAGTTATGTCGAACTCCTGTAAAAGAAACAACCAATGAGTCACTCTCCCATCTGTAATAGGTTTATTGGCTAGATATCTAATGGCAGAGTTATCAATATACAGGAATACTTGATAGGCAGTTATATAACGCCTAAATTTATTGATAGCATAAATGACAGCCAAGAACTCCTTTTCAGTCATTGTATAGTTTAATTCGGCAAGAGTGAGATTATTGCTGATGTAATATATAGCATAAGGATTTTTATCTTCTTCTTGAACGATAACTTCCCCTATTGTTGTGTTGGATGCATCCGAGGAAATGTGAAAGGGAAACTCCCAGTTAGGGCCGCGTCAGATTGGTGTTGTCGAAACCAGTTTCTTTAAATATGAAAAATCAGTGCCACATTTATCAAACCAATGGAATTCAACATTTCCAGTTAATGCATACAAGGGCGCAACAATTTGTGAGAAATTCTTTATAAACCTGTGATAGTACCCTACGTATCCAAGGAAACTACATACCTTTGTCTACATACAAGGTGTAACTAATGAAAGGATTACCTCTATCTTTTCCGGATCTACCTGTATTCCAGCTGCAAAGATGTAGTGTCCTAGGATTATTCCTTCAGTCATCATCATGTGACATTTTTCATTTCTTAGACACAATCTAGTAGCAATACATCGTTCCAATAATTTTTCTAATGTTTCCAGTGCTTGATAAAAATAATCTCCATATGGGGTAAAGTCTTCCATGTAAATTTCGAGTCCTTCATTTATCAAATCAGAAAAAATGCTGAGTATGGCTCTTTCAAATGTTGCTGAGGCATTGCATAATCCAAATGGTAATACCCTATAGGCAAATGTACCCCATGGGTAGGTAAAGGTTGTTTTATCTTGGTCTTCAAGGGCTATCTGTATTTGATTGTAATCGTTGAACCCATCAAGGAAGGAAAAGTACCCCTTTCCTGACAATGTATCAAGGACTTGGTCAATAAAAGGGAGGTGGAAGTTGTCTTTATGTGTTTCTTTAATCCACATAGATTATCCACTTCCCATTCTTCTTAGGCACAAATACTAAAGGAGAGACCCATTTGTTGTCTGAGATAGGATAAATGAAGTTTACATCAAGTAGCTTTTGCAACTTATCCTTTACAATGTCTTTTAGATGCAGGTTTAACCTCTGTTGAGGTTGTCGAATAGGCTAAGCCTCCTTGTCAGTATAAATGTGACCTTCATGTATGGGTATTCCCAAGAAAATTATCCCTGATATTTCTATAAAATCTTAATGAACTTTTGTTGTCGGTTACTATCCAGACTACCATTGATATTTAAAACCTTTCCTGGCTCAATTTCGATTGGTATGCTATTGCGAACAACAATCATGGGTATTTTTTGATTATTAATGTATGCCAAGGGGTCTTCTTGTGCTTCATCATCAAAATTTGCTTTTAGGATTTTCCATTTTAGGTTTTCAGACTCAGATGGTTGATTCATGAAGTTATTGATTACATCATCTTCAATGTGGTCTTTGAATTCAAGAGCTTCAATTATTGTCAGTGGTGAATGGATGTTTTGTTCCCAGTATGTATCTGGATGCCTATGAATATTTACAGTGGGTAGACTTGGTTTGGCAGGTGGGTAAATGACAATATTTTTTATGGCATCACCTCTAGGAATGGCCATGTTTCTTGTCTAGAAACCTATGTAAGCATCAGTTGTTTCTAACCAAGGTTGGCCCAATATCAGGGGGTTTCCATCCATCCTAATTTTTGGGTTAATAACTAAATAGTCAGCCAGATACTCCCATGAGTCCACAAAAACCACGATGTCATGTAATATTCCTTCTGTTTTGATAACAGATCTGTCAGCAAGTTCCAATAAGGTAAATGTGGGTTCTAACGTTGTTACGCCTAGCTTATCGTAGGTTTATGCAGTTAAGATGTTGATGGCTGCCCCTAAGTCAACCAATGTGTTTAAAAATGAGTGGCCAATTATTTGTATAGTTACTATGGGGTTCCCTAGATCCTCATATTTTATGGGTGTTTCTTTACCCAAAATTAAGTTTGACAGCGCCCTACCACATGAACAGTAGGTAAATTTTTTTCTTTCCTCACTTGTTTCTTTTCACACAACTCTTTAATTGTCTTAGCATAGATAGGAATGTCTTGTATATCCTGTAGAAGGGGAATTTTAAAGCAAATATTTTTTAGTTCCCCCAGGAGATCAAAATCTGAAGAGACTATTGGTTTAGGCAATGTTAATCTTTCAGGGAATGGAGGGGGGGAATAATAAGGTTTCCAGGATTCCTTTGGCCAACTGTGTCTCTCCCTTGTTTTACCTTTGTTTCAGTCATAGTTTTTTTCCTAGGTGCTGTCAAAATTTTAGGTTCAAGTTGTGGCAGGGTCATATCTTCTTTTTGTGAAATAACACATCCTCATCTTAGCCTAAGTTCATTGCATTGCTTCTGTTCAGTTTTAGGGTTTGGGTTTTCAAAAATTGAATTAGATACACTATCCTGTTGTTGGGATTAGGATTGGGTTGAGCTGATAGTTGAGGACGTGTAATATTCCAAAATTATCATGCAGCTAATTGGAATATTGAATATTGCTTTTGACACCTAGGAGATGAATAAATGGGTAAGGAGACCCATACATATCTGAAATAGGAATAAAATCCCTCATGATGTGAAAAGGGATCAAAATAATAGCTGGATTTTTCACCCTCATGTGAACAAGGGAAAATACATGTGGACAAGGTCAAGTTTGACCAAGTCAACAACGCTGGAATGAATGGTGGAGATCATCTATGGAGACAACATAGTGATAGTGGGAGGAAGATTCCTTGGTGGGGGAAACCCTAATGTGTGGGACCCAGGGTAAGAAGGCTCACACTTGTTTATAAGGAGGGAAAGGTAGCCATAGAAAGGGATGTTATTAATTATTGATTTTATGCTTTGCATGACTTTTGTGCATTCTTCAGCTGTTTAGTTGAGATTGTTGTGTTGTTTAGCACCAGGTGTTCTCGAGCGGGAATCCCATCTCCTTTCTTGAGAGGCCTCTTGGGGGAGCTGTGTACTTCATTTCTCCACATTCAGGCTTGAGGCTAAGCTACCTCCTTCAGCTACAGTGCAGTTTCTGTTTAGAGCTGGGTTGTGTTGCAGGGTGTTGCAGTGGAGGGTTGAGAACACCACTTCCAAAGCTATTTTTTCATAGGAGGAAGCTTTCTTTCCTTTTGGAAATCAGTGAGGAATATTTTGGAGCTTGTTTCACATCTTGTAACTTGGCCAACATATCTTCTATCACCTACAACGCAATATCTCTCCTAGACTACGTTATTTCAGTGAGTATTTGCACTGAGGGGTGGCAGTGTTTGATCAGAGGGTGAGATCTTTAGTGTTAGGATCAAGCTTTCACTTGGAAGATCCATTGGAGGAGGTCTATTCATATTATGCATCATATTCAACCATATCCATCTAGTTATTGAGCTGCAGCTGCTACTTAGCCCTAGGGCTGCACTCCGACATTTTTGTATCTTTGGATATTTCAGGAAATCCTTTCAGGATTGTCTTGAAATTGTGTTTGGGAGTCTAGATCTTCACTCCAAACATTGTATGAGACATATAGTTTCAGACATATGTATTGACACTTTCCAGCAGTAGTTCTGCTTAATAAAACTGTGTGTCATAGCCTTGGGTATTATTTGTGTAGTAGTATTCTTCATATTTCATGTACATGTTCTCTTAAGGTTTGTGTTGCCTAACTTGAGTGATTATTTCCTCAAGATATTGTATACATTTGTTGCTATAACATTAATATGATGGCTATATGTTATTCTCACATTTTATGAGTTGATTCATCACTGCTATTTCCAGTTTTATGTCTTGTATTGCTGCATTCCCCATTTTGGGATATTACAGGACGCATGATAGGCTGAGGATTGTATTAGACTTGGTATGGAGTTGGTAATGTAGGTTGATTCTGAACCCCTGTCCCCATCGGTTGATTGGTCATTCCCAGAGGTCACTGCCAGTTTTGAGACCAATTTTTGGTCTACAAAGGGGAGGCAGGCCACTGGGACTGATAGGTATTTTTTTGCCAGTAAGGGGGAGAACAAGGAAAACTTGGCCAATTATTACCTGAACAGGGTTGTGTTTTCCAAGGAGGTATAGGAAATGATTGGGATGGCTAAGGAGAAAAAGGTGATTGGTTCTACCAAGCTGTTGCAGGGTTTTGTTGGTTAAATTGTGGAGAAGAAAATAACTGATGTAGGTCTTGTGGCATACTTGGTCGTGCTTGCCACTACCAACGTTGTTTCATTAAATAGACTAGTTATGTTTCTTCTTCTTCTTCTTTAAAAAGCTCTTTCAACCTCGGAAGTGAAGGGAAATGGTCAGTGGCATGGTCCTTGTACAAATAGTGCATATCTAGACCATGTCTAATGGACATTCCCATTGGATATGCTTCTTCCGACAACGTGGAAGAAAGACAACCAAGTTTTGTTCTATTATATCTTGCTTCTGCTTAGCTTATAGGATATCTAGCTGCGTTGTTAGGGTGCCCAAGATATCAGTTTTAAAATCTTCTAAAAGATTACAAAATTCTACTCTGGTCACGTTTCCACCAAACTGTTTAGGATTTCTTGTAGTTGAGTCTCGCCCGATTGGCCTACTTCGCGTACTACCCTGAGAACACCTGATACACAGTGAAATAATTTCATCATGTTATTCTTAATAGATGTCCTTTTTTCCAATTATATTCAGTGTTTCGACCCATTCTTCTTTCATTCCCTTAATCATCGTTACTTTTAGGATATCTTTATATCATGTATTATATGGACACCTTTGTAAGTTATATTGAAATATTTCAACGTCTTCTTCTAATGTCTCATTTTCCTTTGCAGACATATTGAAAATTTCATCTTTTAATTCTCAAGTCCAACAATAGTCTTGATATTTTTTAAGAAACAAGTTTTTCATCTGATCCCAGCTATTAATGGTTCCTCCACCAAGCCCCATAAACCAAAATAATGTTGTTCCCTTCAAATTAGAGGGGAATAACTTCATTTTATGAGGGTTAGTGGTGTATTCATATCCCCTACATAAGACATAAAATTAAAATAAGAATTCATCTGGATCTTTCGAGCTCAACGCATGGAAGGTGGGGATGTTTTGTAATGGAATGGCTTTCATAGGGGTGTTTTCAGCTCGATCAACAATGGGATACTCCAATGTTGATGTTTTCCTCTAGTTTTGGTTGTTCGCCATTTGATCAAAGATATTCCAATAATATTTAGGGATTTCCTGTTCTGGAGGAATAAAATCAGTGGAATTAGGGAGTGGATGTGGAGGAAGCCTTACAGCACTTCCATGATCTGGGATGCTGGGTGTCTCCGTCTCAACCACTCTCTCATGGGATCCGGGCTCTGGAGCTTTTACTTGTACTCCACTGCTGGTTTCTCCCTCTCCTTCCCGCAAATTGCAAGAACCTCCCTCTCTCAAAGGGTCAGGACTTACGTGATCAGAAGTATGAAGGCTTTGTTCAGACCCTTATATTTCACTGTGAATCTCAGCATGGGTTGCAGATGGTGAAGCTGCTCCCTGAGGGAGTTTAGTAGGACTCTTAGTAGGAATGGTTCTGGGTCATACGAATTCCTTGAATTCAGCCTTCTTAATGATTTCGTATATATATGTTGTTCTGCCAAGGATCACCGGTCCTTTGGGTTTTGTGGATTTAAGTGGGGGATTCTAAATTGTTTCTATCTATTTCTTTATATTCATAAAACAAGAGCATCTATCCTACTACCCTCTTCACAATTGCTGAAAAGCGGGTTGTAGAGCAAGAATTTTTCTTGTTGGTATGCAGGTTCTTACCTCTCATTTTCAATACCCAATTATTTCACAGCAAAAGGAAAATGAAATAAAGGACATCACTCTTAAACACTCTCCTCGGCAACAACGCCAAAATCTTTGGTCATAAAGGTAACTGTTTAAAGGTAACCTCAATGCTTTTCATTTAATTTTCAACCCAGGGTAAGTCTTCTTATTTCAAGAGTGTAAGCACAGTATATGCAAGTGACATCGGAGGAAAAATACTCTTAATTATCATAAGACATACTTTCTAATTCTTGAAGTTCAATCAAATTTACTTGAAAGTGAATTATAGAATGCTTTTGACTATTCAAGGGAGCTAACTCTGTTCTATGCCTATGTAGAAGTAACTACTTAGGGCTGGAAAGAATAAACTAAAATTGAACAACATGCTTGACGAATTTAAAAAGAAACTTAATGAATTGAACAATAATCAATTATTCTAATTTTGCAATGAAATTTGCTTTTAATCAACTAATGAAAAAGTTCTAGATTAAGAAACAACCAATACTCATAATGATACACTAGAGAATTTGGCGGAAATTTCGACGGCCAATTCGTCGCTATTCCGACACATAGTCGTTGCAAGAGCGACAGTTCGGGGGCGGACAAACCGTGGTTTGTCATGCCATCGCCATTCCGACGCAAGTAAAAAGTGTCGCACTATCGACACTTCTTCCGTCGTTCCGAACAAGCGTCACTCTTCCGACGTCTCACAAACCGTCGCGCCTCCGACGTTTGTAAACTGTCGCACTTCCGGTGAAATGTGGTTCGACCTTTGGAACGTCGCTCTTCCGACACTTATAAACCGTCGCAATTCCGACCCAACGTGGTCCGACGTTTTGGACGTCGCTCTTCCGACGCTTATAAACCGTCGCAGTTCCGACTAAACGTGGTCCGACGTTTTGACGTCGCTCTTCCGACGCTTGTAAACTGTCGCAATTCCGACTAAACGTGGTCCGACGTTTTGGACGTCACTCTTCCGACGTCTGGAAGATGTCGTAATTCCGACAATATGTGGTCCGACATTTGGAACGTCGCTCTTCCGAAGTTTTCATACTGTCTCTCTTCCGACGTTTTCATACTGTCTCTCTTCCGACGTTTCTGGGTTGTCGCAGTTCCGACGTCTACAAGGCGTCGGTAGACCGACGGAGGGTTCAATTTTAAAAAAATAAAAATAAAATTTTAAAAGACAAGAAACGCTGTTTTGAAGATATTATATGAAGTAAAACAGTCCATGAAAGTGAAATAGCAGTATGTAGAATAGTAAAGCAACAGATAGAGTACCGACGTCCATTGTTCCAAATACAAATTAAAGTACCCAAAACCCTGCAACAGAGAAGTAAAACAAACTAAAAGTGAAGATATTATATGAAGTAAAACACACCATGAAAGTGAAATAGCAAAGATGTAGAATAGTAAAGGAAATGTATAGAGTACCGACGTCCATTGTTCCAAATACAAATTAAAGTACCCAAAACCTCAGCAACAAAGAAGTAAAACAAATGCCATGAAAGTGAAGATATTATATGAAGTAAAACAAATTAAGGAAAGTGAAATAGCAAAGATGTAGAATAGCAGTCAACGTATAGAGTACCGACGTCCATTGTTCCAAATACAAATTAAAGTACCCAAAACCCTGCAACAGAGAAAAACGCTAATCATAATCATGTGAGGAGTGTGATATGTCCAAAATATAAAAAGACCATTGGACCATATCAATAAACCAGCAACATAGACCAGCATCGCTAGTTTTGAAGGCAGAGTGATAAACATTAATCATTTTTTTTTTCACAAGAGAAAAAACGCTGTTTTGAATATATTATATGAAGTAAAACAGTCCATGAAATCATTAAATTTTCACATCTGAATATTGGAACCCAAATATACATCCTAGTAAAGGGAGTCCCACTGCATACTGATAGAAAATACCCCATGTCAATACAAAGGACTTGATATAAAAACCTAGCATCTTCACATGGGATTATCGACACCAGAGTTAACTAAATATTCTGAGGCATCTATAAGCAAAGAAATAGCAAAGATGTAGAATAGTAAAAGCACAGATATAATGATGCCCATTGTTCCAAATAAATAGCACTAAAATCTCATCGTAGAAAAACTAATCATGTGAGAGTGTTATATGTCCAAATATAAAAAGATTACCATCAGACCATATCACAAACCAAACAACATAGACCAAGACGCAGTTTTGAAGGCAGAGGATAAACATTAATCATTTTTTTTCACAAGAGAACGATGTTTTGAATATATTGTATGAAGTAAAAACAGCTTCCATGAAGTCATTACATTTTCACATCTTAAGATTGAACCCCAAATATCCATCTGCAAGGAAAGTCCTACCCTGCATAGAAAATGTTTCATGCTGATAAATGGAAATCACTTCGATATAAAAACCCCAAGATTAACGCTTTCCACATGGAGCCATCGCATACTCGAGAAAGCATCCAAATATTCAAGGCATCTACAAGAAAAGTGGAAATGTTAAAAGATGCGGAATAGTAAGCAAACGGTATAAGTAAGACACGACGTCTTCGTTCCAAATACAAGCCCAGTATCTAAAATTCTTCAACAGAAAATCTTTGAACAGGAGGAGTGTGATATGTCCAAAATATGTAAGACATCGACCATAATAATAAACTGAAAGAATATACTGAAGATCGCTTAGTTTTGAAGGCGCAATGATAAACATTAATCATTTTTTCGCAAGAGAAAAATGCTATTTTGAATATATTATATGAGTAAAATAGCTCCATGAGTCACACATTTTCAGACCAAAAGATTGGAAATTCCAAATATCCATCCGCAGTAACTATATAATGATAAAATATTCCCATGTCACACGCTGTGGGACATGATATGTAGTCTGTAAGAACGCCCCATTACGGAGAGATTGGCCCTAGAAAGTTATTTTAAAGATACTATACTTATAAAGAAAGTGAAATAGTAGTATGTAGAACAGTAAAGCAACAGATAGAGTACCGACGTCCATTGTTCCAAATACAAATTAAAGTACCCAAAATCCTTGAACGGATCAAGAAAAACGCTAATCATGTGAGAATTCAAAGTAAAGTTAATCTATTAACATTGCGAATAAAATTACACCGAAGTCAAAAACATTGCCTGGCCATACTCATGGCAAATTTGTCATCAAAAAATCAAAAAATTAAGAATACTGCCCTCATACGGGGAAACCAGTCTTGAACGTTTAATTTACAGAATTCAAAAATATTACTTAAAGGTCCAGCACAGTAAAATAAACTAAAAGCAGCCCAATTAACTGGGCCTGCTAAGCAAGAAAAACAAATCAACCAAACTAATCCTCCGCTGGTTCCTCCACGATTCGGTACCATCCTTCGGAAGGTCCAGGATCGCTAGGTGCTACCTCCACATGCATGCCACGGCTCCCCTCCTGAAGGCCCGAATGCTGGCCGGCTTTTTCCGAGCTCAGACCCGCCGGACGGGTACATTCTTCCTCCGTTTGGGCCTCCTCGCGGAAGACCACAGTGACTACAGCTGTGATTCGCGGGCGGTTGAGAGTGCAATCAAAGGAAAATTGCGCAGTGCGCGTCGTGGGAGAAGGTGAACTAGCGGTGGGGAAGCCAGGAGCAATGGAATCCATTTGGTGGCCAGATGCTACAAGCCGACCCTGCCCACTCCTAGTATTTGGATATCGACCTAAGTAATAATCACTGGACTGGCCGGAAGTCATCTCTGTTGAGGTGTTGGAGGGAGCGCGCCGGGATTGACCTCTAGTGCTCCCCCTGCGGCAACGCATCCTATGACGCACGCGAGGCATGGGTGCAATCTCAGGCGCAGTGGGCACAAGAGACGAAGAAGCAGAATTCCAATTAACAGAGGAAGACAGACAGAAACAGAATCGAGAGAAATGGAAATATGCGGCAAAGTCTAGGCAGAAGTTCCGCTGGCCACTTCTCCTTATCGTCGCAGTTACCAGACAGTGTAATCCAGCAACCGGCTTGTCTGAAAAACCATGGCTAAACGCCATTTTTTATGTCGACCCATCTGCAATGCAATCAAAGGACGGCCGTCATAATGAATCTCTGATCATTAATAATGAGAGCCGAAGGCCGGATCAAATTGGAGCGTGCGGAATCGCTCATAGGAGTGGAGGTCCGATCTTGAACTGTGTTAAAAATTAATTAATGTAGATTTGATGTGAAAACTTAATTGAACAGCGTTAAATGTTAATGCGAATGATATGAAATCGCCATATCCATGTCCCATCACCTTAAACGCCATCGAATGCACCCGCAGCCGGGAGCAGGGAAAGTTTTTAATGAGGACACGTGGCAAAAATTGACTGGAGCAGATATTTGTTTGGGCCGCTCGCGCAGTGGAAATCCGGACCCGTAAAATATTAGGGTGAATTTGATAAGAAATTCGCGTCACAAAATTGGCCGATGTCAGCAGGCCATTTTGGAACGCGAATTTGGTTTGAATTATGGTTTATCGCCATTTGAAGTCCGGCGGGCTCGACTTTTGAACAATTTTCTTATAAAATTTGTGTTGGTTTTCTTTGATAATACACATATTAAAATCCCGCTTAATAAAGAGACAAAATTGTTGTGCTTTTGGAACCGTGGTCAAGCCCTCTACCAAAACCACAAGCGGAATCACAAAAGCGGGTTGCCCATATCGCACCGCTTTTGCGGAGTAGGCGGTATTTCCTATTCGCGAGCGATTCCATAGGGAATGCGACATGTGGCGAAGTGACCCCGGAAAACAACCGTTTAACCCACGCCATCGCACGTTAAAGCCCGACGTTGGAAGCCGAGCGAAATTGCTAAGAGTCGTTGATTTGGAGAAGGGCCATCGGACAGTGGTCGCACGTTGAACTTGCCCGGAGGTTAACTAAGGTGTGCGGAGGATAGCCAGGTACGATACGAGTGTTTGATTGGTTATTGATATATATAGGTGGGGCCGGAGTATAATGAAATTGTTTAATAAACGATTGGCGGATAATTAGCATAAGTCTGGAGGGTGATTGTTGTAAGGCTGGGTGGTGAAATATAGAGCCGAAAGTTCACTACAAGTTATTTATTTAAAAAGAAACGTGGAGTATAAATACAAAGTGTTGAAAGTTAAACATTGGTTATAAGGATTGGAGATAATATAAAGTCGGGAATATAAATTAAAGTCCAACCATTGTGGATAGTATTTATTTATCAAATTCTATGAATTTGATAAATAAAACCGAAGAAAGAAGAAGTCAATTAAGACTTAGGCTGGAGGAAAAGAACGGGGTAAACCAAGGGAAAATGCTGACAGAGCGATTGTAGACACACCGGCTCTCCTTGGGGGTCCAATTTCAGTTTTGTTGCGTCACACGATGATCTCTCTTCTCTGGCATTTACTTGTATTGAAGATCACTATTCTAGGAATAAGGAGTTATTTTCTCCAAAAATAACCCTAGCCAAACATTGACAATGCATCAAGGATATCTTTCTGTGCTTCATAAGCACATTTGTTCTACTTCTAAATCATGTCTTGGAAGTGGTTGTTGTGCTGGAAATTATTCACCAGTTGGTTTCATACCAAAGTCTTTTTCACATTTTCAGCATCCAATACATGAAAAATATAATGGTTTAAAACAACCTAAATATTTGAAATTTTGCAAGAATTGTCTGGCACACTTTGAATATAAATTTTGAAGTCAAGTGCATGATGCTGTATAGGATCAAGTGTCATTTTGAATACCAAATGTTTCACAGAAAACTTCTCAACATGCTACCCTGCAGTAAGGATTAAATGACAATATTGCATCAACTATTTCCATAATAAAGTGCACCTCGGCCATAAGACTAAACAACTACAAATGTTGTAGATCTAACAAGACCACACAATCAAATGTATTCCACAAGGCCAATACTGTATGAAAAATGAAAAGGAGTTTGCAACCAAAAATACCTTAGGCAACTAATTCAATTAGATACACCAAACCATCGGCAAAAAGGAAAACCAGCCTACTCAAAAGGCAAGCGTTTACCTCCTTTGACAAAATTTTGAGTTCGAAACAAGGGCCTTTATTGTCTTGTCAATGCCCCTAGTAATTTGAACGGGGTTTTCACCTGCTGCAACAACCTAAAAAAAAAGGTTTCATTTCAAATTATTTTCCACAAATTTAAGATACAACCATTGTCAGTTTTGTATTTCCTAACAAGCTCATAAATTTTGACAAAAGAACCAAAATTTTTTAATACATGATAGCAATTTTTTCACTCAAAAACTATCTTAGACTCAATAAACCCAACCCAAAACTAAAAAACCAAACACCATAAGACCCTACAAAAATGAATAGATGATCTTAATCCGGTACCATCGACAAAAAGTTACCTTTACACCCTCACTTATTAAACCCTGTGCTGTTGAATTTTAACTTCAACTGCTGCAGCAGAAGGACGGATGCAGCAGCAACATTTTTTTTTGGAGGTTGCTTGCATGCCATCCAGAAATTTAATTCAGCATTTAAAATTCCCGCAAGTTTTTTTTGTAGACGGCCACAGCCATATTTCTGTACAGGATTGTATTTAAACACAACAGCCAGCATTAACGCAATTCACCAACCAGAAATTAAACAAACAGAAATTTACCCGACAGTTTTGTAAATTCAAAAGGAGGACATGTGGAGCATTAATATTGGATGGCATGAAATTGAAGGGAATCTGAAAACCTGAAAACCGGACCCGAATTTTTTATAGGGCACATTGGATTGAGAATTCGAGTTAAAATTAGGCAGACGTCAGCATCCCATTTTGGAACGCGAATTTGGTTTGAAATTCAATCTATTTAGACTTTTGAAGTCCGACGGAAAGAGTTCTTTAATGTTTTGATAGTTTAATATATACATATGTTATATATATATATCATATGCAAAATGAAAGGTGGGCCATAGAATTTAGTTTTAATTTTATTTTTTTTTAAAGAGGGTTTATTATAATATGTTTTATATGTTCCGGCATATAAAAATAAAAAGGTCGAAAAATCTTGGTAGTTTTTTTTATAGACAGTACGTAAATTTTTTATTACATAGCAGTGTGTAAAAAGTGAAAAACTGAGGGTAACTTTGTAAGTGTGTATGCACAGCAGTGCGAAAGGGAAAAACACAGCAGAGTGTTTTAGAGACAGAGTATGTTTGTTTTGAACAGACAGTGAGTTGGTTTTATGCACTGCGTTTTGTAGCAGTCATAATTTTGTAATCCCTCTCAGTGAGGAAGTAGTGTAATAGTTTTTTTTTGAGTTATTGAAGGGAATAGAAGTTTGTTTTCAAAGTATTGAAACTCTGTCTCCTGTCAAAGAAATTTTTATTTTATGTGTGTTAGAGGAAGGGAGATTTATGGGTGGTTCTTATGAATCAACCAACCATTCAGAACATGCTCATCAATCCAAACCATAAGTATTATGTGACAATATTCAAGCAGGCACTGAATCGGATTTCTGAAGCTATGTTAGAGAAACCCTAAACTCTCAATGAAAATAGGTGAAATGTGGCACCACTCAGAGATTGACATGTGCCAATTGGTACAAGTGGTAGACAATTGGCATGCTCAAACAACGAGGTGATGCAGGAATGACATGAGGGAGAAAATATCAGAAAAGCCCCAAATCTGGAGAACTAAAGCTCATCACCAACACGAGATTGACAACTTTACATGATGTAACCTATGAAATCGTAAATGGAGAAATCATAGTAACAATAAAGTAACCTATGTAACAATAAAGTCGGATTCATCCTGGGAGTGGTAATGGGAGAAATCATAGTGAACAACGGGAAACATGCATAGTTGCTTACAATCAAATAGATGAAAAAACACATACAAAAAACCTAGATAATAATCGTGAACAAGCTTAATATTGAATTATGAACTGTAAAGGAACTTACAAAATGTGACATTACGAACTTGGTCAAGCGCACAAGAAAAAATATCCTGGACATGACCCTGGTTGACAAGTTGTATTGCTCATGATGCAAGAGGATTTGTACCTGCACTGCCAAGTCAATCAAAATCCATCATTATCTGTACAATAAATACAAGTAATTGATGTAGTATTTTTTACTCTAAGATGCATTCTTATGATAATGTTAGAACATATGTTGAAAATGTCAAAACATGCCTGAATAAGCTCCTCTTCATTTCAAGAACAATTTATTGGAGTCGCATGAACTTGGAACAAGCCTCCCACGATCTGAAAGAGTAGCAACTAAGTCAACGGTGACTTTTTTGTTGCTACGCTGGATCGAGGGAGGTTTGCTCCAAGATTAAATCGCTCCAATAAATTATTCTCTACTAAACAGGGCCAACCACGTGAAGGTGGAAGCTCTTATGGCCCCTCCCCCCTCACATCACTCTCAATTCCCCAATACCCAATCTATATTTCATTTTTTACTTTCATGAGCATAAAAAAAAATATTCAATAACTAGTAAAAAAAAAATTCAACAAAAAGTACGCAAGGAAACATTGCAATTAATGCTTGACATAAAAATAGTATGATAAATGAGTTTTTTATATAACGCAAAAATGTTCCAAGTATGGTAACGTTTGTCTTATAATAATACAATATTTTACATTATCAAATTTTCTTTTTCTTCTTCCTATTTCTAAAGCTCCTAATTACATCATCAATATCATCGTGCTCTGCTCTTGTTTTGTGCCTTTCGACCTGCACTGCTGACCTAGTTGCGTATTCACGATGTCTGGGCTCGTCCAGTGACGAGGCATCGCCTACAAAAATAGATAATATTAAATTTTAATTGTCGGTTTTTAAATATCATTGAACTAGTTCGGTAATATTAATAAAAAAAATTGCAATGAGATTATTTACCTGGTGCACCAGTTGTCGCCGCTGACCTAGTTGCGTTGTCACGATGTCTGGTCTCATCCAGTGACGGGGCATCGCCTACAAAAACAGATAATATTAAATTTTAATTATCGGTTTTTAAATATCATTGAACTAGTTCGGTAATATTAATAAAAAAAATTGCAATGAGATTATTTACCTGGTGCACCAGTTGTCGCCGTTGGGACTGTTTCCCTGTCTTCCTCTCTGGTGGTAAGATCCTCAAGGGAAACATTCTTTGTCATTTAAACAAAAAATGTTATAAGGACAACCATCAAGGTATAATTAGAAAAAATTATAAGTGGAAATTAATTACCGTCACGGCCCTCACTGATAGCAGCATTGTCGGCCTGGTCCCCACTACAATGATCAGGTTGCACGAGAGGATCATCTACATCTGGCTCTAAAACTGGGTTATTTGCCTCGTTGGTAGTGTTGCTCCCCTGATTTAAACAAAGTTGTTAGACATTAAATTTATGGACGAAAACAAAAATATTGAAAGGTTAATGTTTTACCTTATCAGGCATTATAGATCTTGGGACCTGCCCCAAGCTTCTGCGACGTTCAACTACATCTTGATAGCCAAAACGGAAAGCAATATTTTTATCTTCCTCTGTAGTTATTGTTCCAAAGTCATCACCCTACATTATATATGATTGTGTATTTTTAATCATATCTGATAGGTTTACAAAAACGTTGGAAGGCGATACAATTAATTATAAGATGTTTAGCTACTTAATTACAATTCTTGCAGCTAATTTCAAGTAGCCACCCTGGCCGAGCTTGTGATGGCCCTTTTCTCTATCCTAGCTTTGGTTGCCTTTGAGGTGTGAGGCAACCTAGCATCAAAAGATTGAAGTCAGAGATGACGTAGCACACTTTTATTTTAGACATAAAGAAAATTAAAGCTATTGAATTAAAGTTGTAATTTACCTTGCGGGTCCAGTTGGCATTTTTCCTTCTTTCTTTGCCCTTTTCTCTTCTCCGTCATGGATGAGTGCTCTCCACTCACTCTCTGAAACTGCGAGAGGACGCTCATATCTAGGGTTAAATTGCAATTGCGTCCTATAGGTGTCCCTGGTATATTTCAAATATTTGCCGGCTACCTGAGCCACCGCTTTTCTGTCAAATGTGCCGACCCCAAAAAGGGCTTCTAGATAATCTAGAAGTTCTTTTTTCGGGTTGGAATTCTGGGAATTCCACCCTGTACGTATGGTTGGGCCAAAAATTACCAACGCATGGCTCTCCAGAATCCTGTAGAACTCATTGTTTCCTACACAGAATGAAACCAAAAGAAAAAGAAGATATTATCATTAATTTAAAAATAAAAATCATGATAAATATGTTTTAGATAAAGTACATGAAATAGTTAAAATATTAAAATTTACCCGGGAGTTGTACATGCTTTATAGGGACACCCTCATCGTTCACCAACAACGTGCCATTAATGGTCCCTGTGGAGCTGACACGTGTAGCTCCAGGAAACGCAATAATGTAGTTGGCCATATCGGCCTCATCATTGCCAACACGTTCAGCGGTTGGCTGGGTGTCAGCTTGGGCAGGGTGTGTTTCTTGGCTAGCACCTAAAGGAGTAGAAGGTGTACGAGAGGGTTGTTGGGCAATCTCTTGCCCTTGTGTCCCACTACCACCAACACCGGGTTCAGCAAATGCCAAAAGACGCTACATACAAAAGAACTTTTTGTTAGTTTAGTCAATGTAAAAATTAAAAATCAAACTATCACAATTCATCTCATGCAGAACAAAAAAAATATCCTTTTGACTTTTTATTATTACATGATATCTATTTAGCTGCCTCATAAGATGTTGTATCCTCTCTTCTGTTTCAGGTGTTTGAGGCGCATCTATCAAAGCATTAAATTCCGACGTTGCATCTCGTGCCTTTTTTTGCAACAACAACACTGGAGATAGGGATGAAAAAAGCTCTTCCTCAAAGAGGGAATCATCAGGCGTACCATGGCTGGGTGTCTGCATATTTGAACAAAATTAATATTATTTCAATTATGTAAATAACTAAAATACCTAAAGATAGAGCAATGCTGGCACTTTACATGTTCTTCCGCTGGCCTCTTTCCGCGATCATCCTGTCTCGGGGTTGTTCCTGCACTGCTCTGATCAGTTTGCCACATTGCAATAAAATTATAAATGTAAAAACTTGAAAACAATATCTAACTTGAAAACACAAAATGAAAACTGAAATAATTTCTAATGAGACACCGGAAGACAGAGTTAGAGTTTCAAATATGCCTTGCATTGAATTCAGTCCTGGAAACATGTCATTGCACATTAAGGCACCCAAACATTCAATCCACAAATGATATATTTAAGTAGGCTTCTCCTATTCTGGGAAAACACCATACCTATAATGCATTCACTTGCATGTATAAAGGGAAAGGAAAACATGTTTCATACAACGGTGACAAAGGCATCTTGGGGAAAGGTATCTTCACTTTTTATTTATGTTGTTCACCCACACCACTCTCGTGTTTTCACTAATCCTGTTTTGTCATTTTGGATTCAAATTAAGTTAAGGCCTTAAGTATTTTTTGACCTTTCGGTGTATATTTTATAAGTGGCATGTATGGATTTTCCATTAATTCTGCACTTTTTCTCTTCATGCGCATGTTTCCCTGGAAATCAAATGCATGATTTAGTCCCATACATTTAACAAGTTGTTGTATCAACTCCATAGGAAATATCATGTTTCCAATTCAATCAAAATTTATCTCAGTTAGGGTAGGTTGGAAGGTTTTCCCTTTTTATTAATAGGGCACTTCTAGCTTGCATTTTTATTATATCTTTCAAATTTAGTGTCGTTTCAATTAGGGCATGATTTTTTGCAACTTTCAAGGTGAGAATGAACAAAGACAAATTTTTGTGATGGATGACTGTATATGACTCCATGGCTAGAGGAAAAGGCACTAATATACTTCTTCAAATATCTATAGTTATCATTCACCTCATACGAAGATGGTCCCTGATTTTGAGCCAAATGTTGCAGCAAAAAGTTCCCCCCCTCCATAATTTGATAGTCAATGGAAATTTCTTAAATTGATGATGGGGCAAGATTATGGAACATTGGCACATACATATGGAATGGATTCCAAGATCATGATATATGTTTGCATATGTTTATGGCAATGTTCCACCAAGTCCCCTGGAGGTGGGAGCGAAGGGACGAGGGAGCGCGGGAGCGGCCTATGCAAAAGCTCCCTACCAATTTTCAGGAAACGTGGGGGGACGTCGGGTTCATAAAAATTATAAAATTTAATATTTAAAATGTAACTATATTTTTGCAAGGAATGTATATACAGTCATCATACACTTGCATCATGAAAGATAAATCATAAATGATAAAATTACAAATCGATGAATGATGAATCATATAATTGAAACAAATTTTAAAGTTAAAAGTTAAAACATACATCATACAATCATGCATGTAAGTTTGTAAGTTTGTAACTATATAATCATTAATGTAACTACTAACAATGTACAATGAAAATAAAGTTTAAGATATCATATGACATATTATATCAAGATTCAAAATAGAGTTTAAACTGAAGTTTACAACTCAAATCTGAAACATAAAACTTAAACGCAAATAAGTTATGTCTGAAACATAAAACATAAAACATAACATATGAATATCAAATGATATCATCATACTGATAAATGAGCATAAATGCTCAAGTTAATGCCCCACTAGTCTCTGCATCCAACTTCTGCACGAATATATCAAGATCAACCATGTCACCATCTGAATCGGAATCACTTGGATTCTCAAATATGCTAAGTGGCACATCAACTTTTAACACGAAACCATAAACTAAAAGGGGCGGTGAGGGGACGTGAGGGGGCGTGAGGGAAACATCCCCTAGAAGTCCCCAAGACCCCCGTGCGCGAGGGGGTGAGGAATCTAGACCCCTAGGTGGGGGGGCGAGACCCCGTGTAACACTGGTTTATGGAGGTGGTGAAGCAAAAAAGAGCTCAAATAGAGCTGAAATTTTTCACATAAAAATGACTGTGGGCTTGACTAATGGTTCCATTTAAAAAATGATATCTAGACAGAGAATAAGTGTAGCATGCAAACATGCATTGAAAATCCATCTGAGTTTGCATTGTATTACTTATGATGGATTCAAATTTGGGTTTCAAAATGCCAGGTTATGGCATGAGTTTGTCGAGAAACCCTTAGTTGGATTCTCATGTTGGTTTAATTTATATTTTAAGTTTGTTTTGCAATCTTTGGGTGATAGTAACTCATGAACTAGGTTACCAATGTGTAACAATCATATTTCAAGAATAAAGTTGTGATTTTTTTTATATTATTATTATTATCTATTAGCTACGAGTATTGACACCTAATGCCTGGAATTTTGACATCTTGATAGCATGGATAAATTCGAAAATGTTTCTAGTAATGTTAACATAATAACTATCATTACATGTCTTCACTTTTTTCACCATAATAGACCTGTGATATGGACTCATCACACAACTTCATAAGCTATGTCCCAACAAGTTCAAACTGGTTGAACCTACCTCATAGTGTGGTTATTAAGGACAAGTTGCTTGATATATAACTCGATAGCATAGACCGCGTTGCAGTTCTAAAAATAATCCTCAAGTGTCAAAAAAACTTCACAATATGTTCTGCTATAAAGCCTTTTGGGATACCTGAAATAATATATGTATCATTGATGACTTTTAAAGTATGACAAGATCCAGAGGGAAAGGAAATCAATGGAAGAGTGATCCACCAATGAGAAACTAGAATTTAGCATCAGATGAGTTAGAGTCTAGGAAATTGAAAGCCTATAATTTTAATTAGTGATGAAGGACATCACATAGGTAATTATATTTTCATGTAGAATAATCTGTTAATTCAAATTTAAACTACATAATATGAAAGGCATACCATAAATTTTTCCACGTAAGTCCAAACAACCTATAAAAATGGAAAACCTTCTTTTTCCATGGGAAATAATTTACCTTTCCTTTTCCATGGGAACTATACTGCACACATTCTTGGATAATGTGAAAGTGGAAAAGGAATACCCTACACAAGTGATGCACACATGTACATTTGAACACTAATAGTTTTTTGTAGTTGAAATGCAATGCTTGTTTTCATTTAAATGTAGGGTTTTTAAAGCAGGGAGAAATAATGGCTGCCAAATTAATAAGCGTTTCTTTGGGAAAAATTTAAATCTTGTATTGGGTGATGAAGATAATAGAGGGTATTGAATCTTGATTCTTGACATCTAGAGAGAACCATACAGCCTAACACAATCCAATAGAATTGACCAAAAAACCCAAATAGAGTCAACCCTACTATAGGAGGAAGGGCCTGCAGTAAGAACTTACCATTTTGCAAGAGCTAAGGGCGAATGTTGGATACCTGGAAAGTGAGAAACGTGGCCGAGCGAATGTTGTTGCACGGGGGGGGGGGGCGGGCGAACGGCGGGCGAAGATGCGAGGGCAAAGACGTGCACGGGGCGAGGGCGAATGCGGGCGAATGCGTTACGAAGGGCCCGAGGGGAATCCGGGGTGAATGCGTGCCGCCGACTCGGGGAGAATGCCGGGGGCGAATGTTCGATGCCGCAAGAGCTCGGGGTGAATGCGAGCGAATCTTTCGTGCAGAGGGCGGGGGCGAATGCTGAGGGCGAATGGTGTTCTGCAAGAGCGGAGGGCGAATGCGCGCGTGATATCAGACGTTAATGTAGCACACATGTACATTTGAACACTAATAGATTTTTGTAGTTGAAATGCAATGCGTGTTTTCATTTAAATGTAGGGTTTTTAAAGCAGGGAGAAATAATGGCTGCCAAATTAATAAGCGTTTCTTCGGGAAAAATTTAAATCTTGTATTGGGTGATGAAGATAATAGAGGGTATTGAATCTTGACTCTTGACATCTACAGAGAACCCTACAGCCTAACAAAATCCAATGGAATTGACCAAAAAAACCCAAATAGAGTCAACCCTAATATAGGAGGAAGGGCCTGCAGTAAGAACCTACCATTTTGCAAGAGTTGAGGGCGAATGTTGTTCTGCAAGAGCTGAGGGCGAACGCTGAGGGCGAATGTTGTTCTGCAAGAGCTGAGGGCGAACGCTGAGGGCGAATGCTGTTCTGCAAGAGTTGAGGGTGAACGCTGAGGGCGAATGCTGAGGGCAAATGCTGTTCTGCAAGAGCTGAGCACGAATGCTGACCGCAAATGCTGTTCTGCAAGACCAGAGAGCGAATGCGCGCGTGATATCAAACGTAGCTATTGCGACAAATACCAAACATTTTTATGTAGCGCGCATATAAGTTTCGAATTTTTATGTAGCGCCCATATAAGTTTGGTATTTTTATGTAGCGCGAAACTAACTGTCGCTATACCGACGGCGGAAAAGGCGTCGCTCTTAGGACGGTGCCTCCAAACGTCGCAATGGCGACACCTAGACATTGTGTCGCCGTTGCGACGTTTAGATTCGTCTCAATAGCGACGCTTTGGGCCATGGTGTCGCAATTGCGACGTCTTCCTTTAAACGTCGTAATTGCGACACTATTTTAAGTGTCAGTATTACGACACTTTTCTATAGACGTCGGTATAGCGACAGTTTCGGGCGGGATGGAAAAAATTTGGGAAAATTTCCGACATTTGGTCAAAAGCGTCGGAAACAGGTGTCGGAATTTCCGCGAAATGTAGTAGTGTACTCAACTCCTTTATTGTTTTGGCTAAAATTGGGATTTCTTTGATGGCTTGTAATAATGGAATTTTAATGCAAACATTTCTCAGCTCATCTAAGAAATCATAATTAGGCACCATGATTTGTTTTTCTACACCTCTATCAATTTGTAATCTTTCCGGAAAAGGAGGTATAGAAGTAGATGTAGATGGTTGCTCTAATACAGGAGTTGGATTTATTGGATCTTTTTGTTTTAGTTTTTCAGTGTGTTGTAACTCCTAGAGACAGCCTAGAGTTGTTATAGACCAGTGCCTAGGACATCTTATAAGGTGTAGAGAGCGGAGGATTAAAAACAGCGTTTAGCACTTTAACATGGCAGAGCTCTCACACTACTTCTTTAGAAACAGAGAATAACACTAGAGTGGGACCAAAACTTCCGATAGTTTGAAGCACTAAGATTAATACTGAACGAATGTAATGCTACACTCAAATACTGATGCATCAGACAATTTTAAGACAATTCACTATAAACAGGGCCGGATTCATGATATATGGCAGAAAAGGTATATATAAAGACGACTACAGAGATGTATAGCAAGAAGGAGATATCAACTGTCAAGAAGACGATACTAAGAAGAACTTCATAGCATATGATGGGCTTAAATAGCTAAGAATCCATACATACCAAGAACTCTCGTCAATAGCATTTTATAACAGCCAATATAGCAGAAATACGTGTGAATTGAAAATGGAACAATGCATTACTCCTGAGCCATTTAAAGTACTAGGACGCTAATGATATAAGTATCAGTGAGATAAATTTATATAAAAAACAAGGGACACTCGCATTCCAGGATGTAACACTAGAGACATGGATGTAAATGAGTTGAACAAAACATTGCAATGAGCAAGAGAGAAACACACACTACCATAAAACAAAGTCCAGAATCCTTATTAAAATGAAGCTCCTTATCATTGAGACCCAACGGGTTCTTCACATTAGTATCTGAGTCTTCACAAAACATACACACAGGAAATCCTTACACAATCAATTTCTTCTGAAGAATTGGAACCATTCTTTCTTCTTTTCTCTGTCTTATATAGGATTCCTTCTGCCTTTCAGCGAGAAGATATTTTTGGGAAATATCTTCTTCGCATGAACAAAATTTGTTAACAGTCATTATCAGAACAACAAAATTTCATGATGGGGGAAACATCCCTCCCATCATGCATAAACAGGCCCCGGGCCAATCTTAAAACAAAAACTTAGACCAATGTTTGATGTAAAAGTAAAAGTGCAAGAGTGGGGGAGAAACAACCCACTCGGAAATTTGAAAAACATAACTAAATGAAAGTAAAAAGGCCGTTTAGGCCATGTCATGAGTAAGCTGAAATGTCATGAGTGCTGCTGAGTTGAGGCTGTTGCGGATGCTGGAGGAGGCACGCTGGCAGAGGAACTAGCATGCTGACTCATGAACTAAGTCAATATCTGCTGGCTCTCGGAAGTCGGTTCTGGCATTGCTGAGAGCTTCTCCACTCTGATAAACGCTTCGCCAAGGGTGTGAATGCTTGCCTTAGTTGGGAGCCGATATCTGATCATGTGAAGGAGACTAAACTCCTTATTGAGGATTGTGACGATGGTAGTGGCCTTGAGCTGAGTTTCTTTCCCCATTTGGAGGTCTGACCGATCCCTTTCCGTTTGCAAACGTGCTGTGTATTGATCTGGGAGCATAAGCACGGCAGGGGCATTTGGTTCCCAACAGGAAGGGAGTCCGGCTGAGATGATCTCACTCCATACCTTGTCAAATTGTTCAACACTGTCATCCACCTGTTGAAGGACCCTTGAAGCTGCTACTCGGGCTTCCTCCTTATCAATAATCTTTTGACACTCGTTGATTTCCATAAATCGACTGGGGATGCCATGTTTCCCCAAGTCGTTCGCCCTTAGCGCATAAAGAAAAGAGATATAGTCACCGACGTGTTGAGCTCTATTAGACAGATTACTCCCGGCCTCCTGCATCCTTCTATTTAGATAGGGAAGGGTGGACTTGAGCTCCCCCATCATCGTCAAGAATTCCCACTGCTCGGTTACTGCCGTAATTATGTCCGACCATATTAAACTTCTGGCCTCGAGCAGGGTGAGATTCCCCTTTTCTCGACTCTTCATCTCAGCAATGGTTTGATGTTGCTCCGCCGTGACCCTTTTTCCTTCCTCGACTTCACTTTGTAGCCCTTCAATTGTTCTGGCCTTCTCAGCCAGGGCGCCCTCCAACTCTAAGACCCTTTGCTTGGCAGTGGATGTCTGTTTTTCTAACACTTCAATCTCAGCCATAGCCGTGGATAATCGTGCTGTCGCTGAACCAGTTCCGCTTGATGTTTCGGCTGCGTGACAACTGTGTGTATCCCACCGGTTCTGTAGCTCCGTGGCTCTGCTTTCTAGCTCGTCGATCCTTTTAGCCATCTTTTCTTTCTCTTCTCTTTCCCTGAAGAGCCTAGCAGACAGTTCATTTTTCTCTTCCTCTACCCGCACCAATTCATCAGTTTGTACAGGATGTGAACCCGGTATACGAGCTTGTTTCTTAGCAGCTGAGATATCTTTCTGCAACTTAGCTATAAGGGCTGCTTGTGAACCTTTCCCTCCATCATCTGTATTTCTAATTTGGTCCTGAAGAACGCACACCTGATGTGCGTTGGCACGACAATCATTCTGTTCTACTGTAAAGGAATCCCTCAGATTTTCATATTTCTGTTCTGTCTTCCTCAATGCGAGGGTAATCTGGGATAGCTTGTCTTTCATCATGTCACAGACTGTTTGGAACAGGTCAGTCATATCCTGTACTGGTACCTTCTGCATATCAATAGCCAATTCTAGCACCTTATAACTCGGAACATCCGAATTTGGGTCCAGGATGGCCTCTGTCATAGATAGTACCAGGCTTTCGGTGTCTGCATTGACAGAAGCGGAGAGCCTGGTATGGTATTTTTCAACGAATTCCCCTAATTTGGCCCTGTATTTGACTCGGACAGTTTTATTTGTCCGCTCCCTTTCACTCGTCCTGGATGGAGGGGGC
Source organism: Pinus albicaulis (assembly GCA_034641835.2). NCBI lineage: Eukaryota > Viridiplantae > Streptophyta > Pinopsida > Pinales > Pinaceae > Pinus > Pinus albicaulis. Next base: position 407,531,339 of record CM076574.1, read on the forward strand.
TCGACGATGGCTTGCGTGACTTCAGTGTAGTCGGAGGAGGCGACACTGTCCCTCAACACTGTTATACCCGCCTTGCCCTTATCGAATTGACCAAATTTCGTGAAGGGCTCCAGTATTATCCCTTCTCCGATGACTTCCGCTTCGCTAGTGGCCACCCTTTGCCTCTTGGGTGGTGGTGGTGCTGCTCCTGAAGTACCTACCTCTTGCTCATCTGTTCCCTTGTTCACTTCTTCCTCTCCTCCTGTAGCAGACGATTCTGTCTCCATCTGCGAAAACATAGGCCAAAATTCAAGGTTAGCCCTCCACTCCAGAAATGGCCTGGACTCATGAATGTAGGGCGTAGACCTGTTTCGTTTTCTTTTATTTGAAATGATCTCCCGTGGGTCATAAGCCCAGCTTTCCCCCAACTTCAGGTCCATGTTCTGCAACATTTTTTCGGCAATTGGGAGGGCATATCTAGAGTTTACCACAAAGGGGCCAATTTGGACAGGAAGCCTTAAGATGTAGCCTTTCTTAGCAGGAACAAAATGGAGCTGGTCAGCTTTGAGGGCTTGCCGAATGTACTCGAGGGCGTAAACTCTTCGGACGGGGAAAGCTGGTAGCCGGTATGGGGCAACTTCGGCTCCATAGACCCGAATTTCAGTATAATCTTCAGACAGGAACCAATCACCAGTACACTGGTATTTCCCAGCCTGCAGCCAGCGTTTCATCTCTGGGAAAACCCTAGGGGAAGGGGCGTCGTGAATGATGGTGTAGGCGATAGACATGAAGGTATTCACGAAAGTGGCATAACCCTCTCCCCTAGGTAACTGGCGGACAGAGTAATTCCAATCGAAGACTGGTTTGGGCTGGGAATTCTCAGAGTACATCCTATCTAACCCCAAATGGTCGAACTTATCCGCATGCTGGAACAAGAAGAGGTAGATCACCAATGAGCAGAAGCGAAACTTTCGGGCTTGGGCGAGCCCCTGGAATTGGGCCAGGATGGTCGAGGAGAGGAAACCTGGAATATCCAATGTAACCCCATTCTGTGACATAAGCCACAAAAAGCGAATGCATACTGAAGAGATGTCTTCCGGGCTCCCTACCCCTAAGAGGCCGGCGATGAGGGACAGAACAGGTCGAACTTCTTCGGCAAACAGACTCAATGAAAATTGCTCCAATGGAGGCAAGGCAGTTGCCTGGTCGATGGTTATGGAGGCTATGAAGGCACGGCGGGCTTCTCTTGACAGCTTATTGAACTGAGCAAGCAAGGTTTCATCTTTGAAACTGAAGTACGTGTCATTGGAAGGGAAACGGAGGGCCTGTCTGATAACATCGGGGGAAAGGGAAAGAATTACGTTCCCCTGAGGAGAAACGAAAGTGTCCCGATGTGCATCATAGGAGTCTCTGAGCCAGACGATGAAATCGACACAGGAATGGACCTGGGGGGTGATATGGTGATAGAAGCCAGACGTGACAACTTGGAAACGGTCGGCATTTTTGCAGTGGCGGCCAAACAGCAGGGGCTTGATACTGCGTATGTCAAAAAGATATTTCGGGTCGCAGATACCCGACTGTAAGTCGCAGAGGGGTTCAAAACCAGGGGGATTTCTGGACTCATGGAGTTGGGGAGTTTCAGGTTCGTTTTTCTTGGGCGTTCCTCTTCCCATGGCAGACATTTAACAATTTTGAAAAGAGAAAAAGGAAAAGAGGGAAAACGGAGAATGGAATACCTGAACAGAGGGTGACAATGCTCGGGAAAGCGACGCGGGGAACCGTGACAGTGATTTGGATATACCCGGCGTTCTTCCCCACTCGGTATTCGCCGTAGAAAACTACCTGTGACGTTTTACCAGAGAGAAATACGGGAGTTTGTTACCATTGGGGTGGACTGTTTGGGTTAAAAAGGTGGATAAGTAAGATGACAGAAGGCAAGTGTCGTAAGGACACTGACAATGAGACACGTGGCGCGTGGGGATTGGGTATATCAAGGTGTAGGTGAGCGCCTCGTGTTGGGTTAAAGGCTGGTACGGGTCTTAGTACCAGCTGACCTAATGAACTTACCTTACCTTTTATCCACGTACGCTGTCCAACCTTTACCGCGCATGATTTCCTTCGCCGGACTAACACTTGTCTTTCTCTACTGTGCGGGTCCGTCTTTACTCTGCCACGCGATCACATCCCGTGGCCCATCCTTACCATCTCTTTTCCACTGTGAGACCTTGCCATGCCACGTGTCGTAAGTCCGCGGGGGTATGGGTCTCGTCCTTTCCCCGCTGCTCGACCCCCTCGGACTTTCTCCATACGCTTTCGTATATAACCCACGGCTCTTTTTAATACATCGTTCATGTGTTTGGCTGGCGTCCCCTTTACCTTTTATATCTCTTTTTTGTTTGAAATTTATACACTCAGCCTGTTGCTTTACTTCCTATATTGGCTTTCATACATGCGGATTTCACTACCTTGTTTCCTTACGGCCCATCCTTGGAATATTTGTCATTTGATACAAAGTTTTAATGTGTGACTTGTCTATCTTTTGGGACTCCCGTGGCTAATGCTAAAACTTGAACAACATTGGCTCCACCTGGGGACGGCACGTTTGTCCCCGAACGTGTCGAGAACTACGCAGACCGCCTGTGCATCTTCTTTGAACAACACTTTTCAGTTCTTGAAGCTTCCTCCTGGATAGATCATCATGACTCATGCAAAATCTTTAATAAGAAAATGAAAAACAACAACTAATATACAATATAATACAGTCAGGCTTTTTCAGCCTGCTTCAGAATTGGAAATATGGTTTGAGGAATTGCCCGTTTACAGGGGCTTCCAACAGATCTCCCTGTAAATTCTCCAGCTTAAATGTATTATTTCCTCCCTGCTCTGCAATCTTGAAGGGGCCGAACCATAGGGGGTAAAATTTACCATGCTTGCCTTTATCGGCCCTTCGCACATCCCACCTGAGAACTAAGTCCCCCACCTGCAGCTTCCTATCCTTTGTATGCTGATCAAATAATTCTTTCATCTTCTCCTGGTAATCCACAAGTTTCTGGTTCACCTGAATACGCGTTTCTTCCAGTTCAATCAACTGATTGATTCTCCTGGTCATGCCATCCGGTTCTTCCTGAGTCTCCTGCATGAAGCGAGCAACATGTAAAGCTAACTGTATAGGGAATACAGCTGCCCGTCCGTATACTAGTTCATAAGGAGATCTTCCCGTTTCCCTTTTACTGGTTATCCTGTTTGCCCACAGAGCAAACTTCAGCTGGGAGTCCCAGTTCCTCTGATTTTCATTTATCGTCTTCTTCAGAGCTCTGACCAGCGTTTTGTTTGATGATTCTGCCAAACCATTTCCCTGTGGGTAGTAAGCTGTGGAGTGGCCCAGAGTGATGTTATATTGCTGACAAAAATTCACCATTTTAGCAGATTTGAAAGCTTGGGCATTGTCTGTGACTATCCTGGCAGGACATCCAAACCTGGAGATGATGTTTTCTTCTATGAATTTTATGATCACTGTGTCTGTGGCGTTTCGTGCAGGAATGGCCTCCACCCACTTCGTGAAGTAATCTGTAGCAGTCAAAATCCATTTGTGTTGCCCACTGGAGGGTGGGTGGATCTCACCTATGAAGTCAATACCCCATTGCTTGAAAGGCTCATCAACGTGCACAGGGATCAGGGGTAGAGCTGCTAGCTTCTGTTTTTCAGCAAACTTTTGGCATTTGTCACATGCTCTGACCCAAGTGAAGACATCTCCAAATAATTTAGGCCAGTAAAAACTAGCCTTCAAAATTTTCTGAGCTGTGCTCCTCCAGCTATAATGCCGTCCACAGATCCCCTCATGGAATTCGGTTATGATGTTCCCTACCTCCCCTTCGATGAGACATAACAGCAGTATGCCTGAAGGATCTCTCCAATATAATTGACCATTAGCTACAGCATACTTCTGAGATTTAAGCCTCAAGGCTCTGTATTTGGACTTATCGCAGCTGGGTGGGCAGCTGAGTGTCAGGAGGTACTCAACAATTTCCTTGTACCAGGGGCTAGTGAGATACTTCATCTGTATTTTTTGAGTAGCCATTTCCACCTCTTGCCTCCCTGTCAGCTCCTCAGATTCTTCATTGGCGATCATGGATAAGTGGATGCCCAAAGCTTGGTGGTTTGACTCTGATAAAATCTTTGCTAGGCCCTGTCCTTTAATTAACTTGGTGGGTCTTATGTCCAGGTCATATTCTTGTATCTTCGCAATCCACCTGCCCCTTCTGCCTTCACTGTCTCCCTGAACGAGGATGTCCTTAACTGCTACTGTGGGTACAAAAGCAGTAACGTGAGATTGCAGAATGTACATGCGGAATGCCTTTAGGGACTTTACCAGGGCATAAGCCTGCTTCTCCAGTATGTTGTATTTTAGCTCTGCATCATGAAGAACTTGACTAAAGAAAGCAATGGGCTGCTCATACCCATCCCCGTTCTTCTGTAGAAGGACCCCTGCCACCGTGTGAGGTGATGTAAAAGAGAAGATCATGAAAGGTTCAGTGAAGTCAGGCTTTGCCAGCACGGGAGCCTCAGCAAACGCAGTTTTGATCCTGGCAAAGGCCTGCCTTGACTCCGGTGCCCATTTTACCTCATTATCCTTCTTTAACATATCTGTGATGTGTCTAACTATTTCGGCATAGTTGGGAATGAATCTTCTGAGAAAATTGATCCGCCCTAGGAAAACCTGTACTTCTTTCTTGTTTCTGGGGAGGGATATACCGTTTATAGCTTCCACCCTTTTAGGATCGATTTTGACCCCATCTTTAGTTACTATATGTCCTAGGAGTTTACCTTCTTCTAATGCAAAGAAAGATTTTTGAGGGTTAAGAGAGAGTCCATACCTCCTGCATTTCTCAAAGGTCTTCTGCAAATGCTGAACGTGCTCGACATCATCCTTTGAAAAGACTGTTATATCATCTAGGTACACCACCAGAAACTTATCCTGTTCTCCAACAAAGGTTATGTCCATCGCTCTCTGAAACGTGGCCCCTGTATTGATAAGCCCGAATGGCATCCTAGCGTACATAAATGTTCCCCAGGGCGTGGTGAAGGCTATCTTTTTCTGGTCATCCAGGAATACAGCCACTTGATTATAGCCTGAGAACCCATCCATCATTGACATTCTAGAGGCTCCTACCACCTTTTGCAGAATATGATCCATCTTTGGTAGTGGGTAGTTATCTTTTAGAGATGCCCTGTTCAGGTTTCTGAAATCCACACACAACCTGATTTCGCCATTCTTCTTTCGTACTGGGACTAAATTTGCCACCCACTCAGAATACCTTAGTGGCACTATAATTTTGGCCTTCAGTAACTTTTTAATTTCTTGCTCAATCGAGGGTAGCAACAGGGGATTAATCTGTCGGAGCTTTTGCTTGTGAGGTTTTGCATCCCCCTTTAATGGAATTTTATGCTGCATCACACTGACGTCAAAGGTTTTCAAATCTTGATATGACCAGGCAAAGACGTCTTTGTAGGTTTGAAACAGCTTTTGGTACAACTGTTTGTATTCATCTGGAACTTTCTTAGACAGCTTCACAATCTTTGGATCTTCTTTTGTGCCTAGATTAAGATCTTCGACCTGGTCCTCAGTCACCATTTTGTTTGGCTGTAACGGGACATCATCTTTATTGAACAGTCTCTCCAAAGGTACCAGCCCTCGGGGAATGACATTCCCTTTCAGCTGCAGGAATCTGTGACCAGCTATTTTCTCTTCTAGCTTGTCCTCTGGGATGTCTCCGACTTCTTCTTCTTCACAACTGTCAATCTCTAGATTGGAAAACTCCCCCACAGTCTCTAAGAACCTCTTCACCTGCTCCTCATCTTCAAAGACCTGCCAGTGCTTGACATTATCAGGGATTGAAGGCCGGTATCTTACTTCAATTTCGTATCTCAGAAGAGGGTTCTGAGGTGGGCGGAATGTACTAGCAGCCACAGCCAAGGAGTTTGCCATTCTGTTCTGTTCCCTGGGCATAAACTGAATGTTAAATGCCAGAAAAGAGTTCTCCACAAGATCCCAAACTTCGTTTCTGTAGGCCTTTAGCCTCGGATGTTTGGCTTGACACTGGTTTTTCACTTGCCTCACCACCAACTCGGAGTCTCCCATCACCTTTAGATTTTGTATCTTCATACTTCTTGCTGTTTGCAACCCCAGTATGAGTGCCTCATATTTAGCCACATTATTCGTGGCCTCATATTCTAATTTGAAGGACAGGGGGACCCATTGACCCATAGGTGAAAGAAGCAACACTCCAGCCCCATTTCCTTCCTTGGAATTTGCTCCATCAAAGTGGAGTGTCCAGATGTCAGATTCATGGTCCTGCACTGATAGCTCAGTCTTTATCTGGCAGAATGAGGGTTCATGAGCATATTCCTGATCTTCCTCCAACATTAGATAGGAAAAATCTCCATCTCTGCTGTAAACTGGGGAATTCACTGAATCTCCTGCATTTGTGACTGTCTTGACAAATCTGGTCTCTCGGTACAATCTCCTTTCTTGACCACCAAAGACAGGGATGGTGGCGTATGACAGATCCAGCTTGATTGACCCTCCAATTCTAGTCCCCCAAGACCTCGACAATAGCATACCGAAGCGGGCTGGGATGTCAGCCACTACGATATCCATTACCACACTCTTGGCCGGGATCTGAGCCAGGGTGACTGCTAGGTCCTTGATCATGCCCAAGCACTTCACTCTTTTGGAATCAAAAGAGTAGAGATCTTTATATGGGCGAGTGATTTGGAGCCCCAATTGCTCCATGACAGACAGGGGCATCAGGTTGTGGGACGCTCCTGAATCTAACATACAGTTATGCAATAGTAGATCATGGATTACTAGAGATACGTAAAAGGGGGGGGTGGAGGGATCTAATTCTTCGACATGGGGGCCGAACACTACCATGGGCCTTTCTTCTTGTAAGTTAAGACTGTCCGGAATGTGTGGGACTTCAGGAGCTGAAATGAAAGAGGAGACTTGTGACTGATAGGCAGGCTGCTTCAGCAATTCAGACAGAGGGACAGGTATTTTAACTTTTTCAAGTTCCTTTTGCAAACTGAAGGCAGATGAAGGCTTCTCTATTGGCACTTCCTTTTCTTTTGACTCTTTGTTTGGCACGGGAGACTTAACTTCTTTAACTGGAGGTTTATTCACAGGAGACACAGCTATTTGAGAGGACGAAGGCATGTGACTATCAGCTTGCAAAGATTGGTTAAGGGGCTTCTTACCTTTGTCCGGAGATTCTTGAGTATTGGCCTCTTTCTGTGCAGGTGCTGACCTTTGGGGTGCATCTTCCTCTTCGTCTTGAGTACGTGTTCTTTTCCTGGAGGACCTGAGGTCATATTTCCTGTTAAACTGGGCTTGCATGAAATCAACGAACTGTTTGCAGTAGTCATCGATTTCTGGCTCTTCAGCATCCTCATTATTCTTCGCTTCTGATTGAGGTTGTAGTTCCCCTTCCTCACTTTCTTGCACAGGGCACTCTATGTCATCATTGTCTGAGAAGACAGGACATGTTTCATCTTGCTCATAGGAGGAGTCTTCGTGGGAAGCCTCCATTTGTCCTTCCAAGTACAAAGGATGCGGTACTTGGTCTTGTTGCTCCTTCTGTCCTCTCTGCAGTATTTGCAAGGGTGGTTTTCTGTATTGAGGATTGAATCCTCTGTTTGGAGCATTCTGAAAGTTCTTTGGTGGTGAGTTCTTAGCTTCCATCTCTAGCTTGACTAACTTGCTAGAGAGGTTCTTGATCATTTTATTCATCTCTTCGATCTTGTCATTTGCTGAGTCTCTGTCTTGACTTGAAGTAGATACTTCTTCCTTGCCTCTTCTTCTAGTATCATGTTCTTGCTTCCTCTTGGACTTACCGGTTGAGACAAAGTTTGCTTCTATTTCCAATGCATCCGTCTGTGCATCATCCAGAGTGGCAGGCTTTCTCTCTCTTAGTGAGAAACCGAATTCAGAATCAAATGCTGCTACAAAAACAACCTTAGCAGCGGTCTGGTGGGGCTTCATCTCAGTTGAGAGGCTGAAATACAATTTATTGAACCTTCTGATGAACTCTGATACCCCCTCATTGTGCTTCTTTTTAAGGGTGTTAAACTCGGTCAGGACATCCCCATGATCTTTTCTATCTCCCCACTTTTTCACGAAAGCTTCTTCCATAGCTTCCCAGGTATTGATGGAATTAGCCCCAAGAGTTTTAAACCATTTTCTGGCCTCTCCATCTAGGGACTGCACGAACAATCTTAGAACAACATCCAAATGCTCCACATTAAAGTTCTCTGCGAAAGAGCAGAAGATTTCAACATGCTTCTGGGCATCAACACCGTTCTCCCCATTGAATCTGGGCAGAATCTTTAAATAGTCTTGTGGCATGTCATTTAGAACTGCAGGCAGCTGTAAAGGGGCATACCTGTTTTGTAAAAAGCCAGGTATATTCGCCATTGGGGGAGGCGGAGGTAGAATGAGAGCCTGAGCAGTGAGGGGTGGAGGAGGTGGTGGGAGTTGAGTATGAATAATGATGGGAATGTAGTGAACAACAGCTTGAGGACTTGATGAGAAGGTAGGGCTGTCAACAACAGATACTTCAGTGACCTCTTTGACCTCTTCAACTTTAGGGGTAGGATGAAAAGAATAATGTGGAGTATAACTAGACTCAGCTTCGTCTTTGATACGGACACCTTCTCGATGAGGGCTATCTGAATAATAACCAATATCTCTTATAATAGGGTTAGAGCTTTGTATTTGGGCGACCTGAGAAGAGGAGGGCTGAAGATATGGAAAGTTTTCAAGGGAAAACTCAGGAATATCAGTATGAACCGGTGGCCTTTCCCTCCAGCCCCTTCTATGTAGGATTCGCTCTGGGTCAGACACAGAGGGTGTCCTTGACTGAGATGTATCTGACCTTAGGTGTGGCTTACGGGGAGCCAGGACTGCAAATATGTTTATCTGAAATATGAATGTGGAGTCGCCAAGGTGAGGTATGTACAACTCTCAACTCTTCGTGCTCACCTAACTGAAGAGTGGACGGGTTTTGTCGAGGCCCAGGGAATTAAATTTCTTCAACTTCGGTCCCCGGCAACGGCGCCAAAAAGATGTTGTAACTCCTAGAGACAGCCTAGAGTTGTTATATACCAGTGCCTAGGACATCTTATAAGGTGTAGAGAGCGGAGGATTAAAAACATCGTTTAGCACTTTAACATGGCAGAGCTCTCACACTACTTCTTTAGAAACAGAGAATAACACTAGAGTGGGACCAAAACTTCTGATAGTTTGAAGCACTAAGAGTAATACTGAACGAATGTAATGCTACACTCAAATACTGCTGCATCAGACAATTTTAAGACAATTCACTATAAACAGGGCCGGATTCATGATATATGGCAGAAAAGGTATATATAAAGACGACTACAGAGATGTATAGCAAGAAGGAGATATCAACTGTCAAGAAGACGATACTAAGAAGAACTTCATAGCATATGATGGGCTTAAATAGCTAAGAATCCATACATACCAAGAACTCTCGTCAATAGCATTTTATAACAGCCAATATAGGAGAAATACGTGTGAATTGAAAATGGAACAATGCATTACTCCTGAGCCATTTAAAGTACCAGGACGCTAATGATATAAGTATCAGTGAGATAAATTTATATCAAAAGCAAGGGACACTCGCATTCCAGGATGTAACACTAGAGACATGAATATAAATGAGTTGAACACAACATTGCAATGAGCAAGAGAGAAACACACACTACCATAAAACCAAGTCCAGAATCCTTATTAAAATGAAGCTCCTCATCATTGAGACCCAACGGGCTCTTCACATTAGTATCTGAGTCTTCGCAAAACATACACACAGGAAATCCTTACACAATCAATTTCTTCTGAAGAATTGGAACCCTTTCTTTCTTCTTTTCTCTGTCTTATATAGGATTCCTTTTGCCTTTCAGCGAGAAGATATTTTTGGGAAATATCTTCTTCGCATGAACAAAATTTGTTAACAGTCATTATCAGAACAACAAAATTTCATGATGGGGGAAACAACCCTCCCATCATGCATAAACAGGCCCCGGGCCAATATTAAAACAAAAACTTAGACCAATGTTTGATGTAAAAGTAAAAATGCAAGAGTGAGGGAGAAACAACCCACTCGGAAATTTGAAAAACATAACTAAATGAAAGTAAAAAGGCCGTTTAGGCCATGTCATGAGTAAACTGAAATGTCATGAGTGCTGCTGAGTTGAGGCCGTTGCGGATGCTGGAGGAGGCACGCTGGCAGAGGAACTAGCATGCTAACTCAGGAACTGAGTCAGTCTCTGTTGGCTCTCAGCGGTCGGTTCTGGCATTGCTGAGAGCTTCTCCACTCTGATAAACGCTTCGCCGAGAGTGTGAATGCTTGCATTAGTTGGGAGCCGATATTTGATCATGTGGAGGAGACTAAACTCCTTCTTGAGGATTGTGACGATGGTAGTGGCCTTGAGCTGAGTTGCTTTCCCCATTTGAAGGTCGGACCGATCCCTTTCCGTTTCTAGAAGTGTTGTGTATTGATCGGGGAGCATGAGCACGGTCGGACCGATCCCTTTCCGCTTCTAGAAGTGCTGTGTATTGATCGGGGAGCATGAGCACGGCAGGGGCGTTTGGTTCCCAACAAGAAGGAAGGCCGGCTGTGATGATCTCGTTCCACACCTTGTCGAACTATTCCACAATGCCAGCCACCTGTTGGAGAACCCTCGAAGCTGCTACTCGGGCTTCTTCTTTATCAATGATTTTCTGACACTCGTTGATTTCCATAAATCGACTGGGAATGCCATGTTTTCCCACGTCATTCGCCCTTAGTGTATAAAGAAAAGATATGTAGTTGCCGGCGTGTCGAGCTCTATTAGACAGATCACCCCCTGCCTCCTGCAACCTTCTATTGAGATAAGGAAGGGTGGACTTGAGTTCTCCTATCATCGTCAGGAACTCCCACTGCTCGGTTACTGCCATGATTATATCCGACCAGATCAAGCTTCTGGCCTCGAGCAGGGTGAGATTTCCCTTCGCTCGACTCTTCAACTCGGCAATGGTTTGTTGTTGCTCAGTCGTGACCTTTTTTCCTTCCTCAACTTCTCTTTGTAGTCCTTCAATTGTTCTGGCCTTTTCAGCCAGGGCACCTTCCAACTCTGCCACCTTTTGCTTGGCAGTTGATGTTTGTTTCTCCAACACTTCTATCTCAGCCATAGCTGTGGATAGTTGTGCTGTCGCTGAACCAGTTCCGCTTGATGTTTCGGCTACATGACAACTGTGTGTATCCCACCGGGTCTGTAGCTCAGTGGCTCTACTCTCAAGCTCTTCAATCCTTTTAGCCATCTTTTCCTTCTCTTCTCTTTCTCTGGAAAGTCTAGCAGACAGCTCATTTTTCTCTATCTCCACTTGCACCAGTTCATCAGTCTGTACCGGATGTGAAGCCGGTGTGCGAGCCCGTTTCTTAGCCGCTGTAATGTCCTTCTGCAACTTGGCTATCAATGCAGCTTGCATTCCCTTCCCTCCTTCGTCCGAGTTTCTGATCTGCTCCTGAAGAACGCACACCTGATGTGCGTTGGCCCGACAAGCACTCTGTTCTGCTGCAAGGGAATCCCTCAGGTTGTCGTGTTTTTGTTCTGTCTTCCTTAGTGCAAGGGTGATCTGTGAAAGCTTGTCTTTCATCATGTCGCAGACTGTCTGGAACAGGTCAGTCATGTCCTGTACCGGTACCTTCTGCATATCTATAGCCAATTCAAGCACCTTATAACTCGGAACGTCTGAATTTGGATCCAGGATGGCCTCGGTCATAGACAGTACCAGGCTTTTGGTGTCTGCATTGACAGAAGCTGAGAGCCTAGTATGGTATTTCTCAACGAAACCTCCCAGTTCGGCCCTGTATTTGTCTCGGACAGTTTTATTTATCAACTCCCTTTCGTTCGTCCTGGAAGGAGGAGGCTCAACGATGGCTTGCGTGACTTCAGTGTAGTCAGAGGAGGCGACACTGTCTCTCAGTACCACTATACCCGCTTTGCCCTTATCGAATTGACCAAATTTCGTAAAGGGCTCCAATATTATCCCTTCCCCGATGACTTCAGCTTCGCTGGTGGCCACCTTCTGCCTCTTGGGTGGTGGTGGTGCTGCTCCTGAAGTACCGACCTCTTGCTCATTGGTGCCTTTGTTCACTTCTTCTTCTTCTCCTCCTGTAGCAGACGAGTCCGTCTCCATCTGCGAAAACATAGGCCAGACTTCAAGGTTAGCCCTCCATTCCAGAAATGGCCTGGACTCATGAATGTAGGGCGCAGACCTGTTTCTCTTTCTTTTATTTGAAATGATGTCCCGTGGGTCATAAGCCCAGCTCTCACCCAATTTTAGGTCCATGTTCTGCAACATTTTTTCGACAATTGGGATGGCATATCTAGAGTTTACCACAAAGGGGCCGATTTGGTCGGGAAGCTTTAAGATGTAGCCCTTCTTAGCAGGAACAAAATGGAGCTGGTCAGCTTTGAGGGCTTGCCGGATGTATTCTAAGGCGTAAAATCGTCGGATGGGAAAAGCTGGCAGCTGGTATGGGGCAACTTCGGCTCCATAGACCCGAATTTCAGTATAATCTTCAGACAGGAACCAATCACCGGTGCACTGGTATTTCCCAGCTTGTAGCTAGCGTTTCATCTCTGGGAAAACCCTCGGGGAAGGCGCATCGTGAATGATGGTGTAAGCAATAGACATGAAGGTGTTCACGAAGTTGACATAACCCTCTCCCCTGGGCAACTGACGGATAGAGAAATTCCAGTCGAAGACTGGTCTGGGCTGGGAATTCTCAGAATACATCCTATCTAACCCCAAATGATTGAACTTGTCTGCATGCTGGAACAGGAAGAGGTATAACACCAACGAGAAAAAACAAAACTTTCGGACTTTGGCGAGCTCCCGAAATTGGGTCAGGATGGTCAAGGAAAGGAAACCTGGAATATCCAGTGTAATCCCGTTCTGTGTCATAAGCCACAAAAAGCGAATACTCACTGAAGAGATGTCTTCCGGGCTCCCTACCCCCAGGAGGCCTGCGATGAGGGACAAAACAGGTCGAACTTCTTCGGCAAACAGACTCAACGAAAATGGTTCCGATGGAGGCAAAACCGTCGCCTGGTCGATGGTTATGGAGGCCATGAAGGCACGGCGGGCTTCTCTTGACAGCTTATTGAACTGAGCGAGCAAGGTTTCATCTTTGAAACTGAAGTATGTGTCATTGGAAGGGAAACGGAGGGCATGTCTGATAACCTCAGGGGAAAGGGAAAAGACTATGTTTCCCTGGGGAGAAACGAAGGCGTCCCGATGTACATCATAGGAGTCCCTGAGCCAGATGATGAAATCGACACAGGAATGGACCTGGGGAGTGATATAGTGATAGAAGCCGGACGCGACAACTCGAAAATGATCAGCCTTTTTGCAGTGGCGACCAAACAGCAGGGGCTTGATACTGCGTATGTCAAAAGGATACTTGGTGTCACAGATACCCGCCTGTAAGTCATGGAGGGGTTCAAAACCAGGGGGGTTTCGGGACTCATGGAGCTGGGGGGTTTCAGGTTCATTTTTCTTGGGCGTTCCTCTTCCCATGGCAGACAATCAACAATTTCGAAAAGAGAGAAAGGAAAAGAGGGAAAACGGAAAATGGAATACCTGAACAGAGGGTGACAATGCTCGGGAAAGCGACGAGGGGAACCGTGACAATGACTTGGATATACCCGGCATTCTTCCCCACTCGGTATTTGCCGTAGAAAACGACCTGTGACGATTTACCAGAGAGAAAAACGGGAGATTGTTACCATTGGGGTGAACTGCTTGGGTGAAAAGGCGGATAAGTAAGCCGACAGGAGGCAAGTGTCGTAAGGACACTGACACTGAGACACGTGGCGCGTGGGGATTGGGTATATCAAGGTGTAGGTGAGCGCCTCGTGTCGGGTTTAACACTGGTACGGGTCTTAGTACCAGCTGACCTACTGGACTTACCTTACCTTTTATCCACGTACGCAGTCCAATATTTACAGCACATAATTTCCCTTTGCCGGACTAACACTTGCCTTTCTTCCCTGTGCGGGCCCATCTTTATTTTGCCACGAGATCACATCCCACGGCCCACCCTTGCCAATCTTTCCCTACCGTGAGATCTTACCATGCCACGTGTTGCAAGTCCGCGGGGGTAAGGGTCTCGTCCTTTCCCCGCAGCTCGACCCCCTCGGACTTACTCCATATGCTGTCGTACATAACCCGAGGACCTTTTCAATAATACGGGTTGACATACAATGCCGCGTCCCCTTTACTTTTGTGTTAGATGTTCATTATTGTTCCGCCTTTCACCGCTTAGTGCTGTTTATCCATTGGTTTCAATATATGTGTGCTTCACCACCTTTTCTCTTTCCGGCCCGATTTAATTTAATACTTTCCACTTGATATAAAACTTTAATGTGAGGCCTGTTCACCCTATTGGTACTCCCGTGGCTAATGCTAAGGGTTAAACAACGGGTGGCATGACCGATGACATCACATAAGGCGCAAGGATTTGTGGGTGGAGTAGGGGCAGGGTCATTCGGGGTGGCCTTGTCTTTGGATGCCCCCTTGCGAGCTTTAAATTTCTTTCCCGGAGTTGTCACAATAGGAGAAGGGTCCTGTTTAGGTGCGGGTGGCACTATAGCAATAGAAGAAGCTAGGGGAACTGGTTGAACCGGTGTCAAAGAAAGGTAAGGTTTGGGGTGACCAGGTGGGGTAGCAACTAGAGGATCAAGGTACCAGATGGGTATACCCAGGGTCAGGTTAGGGAGAGAAAGGGTGGCCATGATGGGAACCGAATAGACTCTGGGAGGGGGAGCAAGGAAAGGTATCTGACTAGCGGGCTAATGGTCAGGAGGGACGGCTCCAAGATGATTGAGACCTAGTGGAACTGACCCAGGAGGATAGAGGGGCTCATGGGTACCAGTTGTAGGAGAAGGGCCAGAAGGAAGAGGTTCGGCTAGCTAAGTCGAAGGGATAGGAGCAGGTTGCGACGGGCGAGGTTGAGGTTGAGGTTGCTGACTAGCCAAAGCAGGCCATTTAAGGTTAGCCCGAGACGATTGCATCATGCAAACATTCGCTAAGCTGGGATCAGAGACAGGAGGAGGAGGAATACCAGGGAAAGTTCCAAGCAAGGAGGAGTCTTTGTAGACACCGGGGGAGACATTGGTCAAAGAATCGATGGTTTTCTTATTGGCTATAGAAGATATGGTCGACTCAGGGGAGGTTTGAGATTTTGGCTCATGATATGTCAACTGGTCAATGGTGACTGTCTTTCCATTATGAGGGAAAAACATCTTGCGGTGGGCCGCGGATGGGACAACAGACATGGCATAGGTGTAGCTACGCCCAAAAATAATGTTATAATCAAGAGGGGCGTCAATGACTTCAACGTCAACGTAAACAGTCTTGCCCACAAGAGTGATAGGACAATTATGGAATAGGCCAATGGGCTGGGAGGCATGGTCGTCCCATGCACGAAGGGTGATTGTGGAAGGGGCCAGATCAGGAGATCTGAGTTGTTTCCAAACTGAAGTAGACATCACAATGGTGGATGCCCCCTCATCATTAATACACCAAGAAACATGAGCGTTCCAGATTTTGATTGGGATTTGGAAAGCTACGAAAGTAGGAAGGGGAGGATGTTCTGATTGACGGGTGTCGAAAACAATCAATTGGTCATCAACAGGATCTACAGTGCCCATGGCGGATATTAGAGCCTTATTTTGAGAAGGACACGACTGGAGGAGTTCTAGTGTTGAAATGGCAGCAGGAGACTGCACCAAATCATCTACTATGCTATAGGAATGAGCAGCTCGACAAGAAGCAACATTTCAGCATAATGGGCCCTTAGGAATCTTGGTATGAAATTCAACTTTGGGTTGAGGGATATGCAAGGGACCATTAGATGTTGAAAGAGGATCTTTAGAACCTGAAGAAGGTGACTTGGGGACAGATGGAGCGGGAGGCTTGGGGTACTGACAATACCGAGTTTTAAGGTTAAGGTCGACAGGTAAAGGTTGATCAGAGTTCACAATGAGAATCTGGTAATCGAAGGAACCAGAAGGGGAAGGTTGAGTGGCCGCTTGTCCGTCAGGTGGATGGGTAGCCACAAATCCCTACTATGCATCCACCTGCTCTTGAGGGGGCAGTGACTGCTGTTGTGGGGGTTGAGAAGGCAAGGGAGGCAGAGGTGCTGATGTTGGAGGAGCTGGAGCACCAAGCTACGGATACGGATAATAAGGGGGTTGGGTAATAGTGTGGTAAGTAGGATGTTGGGCAAAAGGATGAAGCATGTCATATCTTGGATACATGCTACTTGGAGGGGAAAAATTGCTGGAGGTGCTGGCCCCTCCTGGAGGGAGACCATAGCCCATAGGAGGTTGAGCGTACGGATGCGAAAGAGCTCTAGTAATGCTAGCATTAGGCCCTGGACCAAACATAGTGAAGGTGATAGGCGGAGAACTAGAAGTAAAAGGAGGACCCAATGAATCAGAAGAAGAAGAGTCGGAGTGCAGACTCGGGGGAGGGGTAAATCAACAACGGTGGGAAGGAGTAATTCAACCAACTGGAAACTGAGGGTGAAGGCCAAGAATATTCCAGGATATGTGCCTAAGGGGTGTAAGGATGACGACACAAATGGAAGAAGAATAACTGACAAAGGCAGGGAGGTGCAGAATCAAGTGATATCAATGTCGAAACACAGGTAGACAGGTGTAGTGTCAATTGATTTTAAAGTCTTTTCCTGGCAGTGTTAACCACGCTCTTCTTCACTTAGGGTCAATGTGTGGTGTGTGTTAATTTTAATTTTTAAACCCAGACATTTTGAGAGTAAAAGAAAAAGTGTGCTACGTAACTGAAAATAAAGCTGCAGAGAACAGTAAATAAGGCTGGAATAATAGAAAATTAATAGCTAACAATGCATCGCTCTAACCCAAGAAGGAGGGTCTCTCAAAACTAGTCTAAAAGAGGGAAAAAATCTTGTCAAAACACACTAAAAATGGGCCAATAGATCTAAGGTCGGGAGGGACAGGGATCTAAAGGAGAAATCTGCTAGAAAGGGGTGCAGAAAACAACAAAGAGGCAGAGGAAAGGTTGCTGCAACAAAGGAGGAAATCAGCTAAAGGTAGAAGGGATAAGGAGGTGACCCTAGAGGCAAACCCAAACAAAACTATATGATGTGATTTGAAAGGGAGAAGAGCTGATCTAAAAGGGATCTGAAAATAAGGTATTAGATCTGAAAAGAACAAGGCTAAAACTCTGAAAATTCAGACGTCTGAAACAGCTAAAACTCGTCCACAAAAAGTGGAGGGTACTAAAGCCTTAAGGGGTGATTCCCACTTAGTTGAGAAAAACAGATCAGAAACAGGGCTAAACGGGCGGAGACAGATGCTGGAAAACCCTGACAGAAGCTTCCCATAAAAGTTGCTGGAAAATTGCAGAAAAAAGTGCAGGTCGCAGGTTCTGACCTTTTTTCAGTCCAGGTCACAGTTTTTGGGCAGAAAAGTGCATCCTCCACTCTAGGTCATAGGTTTTGGGCCGATAAGTGCGACCTGCAGATCCGGGTCTCTCGACGGAAGATTTTAGAAAAAGTTGTCGTCTCAGCTGCGGCTGATGCCTGTCACCTGTGCAATAGGGCCAGAAACACACGAAAGTTAAAAATTTTAATGTTTGAGGGTTTTAGAGGTGAAAAACACCATAAAAATAGGAAATATAGAAAACTGAAGAGAATCCCTAGGGTCTGAAATAGCTGGATATGTAGGAATATATAAAATGACAGCGGTCGTAAAAGAAAACCTGTGTGGAGTCGCCAATTGTTAGTATGAACCTTTTGTCGGAAAAATACCACTTTAGCTATGCATAAAAAATAGCCCTAACATCAAATATGGCTGCCAATATCTTCAAATCCGCGGTTAGTTGATTAAGATAAGTACTGCACAAATCTAGAATTATGCGTAAAAAGACATTAAGCAGTAAAAATAAAGTTTTGATCCATGCATCCAATAGACAAGACAAGAACAATATTTTTTTGAAAGAATTTTTATATTAAGGGCACCTGAGAGGAAAACAAGAAAGGTGTTTCCAATTCTCCTCAATGGGATGGGTTCTTGAAAGTCCTCAGTGCTTCAGATCTAGCATTTCTCTCTCTTGTTGGTGTAGAAAACCCAGACAAACATAGAACTCAAAGGGAGCTCACAAAGGAAAAAGTAGAGAATGTGACAATGATAATGGCTCAAAGTCAGACCAAGAGCATAGATCCAGAGTGATCTAATAAGCAAAAAAAGGTGACGAATGAATGGGAAAACCCTTCTATTTATAACAAAATATTAGGGTAGTCTAAGACTTGGTGCCTGAATAAAAAATTATGAACCAAATTCTAGAACCACCTTTTAGGAATATTTTATTATATTTTTTGAAGGGAAAAGGTATTTGTCTTGGGTCAAATCCCTTTATTTGTAAATAATAAACAAATAAATGATTTATTTATTATTTTAAGGAAGTGGTTGAATGATAATTAAATAAATAATGATTTATTTAATTATTTATAAATGATTTAGTCATATTTAATAAGGAATATTATTTAAATAGGATTTAAATAATTATTCCTAGAAAATAATAAGATAAATAAGGATTTATCTAATTAATTTCCTTGTTTTTGGTTAAACATAACTTAGAATAATAATTAAATTACTATTTAATTAATTATTCCATGAGGAAAATTAAACAAATAAAGATTTGTTTAATATTTCCTTTTGGGGTTTCCTATTTGGACCATAAACAACCTAATAAATGTGTTTTATTAAGTTATTTTACATAGTGAAAGCAATTTTACCTGGGGTAAAATTGGTCTTACATGGTGTATTTGGGTCCATCTAATGATAATAGGCTAGATGACCAAAAAATGGTGTAACACTATCATGGTGCAAGGAGACTACTACTTGACTTTGGAGGTTCAGAAGATGTTCTTACTTGGAGAGGAATCTTGCACACGAGGTAGAGGATGGTGGCCACTCATGCATGCTTTGGCTAAACTCAGGAAGTTTCAGATAGGTGATAGCTTCCCATGGAATACTAACCTCCAAAAGCTTCAACCATTACTCTAGCATGAGCAGCTACAGGAGGAGAAGCAGAGGAAGGATAACAACATCCCGGTATGTGACTTTGGCATAGGATATGTCAAAGAGGAGGACAAACACATGACAAATGTTGTGAAACTAGCTCCAAAAATAGAAGAAAAGATATATCAATGCCTTAGAAATAAGGCACTTCGAGGGGGAAACCTCCAATACATTACATGAATGAAAAATTCTTGGATGATACAAATGAAAAAACCTCCTTTCTATATATAGGAGTCCATGGGGCCACAATGTAGTCCTAGTGGGGCCACACTGTAATCCTAGCCGACCTAACAATAATAACGTAAGGGCACAATAATAACAATATGGGGGCTACAAGGGTACAACAATAACAATAAGGGGGTATATACTAACATAATAAGGGACTACACTAGTAATATAGGGAACTAATATGCCCCTCTCCTTCAAACAAGTGTTGTACTCACACTTGATTATTTATTGATGATTTTGTATAAAATTCTCATCCTCCCATGTGGAATCTTCTACAGGAAAGTTCTTCCACTTGATGAGATAATCTGAAATTGATTGTACTTTTTGAGTTCTTGTTTCTGTGACTGCTTCATAAATTTTCGGTTGTTTCATTTGATTTTGCACCAAAGTTACGTTATCCTTTGAGATTTGGAGAACTTGTTGTTGATGCTCGATGTGATATTACACTACTTTATCATCCATAATAGATTTTATTTGATCCTTCAAAAAATCCAACTTAGCCTCCATTTCTACTTTTAAACCATCTATGTCATCTTCGGTTGCTCTTTGTAAGATCAAATTTTTTTGCACTTGGTACCGTAATTTTGATATCTCATACTGTAATTCTTCCTCTTCTTGCATCATAGTATAAATTTCTAAGGGCTTAATGGGTATGGAATTATATTTTTGAGGCATTATAGAACCCGTTACTGATAATAATTCTTCAAAATTCCCTTGGAATCACTTCAAACTTATTTTTCAAACAAACGTTATGCAATTTAAAAAAACAAGTACACACCTTTTTCTTGATTTTGAGGAGCTCGATATTGAAACTGAATTATCTCTGTGATTTTTGATCTTTAATATCTAAAATTTGGCCCTAAGGTATCCCTCTAAATCCTCTTTTGAATGCCACAGGTCTGACCTGATTTATATTCTTCAAGACAAAGTTATGCCCAATCTCCCAAAATGACCTAATTATGGACTAGTTTAGTAGAGTGAAAATTGTATGACTTGCCACGTGTCACTATTTCCTCATTTAGCTCTGAAATTGATAGAAAGGAAACTACAATCCGTGTGCTTGTCGTCACTTTTTACAGAATTCCAATCTGATGCTTAGAGAGAGAGTTATGAATATTTTCCCACGATCACCTCTTTGAGATGAAATTTGGGAGCCTGAATAAGTCCTAAATTCCACAGACAATATCTCCAAAAATATTGCGAACCAAGATCTGAAATTTTGTGAAGAGTTGCCTCCAGATTTCGGCTTCATTCTCTAAAAATTTTAGCTTCTTAACCTTCGTAGAAAAACGTTATAGTGAAAATTCCGCAATGACATGTTTAGGTTAAATTGAGGAGCCTGCAAAAAGACCTAACTTCCACAGATCGTATCTTCGAAAATATTTCGAACCAAGATCTGAAATTTTGCGAAGATATTCCTCAAGATTTTGGCTTCACACCCTAAAAATTTCAGCTTTTGAACCTTCGTAGCAAAAAATCTATAGCAAAAATTCCACGATGATCTGTTTGGAGCCGCGAAACCCTAGAATCCAAAACTCTGATACCAAATGTTGTGAAACCATCTCCAAAAATAGAAGAAAAGATATATCAACGCCTTATAAATAAGCCACTTCAAGGGGGGAACCTCCAATACATTACATGAATGAACAATTCTTGGATTATACAAATGAAAAAACCTTCTTTCTATATATAAGAGTCCATGGGGCCACAATGTAGTCTTAGTGGGGCCACACTGTAATCCTAGTCGACCTAACAATAATAATGTAAGGGCACAATAATAACAATATGGGGGCTATAGGGGTACAAAAATAAAAATAAGGGGGTCTATACTAACATAATAAGGGACTAAAATAGTAATGTAGGGATCTAACAACAAATGTTTTACATGACAGAACATCAACGTTGTCACTTTGGAGGATAGATCCATAATGGAAATCCCAACTGTTGGTGGATTATTCCAAGGATATTTTTACTTGCATGATACTTGATGACCATATTTTATAGGAGGGGTATTCAGTCAGAGATGAGGTCGTCTACTATCATGGTAGGATCTTCTTATCTAGAGCTTACAAGCTCAAGGAGAAGTTACTACATGCAGCACATGAATATTTTCTCTTCAGCCATACTTATTCCATGAGAGCATACGATACTATCATGGAGGGATATAATTGGGAAGGCTTTGAAGAGGAGATATATCATCATTTGAGGAGATGCATGGATCATGTGGAGATGGAGGAGATACATAACTCTTTGATGGGGTTATCACATCCACCTATTTCCTCTATGGGAATGAGAGGGGATCTATCTATGGACCACTCCATTTGCGTGAAAAAAGAATATGGTAAGGATCATGGTTGTATGAATAATGATTTATATAATGAATATGTTCATTCCTTAACCATACATGTGCAGGCCATTGCTCCAAAAGGGAGCATTCTTCCTTATAAACTTCATGGTAAACTTTGGGCCATAAACTATGTTGAGCATGGCCACTCCCTAGGAGGACATAGGGAGATGATCTACAATTCAGGGTGCACTGCAAAGACAAAAAAAAATATCACCTTCTCAAATCATGTGAGAGAATATGGCAGCAAGTAAGTGGTGGGGAAACCACTTACCATATCATTATCTGATGCAGTCAGGAGATATACTGCATTGGTTCCACATGTGGGACTATGATCCACCTCCATTATTGCATATGGCTGTTTTTGTATCATTGATTTTGATACCATACATTGATGATGTCCTTATTCTACATATGGGAATTATTGGATGAAGGATGGAAGGATTGTATGTGCCCTTTGGGAGAGAGATTCTCCATGTTTCTTATGCTTCATGTTTCAGGGAGAACATTGGGCTAACCATGATTGCTTCATTGGAATGTTTTCTTCCTTGTGGGATGAGTAATTTGCATCTCATGAGAACTTGGGAGGAGAATTTCATGGAGGGATGGATTGGGAGACACTTGGCTTATGGGGGAAGATTATCACATGGAGGTGTCACCAATGGTGGAGAAGAAGAGTTGCAACACTCACCTTTTCAACCGCTTGAGGAAAAGCAACATTTTGGAGGGGAGGATTGTAATATTCCCAATTAGCCATGAGCTAGTTGGAATATTAATTTTTTCTTTTGCTTCTTTGTTTGATGAATAAGAGGGTATGGAGACCCATAAATATCCTTAGTACGAACAAAATCACTCCTAATGTGAAAGGAAGACATTTTAGCAGCTTAATTAAGCACCCTTGTTTGTGAAAAGGGGCTGCAACATGAAGACTGGGTCAACTTTGACCAAATCAACAACGCTATTATGGAGGAGTGGAAATTTATTGAGGGACAATGTAGTTTTGGAGGGAGATCTCATGCATGGAGATAGTGGCTTTAATGAATGGGGCCAAGGGTGAGGAAGCTCACCACTTATATAAGGAAGAGGATGGCAGCCATAGTTGATTATGTTTATGTTATGATATTTTGATATTATGGTCTATTTAGACTTGTTGCTCTCTTCAGCTGTTTAGCTAAGATTGAAGTGATGTTTAGCAAAGGGTGTTCCCGAGTGGGAATCCCACCTCTATCCTTGAGTTACCTCAAAGGAAGAGTGTTTGCACTATATTCCAAATTTAGGCATTAGGCCAAAGCTTCAGTCTTATGGTACAACGCAGTTTCTGTTGAGGTTGTGTTGTGTTGCATGGCATAAGTTGTGGAGGGTTGATTTGGGTGATTTCTGAGCTAGATATCATTGGAGGAAGGTTCCTTTCTCTTGGGAGGCTAGTAAATAAGGCCCTGGAGCATCATTGATATATTGGCATCAGGCCACAATGTTTTTATCCCCTACAACATAGTATCAGTCTGGATCTGCGTTATCTAGGGAGGAGTTGTAAGGGAGTTGCAGTGGGTGATTTTGGGAGTGATCTCTTCTGTGAATGGGCCAGAATTTCATCCAGAGGATCCATTAGAGAAGAGCATAATTATTTTCATATCAACTTCAACCATAACTTTTCAGTTACTTTTTTGTAGCATAATTTCAGTCCTAGGGCTACAACTGATATTTTATTATTGGGTGTTTTTCTTGGAGACCCTCTTGGGTTCTTGGTTGGACGTTGTATAGAGCCTTGATATTCATTTATTGTATATTTTGAGGCATATAACAACCATTTATATTTTGTGTACTCATTTTCTGTAGCAGTGCTCTTATGATTGTGTTGTAGCAGTGTCTCTGATATTTTGATATGGTAGCAACACCTCTATCTTGAGGGTTTTATCTATTGGAGGCTTGTTGTATCTTATTATATGATTTTTTGCCCCTTATTCTGTACATGTTTGCTACTATTTTGAAGTATAAAGAAGCTCCATATTGGTCTCTCACATTTATGCATTGTTCTACACTGCCATTTCAATCATTTTGCACTATATTCCTACTTTTCCCATTTTGGAATATTACAACCTCGAAACAACCTCTGTGTGACCCCTTGGCTTAGCCACAGTCAAATAGGTACAATTTAAGGAGCCAAAGGCCGACCAGTACAATGCAGTTGAAAAAGAAGAAATTCAAAGAAGCCAATCAACTCAACACAAAACACTAAAAGAAAGTAAGAGAAATATGCCTCAACAAAAAAATCTTCTGCAGATGATAAAGAAAATATCATTGCTCCTGAAGTTACAAATTAGGTTTCTCCCTTAGAAACTTTGACTTCCCTCACCGATGTGGATTAAAATATAGTAGAAGATATGACGAAGGTTCGTGCTAACATTTCATTGTTCGAGCTAACAAAGATCACGAATTAGCAGGACATTATTTTATGAGCACTTGGGCCGTCCTCCGTAGGTAATCCTTCCTCTTTAGACAAGGGATCAGGTACATATTTTGATTCTCTCCAATCAATACTTCATGCTTTAACATTGGAAGTAAGCACACTCTACCCCCCTTCTCTCTTAACTTTAGAAATATTCAATTTCAATGTACACAATTGCTTGGTTGATTCTAGTGCATCATTAAATGTAATTCCATTGTCCATAGAAAATAAATTCAATGCAACATGGAACCAAACTGATGCATAGATCATTCTTCTAGACATAAGTCTTTTCCATGCGATCGGTGAACTCAGAGATGTGATAATTCACTTGTCACCCGATAAATGAGTTCACCAATGCATAAAAATAGTAGTTTTGGACTTACTAGAAGCATATGGAATTTTTCTTAGTATATATTGTTCATGCAAGCTGCAAGGATACTTTGCTTCAAACTGTACACACTTATAGATTCCGTATAAGGGTAGAAACAACTAGATTCGAGTAGAATCAGAAATATATATGAAACATAATGCCACTCCCTTGAACGGAAATAATGAACCAATGGAATTCATAGAACTGAAGTTCAAAAATATCTTCCTAGAGAAACAAATGGGATGTTGTCTTCCACAGCCA
Source organism: Pinus albicaulis (assembly GCA_034641835.2). Lineage (NCBI taxonomy): Eukaryota > Viridiplantae > Streptophyta > Pinopsida > Pinales > Pinaceae > Pinus > Pinus albicaulis. Next base: position 407,556,161 of record CM076574.1, read on the forward strand.
TCCCCAATCCCACCAGAAACACAGTTGGAGCTCCTTCCTAGTCCAACTGGTGCAAATGAATTTTTTACAATTAGTAGTAGTAGTAATACTTGTACTAGTGTAGTTCATAAACCTCTTACATATAATCTACATAATTTCTACTTTAATGGTTAAAAAATGCAGGAGGGCACCAGTTCCGGTTTTGTTCTGGTAAAACCGCAAAAAAAAAACATTTGATCTCAGGCCACTTGGTATTTGAGTGCATAAAAAACACCGCTGAGTATGAAGCACTTGTTTCTAGCCTACAAAGGGACATTCACCTCAATGATACATCCATAAAAGTAGTAGGTGATTCAAAAATAATGGTACAATAGGTACGTGATACCATTTATTGTGTTTCGCCTCATTTAAAAGTCTGTCAACAAAAGGCATGTAATTTAATTTCACATTTCCAAGCTTTAAGTATTATTTTTATTCCAAGAGTCCAAAACACAACTATAGATACATTAGCTAATATGATGTTAGGTTTTCACCAACGAAGGAGGGTTTTTCTGTTGAATTTTATTATAAACCATCTCTCTTCAAAAATATCGCTTATCCACATATGTGTGATGTCTAACATATACAACATTTCATGGAAAGTATTGATATACTAAAGGATACAACTAATAAAAAGGACAAGCACGAAGAAGCACTATAGGACGCGACCAACAAGCGTAAAGAAAACCCCATTCCCAAGGGTGCATTATCTTTGGAAAAGCTATATGACTTGCTAAGTCACTTCTAGGGACCCGCCAATGCCAAAAATCATAGTTCCACATTGTCACCTAAACACTCAACTTGGGTCCCAGTCAGAAAGAGGTCAGGGGAAGTTTGTTTCTGTATTTATTTCCAGAATCTTAATCGCACCTTGGGAAAATTCACAACTACTCCGTGCCATCCAGGGAACTAGTTTTAAAAATAGCATCAGGGTCTGAGACATTTTCTTCTATGTTCGGTTATTTAGGGTACAACCAGGTTCTGGTCACAGAACCTGATGCGCTAAAACTTACCCTCCTCATTATCAATACGAACTCTTGGTACACGAAGATGCACTAACATCTTGAGCATGGTTCCATTCCCTCTTGTTTTTCCATGCAGCTAAAAAGGGTGCTTCGGCTAAATGCTCTATCTTATCAGTTGGTGCAAGAATTTATTTTCACGGAATATCATAACGGGGCATTGGTAAAATTATTGGACACACATAATTCAAAGGTGGTGTTCTGTGATTCCCATGACGGACCAACCTGATGACATTTTGCGGACAAGACACACAAGCTTGTGTAGGCCAACTCCTATTGGCCCACTTTATTTAAAGATGTTCTTGCCTATGTATGCAAATGCTGAGTCTGTCAAAGGTGTGCCGAAAGGAAGCGTAAGTCACCTGGCCCACTGTAGCCCATCGCAGTGGAAGAGTCATCCCAATAGTGGGGCTTAGTTATTTTTGGTGAAATTTTCCAACATTCGTTAAAGAAACATCACTACACTCTCACCACCATAAATTATTTTTCGCGATGGAAAAAATATTTTCCACTCAAACAGGTGAATGATCATAAATTTATCGCTTATCTGTAGCAAAACATCATTTCTAGGTCTGACATTCCTACATCTCTTGTTTTTTATAGTGTAATATATTTCTCATCTTTAAAGCTTTATAGTTTTACATCAAAAAATGGAATAGTATCAAAACATTCTTCTTACTACTACCCTCAAAGGAATGGTCTCGCTAAGAAGTCAATCGCTATCATTAAGTAGCCATACTCTCTAAGAAAAGTAACTGGCACCCTTCTTTGGTAAATGGCTTATGCACTGGCCAAGTCACACCTAAACCTTCCTTGAACACCTCCCCTTACCTCCCGGTACTCAGAAAATAAGTCATCCTCCCTCCCAACATCTACTTTCTCGCTCTCCAATATTCCCAAGAGTCTCCACGGCAAGACATGTTTCTTAGTATGACATATGATGGACATCCTTCATAAGTTCCCGGATGGAAGACTAAAAGTCAACAAAAAATTCTTATTCCATCAAAACTGCATCAAGAGGTGGTTTGGTAGGAAGTCCGTGGGGAAAAACTGCTTCAGTGTGGGTGACTTAGCCTTGAAGTGGGATAAACCCCATGAGGACAAAGCCAAACACACTAAGTCAAAACCTCTGTGGATTGGACCATTCACTATGCATGATAATATTAGACAACACACCTATCATCTTCAATCACTTGACAGGAAGACTGACTCTCTCCCTGTCAATAGCAAAGATCTCAAACATTATTTCCAATAAAATCTGGGGCTATTCCCTACACTATGTAAATAGTTTGTTTTCGTTATTATTGTTCTCTTTGTTTCATGTTTTCTCTGTCTTATGAATAAAGTGTTGTCCTTGTGTTGGTTTCTAGGATTGTGTGTGTGGCTGAAGTCTAAGGAGCCTTGTGACACTTCAAATTTTGGTTAGCATTTGGTTTTCCTTCCTTGTAATAGTTATGTCTTTTGGCCAATGAAGTTTCAATGGAAAATACAATCCTTTCGTAAGGAGAGTATTGGGCTAGCCATGAAATCGTGTTTATCTGGGAAACCTTGCACCCATATTCGATTATTTTGTTTTGATTTTTTTATGCTTATCCGATAAGTAATAAGGGAGGATGGAAAAATATAAACGAGAAAAACTAAATCAGAGTAACCTCTATACTTCTCTAAAGGAACAACCTCTCCTGCTTTCAATAAGTCGAGATCCCTCTTCCACCAAAAATAAATAAGTGTCAATGCACAATCCTATTTTCAATAAATAAATAAAGGTGAAATAAGAGAAAGGATTATTGCGCAAAGAGGTAAAGCAAGCAACTCTCTTGGGGTAATATTTAGGCTCACTGGTAGCAAAGCAATGTTTTTGTTCTTGAGGTGACTCTGGCGGGGTAATGTCCAGGCCTATTGGCAGTGGAGCAACACCAGAGATGAAAACTTGTACTCCAAAAAATATTAAAATCAAGAAATTCATTACCTTCCCCCTATTTCAAAATTTGTGATAAGGCTGGATATTTGTTGCGTTAAGTCGAAGTGGCATGATGGTAAATTTTTTTATTCACGTGGTAAGTGGGGAAACCAAAGTGATCTACACGATGAATCAATACTCCCTAAAGAACCAAGGCCCTACACAAAAGAATTTAACCGAAACAGAGAAGCTGGAATCCTAACAGTGTGTCGCTAAGTGTTGTAGCTGCTACAACCCTCTCCAAATTTTTTTCCTATACCAGATTTGAGAGCCTTCCTTGTTCTTTTTTATGACCATCACAAACCTTTTAGTGCATTTCATTGCTTTTATTAAAGTGTTAATCCCTTTAACAAGATGGGAAAAGAGCCACCTTTAGGAATGTTGGTTATTGTAGTGACTGTCTAAGATTTTTCTAGTGATTTCAAGAGGACATATTTGTGTAAATGAGTTATTTTACCCATGTAGGTATATGTTGCACTCATTTCCAAAGTTTTGAGCACCGTCACACAAGTGTCATCACAGTCGTTGTAAAGTGTATCTTTTGTGTCACACTTGTCGTAACTGGTCAAAAATATGTCACACAGGGAATAATGATTTGTCTGTATGTATTAGATGATCTGTGTTGTTTGAGTTGTAAATAATGATGAATGTGTGATCATAGTAAAAATCCATCAATATTCACATCAACCCTGTTAGTCCCATACATAGTCATTTTTTGGAAAACTTTTCGACCAAACAACTTAGCCTCTCCGGGCCTCCCCTTAGCTGCGCATTACGTAGTCTCAGTACTCTAGTTGTGACCTTGCTTCTTGGAACTTCATAGTGTGCAAAACTAACTTCCCAAGACTTCCCCATTGCACAATTATGGTGACCAACACTCGACCTTGACCTATGGAATTGCGTAGTTGAGTCCTCCATCCTGGCTCGAATTGCGCACTTCACAACTTCAGGACACAATCTCATCCTCTGAGCCTTAGAACTACACACTCTGCAGCCACCCAGGCTTCCTTGAACTCTTGAATTGCGCATTTGGATTTCCTAGCTCTCATCCCTGCTGCTTGTCCCCACTAACTCTGGAAACTGTGAAATCATGTCCCTCAGCCCAGACTGAAATGTGCACTGCACAGTCTCAAGGCTCAAGGCTTCCCCTTACCTACCTAATATGCATAGTTGTGTAGTCACTAAGCCTCCTTGCCCACCCTGCCACTTGTACGAGGCTCAATTCATGAATCATAATGCATCATCTTAGGTGAGGGTTTTTTGGATTTATGTCATCCCATTATGAGTGAATTGCAAGAGTAGGTACTATATCAAGTTTTGACGAGAGGATAAAGGAAAATAAGAAGGAGGAAAGCATGCTAAAGGTCACTATTGCACCCAAAATTACAAGATGACTGATCAAGGGGAGGCTAAAGGACACTATTTTTTGACCACTGTCCAAGACTTGAGATCATTGAAGACTCCTTATCATCAAGGCATGCAGAGGAGTAGAGAAGAACTCTTTCATGAAGACACTTAACTTTCAGCAACAACAATGGCTTGACATTGCCACATCATCAAGTAGGCCATGTCAGCAGTGTCATGTCATGTCATGTCACGAGTGCTCATGTCTCCACATCACTATTGTATACCATATTCATTGTAAACAAATGTATTGTAAAGTGGAAGTACAAAGGACACGCATGGATGTAAAGAGTCATGTAAGTTGAAAAGTCATGGGAAGTAAAAAAAATCATGAGGGTAGTCAAAAAATCATGAGGGTAGTGAAATAATCACCTTAGGTTATATATACTCTCTCATTGTATGAGTAAAGAACTTTTCACCTTGGCTCCACCAACAAAGAAATAAAGAGAATATATAGTCCTTTTTTGGAGCAAGTAGTGGCTCCAATGCTCCACTATTGGAGTTAGTGAGGTTCATTATATATATGTGTCTCAAAAATTTTAATTAATGAAAAAATCCTTTCAAGGCTAGCATATTCTTCACACATGACTCTTTTTTCCACAGAAAAATTCATAATTTTTCATTAAGTCAAGAAAAATTACATATTGCATCTAGCAGCATATTCAACAAATGCAAGTGTATCATAAATAAAAAATCTCCCGAAGGAGGCCAATATTTGTCATGTATCATACTGATTGTCCATCTAATATAAAAATTTATGTACAAAAATAGAAAAGATAAATAGATATATAGCTTCCACAAAAATAAAAGTAAGCTATCATAGTTTTAAGAGACTATGGTAGTGCCGATCCAAAAATTGTAAAATTTCCAAAATTGTAGTCAAAGAGGGACTGCATCCTGTAAAACCAAGTCATCGATGAAAGGATGATGGAAGTAATGAAACTCCTGTGCCACATCATGCTCCAAGACATGTCAATGAACCCACTCTAACTGCGAGGCCTCCTTGGATAGTTGGTTGGTCATCTGGTTCCTCTGCCTGTAAATATGCGTGACAGAGATGAAATCAAAAAGTGATTTTAACATAAGAACCTCATCCAGAATAGTAGTAAGCATATGAGAATGAAAATGTGCTTGTGAGTTGAACCAATTTATAATAACTTGAGAATCCCAAAAAATCTGAATCCTGTTGTAACCATGTTCCCGGGAGAAAAGTAAAAGTAGACAAAGACTATTGAGTTAGACATAGTTATTAGTACCCGGACCAAGCCCCATCTTGAGATGAAAGTAATGAGAATTAGACAAGTGTAAAAAAACACCCCCACCACATACATTAAGATTTGAAGCCCCATAAAAATATGCCCAAGGGAAGGTACAATCAATGATCTCAGGCTCGACGATCCTAGCTGGAGTGGGTAAACTATCATCAAGAATGAGGTGGAAAATGGAAATGATGTTCCTGTGGGAATATTCCCAATCAATGGGTTTATCTAGGAATATTTAATGATTCCTAGTAATCCAGATCCCCCAATCCATAAGAAGAGGGATATTGCAATATTTTGTGCGGCTAGCAGCCCATCACCAATTGGTCCAAGATGAATAGACGGAGGAGCCTGACCAACTGAGAGAGAAACCCAGGGAAGCAACAATGGTGCGCCAGTGATGCTGAATGGTCGGGAAATCCAAGAAGAGGTGATCAACACTCTCAACTTGGGAGAGGCAGAAACAACATCGGGAGGCCCCCTGAAATTCCCGTCTAATGAGGTTGTCTGTGGTAGGAATGCAATTAGAAAGGATACACCACATAAGAAGTCTGGATTTAGGAGGAGCCAAAATTTTCCATAAGGGCGACCACCACCAAAGCTTAGAAGGGGGTTTTGACTCTGCAAAAAGCAAGGCGTATCCAATCTTAGGAATGAATCTACCACATTGGGAGGGAGCCCAGATTAATTCGTCATCCTTGTTTGTAAGAAGAACACAGGTGGCTTGTAGAGCATGAGTATATCAATTCCATATTGGCCAGACTTCAGCATGTAAGTCCAATGTCTGTGAAGACAACCAAGCTTGTGAGGCCCAGGTAGTGTTAATGGGGTCTGCGATTTGAGCTAAATAAAAAATTGCAGCTCTGTCTAAGTGAAGAATGATATTCAGAGGCAGGACGAATTCATGACCGCAGCTCGACCAAGCATCTGCTCCAATTTTGACCCGAGAGCCCAATCTAATAGGCCAAGCCAGAAATAACTAAATCAGATTGATTGATTTCAAGAAGGCCTTCCATATGATCAAATTACCTATAGAATGACTGATAGGACCTCAAATCCAATCCATAATAGCATGGGGAGCAATATATTTTGTGCAGATGACATCCTTCCACAAGATGTGGCCATTAATGAGATGCCATCCCATCTTAGCTGCCAGAGCAACTGCAAATCTAGAAAGGTCCTTAAGTCCCCAACCAACCCAAGCCTTGGGTTATGTAATATTGTCCCAAAAATTCCAAGCAAATGTTCTGTCATGTTCCTTGCTTCGCTAGAGGAATCTCCTGCAAATCTGTTGGATTTTATAAATCACACCTTTAGGGAGCCAAGTAAGTGACATCCAATAGATTGGAATGGCTTCTAGAACTAATTTAATGAGCACCAACCTACCTGCCCTAGAGAGCCATTGATGTTTCTATATGTTGATCCTGCGGTCGACTTTCGAAATCAACCAATTCCAATCGGTGATACGGTAATCATTTGGTTTAAGATGAAATTCGAGGTATTTAAGCCCCTCCTCAAGATGCTTGTGAAAAAAATGACAAAAAATCAAGGCCTGTCTGGTTTCATTTGCAGAGAATCAAAACAACATGATGATGGGCTTTATTGTCGATGGGTTCCATCCCAGTGGCTTTGATGCAAACACTGAAAAGTTCAGCAAAATTTGAGTTATCCTGATAAGAGCCATCAAGAAAAATAATCACATCATCAACAAATAATAAATGAGTCAGCTGAATAAATTCATTTAGCTTGATCCTGAGAATACAACCGTTAGATTTTGCTCTGGAAATAAGGGATGAGATACCCTCCATAATGAGGATAGAAAGCAGCGGGGAAAGAGGACATCCTTGTCTTAGTCCCGTTCCAACATGGAATAAATCAGAGGCAACACCATTAATAAGAATTCTAAAAGTGGTATTTGTAATGCAACCCATGATCCAATTAGTAAAATCATGAGGGAACCCAATGTGGAGGAGGATGAGGGGAAGATAATTCCAGCTGGCGCAGTTGAAAGCTTTAGCAAGATCAATTTTGAGGATGGTGCCCTTGAGGCTTTTAGCCTTGATGGAGTGTAATGCCTCTTGTGTAGTGCCAATAGCTTCATGGATTTGTTTATGATCAAGAAAAGTGAATTGTTCTTTGGTTATGTGCTTTGAGAGAATGGGTTTAATGTGGGTGGCGATGATCTTGGAGATGATCTTGTAAATATATTTGTAGAGAGATATCAGGATATCAGTCAATAGTTATTGAATGTATTGGGCTTGTCCACTTTAGAAATGAGTGTGATAAAAGTGGAGTTGAATCCATCATAAATCTGACTAGAGGTCCTGCTGTTTTTAATAACGAGTAGGAGGTCCTTGCCAATGAGTTCGAAGAAATGAAAATAAAATTCAATGGTCCAACCATCAGGACCAATGCTTTTATCCTTCTTGAACCATTTCAAAACCCCTTCGATCTCACCCAGAGAAACAAGAGTATTTAATTCCTCCACCTACTCCTCATCCACATACTTATGAAAGGTACAAGCAATATGCATGATGTCTAACAGGTTAGCATTTTCTGGTGCCATGTATAGATTAGCAAAATGATAGATTCCCAGATCGGATAGCTAGTCATGAGAGTTAGCCACTCTCCCATGTTGATCATTGAGTTCCTAGATGGTGTTACTGATCCTTCTTCCTTTAGCATATTGTTGAAAACATTTAGCGTTCTCATCCCCTGCCTTAAGCCAAATGGCCCTACTTTTGAGTCGCCACTCCACTTCCCTCTTACAGAGGATTTTAATCTTATATTGTTCCAAAGAAATAAGTTGATCTTTAGAATTATAAAATTGGAAACCTAAGTAGTTAGGTCTTGTCAAGTGACTGATCTCTAGTTCGATGTTTTTAAGCTCCTCATCTTCGTTCTTGGCCTAGCTGATAGAGTGTGATTTAATATGGTTGATATTATCATAAATAACCTTGGCAGGGTCCAGCGTAGGGAATTTCTTCCATTCCCGGCTGACAATGGCATGAAATGAAGGCTCAGTCAACCAATTGGAATTGAATTTAAACTGTGCCCTGGGAAAATGATCACCTGAAAGAATCTCAAGAAAAATAGAGGAGTGATCTGAAATTACACCAGAGCTAACCCACTGTATAGCTTTGTGAAAGCTTTCTAAGAGAGGGAGTTTTATCAGAAAACAATCGAGTCTCCTCGCAAGCGCAGCAACTCCGGTACACCTTTTTCTCCAAGTAGGCAGCTTTTTAGTCATGTCCAAATCCAAAAGGTTTGCCTCCTCAATGAGATTAGCAAAATACTCTAATAAGGAGTCTGACGAGGCGCTTGGTCCCCAAGATTCTAAGAGACCAATGGAGAAGTTAAGCTCCCCTCCAAAAATAATGTTGTTCTGCTGCATAATGGGGATCTTCATCCAGAGATCCCAAAAATCCCCATGATGATGGTAGGGGCCATACACATTGATCAATGTGATGGCTAAATTAGAGTCACGATAAATGATATCAGCACCAAGGATTCCATCCCGACCCTGCCAACCAATTTCGTAGATGGATCTGTTGTTGATTCCCAAGGCCATTTCCCTAGATCGACCCCGGGCATCAATGGCCTAGAAATTCCAATTTGAAAGGAAGCCAAATAAAATTCTAGTAACAACAATCCCTTCACCCAGAGTTTCTTGCGAAAAAAGGACATCAAGCTTAGAATTATGAAAGAGTATCCTTGTTGGAATAGGGTCTCCTAAAAAGTTGCGAAACTGGTCCATTTTGATTATTTTGGATTATATTTAATATAGCACAGGGGTTTTGGGGTGGGTCAAAGTCCCGAATGCATTGTAATGGGTCAAAGGGTAAACTAGCGGTCCGAAAACCATGGGTTACGGACCATAGGAACGTTGAGGTTAGATTGTTATAAATAGAGATGCATTTTGGATTGTGAAGGATAGGAATTGATGAGCTATTGATGCGATCTATTATTTAAGCTATCTGTTTGGGTTTTGGGGAATGGACTCCTGCTGGCTGTGTGAACAGAGCTCCTAGTCCAGCTGTGTGCAGACCCTGCTATTGTGTGCGCAAGTTGGGAAGGGAATTGTAAGGAAAGGTTGATGAATGAATGAATGTGAAGGATTGATAGAGATCTGAATCCATGAGTACTAGTGTATGAACTGCTGATAATTATTGTGTTATGTATTTTCTATATTTTTGCTATGAAAGTTTGTGTACTGAATGCTTGGATCTAGATCTATTCTGCTCTGTTTATATAATGCTTTGTTGATGTTATGAAAAGAATATAATTGTAGATATAGTGCACGTGGATGCAAATAGATATATACTTAACCGTGCAAAGAACCAAGGTAATATGAACAGAACGCAGCCCTGCTTTCCTTACCCTTCCTTTCTCGGGGTGTGGAAACCTGGTTCCAACACCCACCCATACTACTTCAGGTGAGACGGTGACCTGCGAAAGCAGGTCACTGCCGAAAGGGCCAGTAGTATAGGGGTTTGTTGGCAAACCTTGCACACCGAACCTGGGTCAGGACCACTCAAGCCAACAAATGGTTCCGTTGTTGGGACCAGAAGAGGTCTGAGAGAGGAATTGGGTAATGAAAAGAGAATAATGGAAGCCAAAAATAAAAGATATCGAAAACTGGCTCGAAAGGCAGATCCAGGAGTTCGCAGTAAAAGAAAATTGCAGTGAGAATTTAACGACGGAGAGGTGGAAAAATAGATACGTCCTTACTGAAAGATACAAAATATTCTTTGTGAATTTTTCGATTGAACTCTGAGAGTGGCTAGCCAGACTGGTGGAATTCTAGAAGTGCTAGAAGGACGAGCGAGTCACTTTGTGGACCTCGAAGTTCCTCGAACATCTTGAAAAAAATGATAATAATATCACACGCACGATGGATCACTGGGTGGATAGTGTGCTGGGAGGATTTCTAATAGAATTTTCTATTGATTAGTTTGTATCATACTCTGAAGCTGAACGATGATTTTTCAAAGGATTCTGAGGAAAATTCCTGAGGAAATTACCATTGCTGATCAAGAAATTATTGTGCGAAAAGAGCATTCTGTGTAGTCATATGAACTTAATGACCTCGGATTTAGATGGGAGCGCGACTCGCAGTGGTAAATACTCTCGAACCAACCTTGACAGAGGGAGATCTGCCTACAATCCATTTTAAGAACCTGTTGCGCATGACTCCTCGACTGTATTGCCACCTCGAACGCGTAAAGGTAAGAATTCGCTTGTACCACCACCCCCCCTAGACAGTGAAATGGTTGCGCATTTAAAACTACCTAACTTTAAGGGGGTGGGAGACGAGGATATGGACTGATTTTGGTTTGTGACAGACTCTGTCTGGACTGTGCAGAACGTGGCAATTGACACGATAAAGAGGGCACATCTATCTTTATCATTCGAAGACAAAGCTCTAGACTGGTATATGTGGTACGTTGTCGACAATGGGACTGCCTCCAGCCAAGATATCAAGGATGCTCTAAGGTAGAAATTTTGGAAGCTGAAATCCTATTCCCAGCTGGTAGCAGAAGTAAAGGACTTCAAACAAGGTGCGTCTGAGTTAGTATGGGAGGCGGATCAGCGATTGAAGAAAGCAATGAGGGAAGGAGGGTTCGAGTATGGTGATAGAAAACATACGGAGTGGTTCATTGCCATGTTGTTACCTCACCTGTGTATGCTAATGAGTCATCAGACCTTTGAATCACAGGAGAAAGCTATGGAATTCGCTATGAAATTAGAAGCTGTGCCCTGGGAGGATACGTCAGCAGGGGTACAACAAATCCAGGAACAACTTGGGGCTATGCATATGGATATATAGAACCTGTGAAAAGAAAGAGGAAAGGACATCTGCATAGATCTTTGGTGCATACGTTGTCGGGTGTCTGGCCATATGAAGGATCAGTGCCCTCTGCTGACTGATTATATGCAAGCAAGAGGGCCTAGTCCGATACGCCCAGGGGTAAGTGGGGAACCTGCCCTGTTGTGACCAAGATCAAGTGGAGCTGCGCTATGGTGTGATGATTTTCGAGTAGCAGGCCTACATGATTCAAACTATTGCCCTCATCTAGGTGCGTACGTCCCAGAACTAAAGCAACAATGGTGCCGATTCTGCCGATTGGTGGGATATGATGAATAGAAATGTCGAACATATGACTTAATGATGGATTAGGGGAACTTATATCAGGTGCAATCAGACCCTGCATCGCCAAGATTGGCTACGCACTTTGGAGGATCACCAGCCCGAGGCAGAGGAGGTCAGGGAGGAAGCACATGCCGGGGACAAGGTCAGCTAATTTGTTATAGCTGTGGAGAAATAGGGCACTTTGATAGAGAATTCCCTAATCCCACCAGGCCATCATGTAAATATTGTAGGCAACTAGACCATGAGGTAGAAGACTGCCCAATTTTAATAGCCAAGATGCTAGGAAAAGTAGCCTACCCCTATGCAGAACATACATAGGGTTAAAACTGAGTTATGTGAGATGGACCCAAGTATAAAAGTCATGACACGTAGTGGGTTGGACACCCCGGGAAACAAATAAGGCCTTGTCTCTCGGAAGGGAGTGTCTTGCAACGAACAAACACCATTGGCAGCCCTTGCATAGCCGTAGATCGAAGAAGGAGTTGAGCCCTTTTTAGAGGCATGTCTGAAGTTGCTAAGGAATCTGCAGGCCGTAGGAAATCTCCTAGCATTACTGAATACCTGCACAGCTCGACCCACCTTGATCCCTGAGACCAAGGATGTACACAAATTGTACAACTATAAGAAACACATCGGGAGAGAAATGCAGTTAACTATGCAGATTAGAGACTGTGAAATGGATCAGGTTATCTTATATCTTGGATCGGGTGCCAACGTATTACCAAAGCAAACATGGCAACGAATGGGAGAGCCTAAGTTGGAATGGTCTACTATCCAGCTGTGAATGGAAAATCAAGAAAAGATCATCCCTCTGGGTAGGTTACCAAAAGTCATGGTGGACATCGCAAGGGTACGGGCCCTAGCTGATTTTGAAGTAATAGAAATAGTAGAAGATGAGGACCCTACCCTGTGCTCCTTGGATTGGACTGGGCAATAGACATGGGAGGTGTCATCAATGTCAAGAAATGCAGCATGGTATTCAAAAACAAAGGTACGCATGTCATAGTACCACTAGACCCAGCAGAAGGTGCACGGTACAAAGAGCCAGCGTGTGAAAAGGAGGAATTGGATCACATTTATAAGATAACTATGCAGGACGAAGATCAGGTTAACCCCACAAATGAAGGAATGCTCAGTTGGGAAAAGGACAGTGAATGTTTTTCCGACTTCAATGAAGAGTTGGAGAATTGGCAAGGTTGGTTGCATGAGGTTTCAGCGCTGCGAAGCCTTTGGAACATCAGGAATTTCCATCGCATTTCTATCATAGAAAGAACCTCACCCTACCAAAAGGATGTAGGCGAATATTAGCAGCATGATGAACTGAAGAGTCCTATGGAATGTAGGCTAGAAGCATTACTGCTAACGTTATATGAAACACCTACGCACAGACCGGTATTATTCACTCACGGGAAATACTAGAGTAGGGTGACCCTGTGCATAGGAACCCCTGTGGCCAGATGGGCTCCGAGAACAGTTGATCTACGCAGATACCTGCTACAGAGCAACACTCAAGAGTGCGATCGAACCTTTCCTGGATAGAATTACCAGGGTACCACAGCCCTCAGCACACGTAGGATTACAGACCTGTCTAGAAATCAACGAAAATATCAAATAATAAATGACATCAGGACGTATGACGTAGCCATCTCAAACTGGGATGTCCTACCCGCGAGCGAAATGAAAGCCTCGACAAGACTGCTAACCAACTTGTAGATACACCTTGCCTTGACCCTCACTCCAATGACATACCAGCATCATCTCTTGTCTGAAAACTCATGGACACAACCTAGGGCACGAAGGATAACCACCGACATGTCTCGATTTCCTAAGAAAAGACCTCTGCAAGTACAAAAAACAGGTGGCAGGCTATCAGCACAATAATTAATGAAAAGAACGGTCTGCAGGATTAAGGGTACGTGCCATGAATGAGCTCCCTCACCAATTAATAATTCTGGAGGGGGCATGGATGGGTGGAAAACTTCATGCCGGGTTATTTATTCACCCTGTCATAGGCTTTGGCTATCTGCATTCTGGTTTTTGTGGCCATCCATACTCTCTGTAATGCTCGTCTCTCTGTCAAAAGGATGGACCCCAAACCGCCAAAGGAACTGCTAAGAGGACTGGGGGATGCCGAGTGCAGTAATAGGAGTGTGCACAGGCTTTCAGCAGAAGAGATTATCTGCAAACCACACCTTGTAGGAACGCTGCAGTACCAGGACCTGCTGCGACTTTTCCGCCGTTTCTGAACACCGCCTACTAGAAGAAATTTATTTCTACTCTCTCACACTGCCATAGTTTTCACTTCTGACCCAATTGCTGGGGATGTTCAAGTAGACTTAGCACAGCTATCTAGTACAGAGTTACAAGGACTATCTTCTAGAGTGTTGCGAAAGGTTCACCGCTGTGACTGAGACAGGTGACAGCAGTATGACATGCCGCCAGAAGAATGAGCCCAACGGATTTCCGTGGTCACTGATGCTATGCATATTATTCAGGAGCAGCTGGCGCAGGGAATCCAATTGGCCAAAACGGCCATGCAGCTATGGATGGTAGTACAGAAGCATCCCACGCTTCAGCGTTTCCAATAGTAATTACAACAGGCAGAAGCTATTCTGGAGCAAGTCCGGGCCTCCACACCTTCCCCTGTCTCTGCACAATGCCTAGCCACCATGGACAGGATTGAGGACCTTCACCACTCCAAGAAGTTTGTTCAAAAATGATTGAAGCCTTGGTCTCATATCGCACTATAGCTTGCACACAATGCTCAGTCTCCCATCGCACGTCTCCACCGGCTGTTAGAACGAGTTGCTGCGGATGTTGATGGCCCTGATTCTATGGCACTGGTCAACATTGTGCAACACGCTGCGGCCCAAATTCAGGACGTACTCCCTCCACTTGTTTGCAGTCTGGATACATTACGCGCGCGAATAGATGCCACACCAGTGCAGTGACTCGAGACGAGTCACAAGATTGTGTTGGGAGACTGTTGGAACAGGGTCTCCTAACAAGCTGCGAAACTGGTCCATTTTGATTATTTTGGATTATATTTAATATAGCGCAGGGGTTTTGGGGTGGGTCAAAGCCCCGAACGCATTGTAATGGGTCAAAGGGTAAACTAGGGGTTCGAAAACCATGGGCTGCGGACCATAGGAACGTTGAGGTTAGATTGTTATAAATAGAGATGAGTTTTGGATTGTAAAGGATAGGAATTGATGAGCTATTGATGCGATCTGTTGTTTAAGCTATTTGTTTGGGTTTTGGGGGAATGGACTCCTGCTGGCTGTGTGCGGACCCTGCTGCTGTGTGCGTAGGTAGGGAAGGGAATCGTAAGGAAAGGTTGATGAATGAATGAATGCGAAGGATTGATCGAGTTATGAATCCATGAGTACTGGTGTATGAACTGCTAATAATTATTGTGTTATGTATTTTATATCTTTCTTCTGTGAAAGTCTATTTACTAAATGCTTGGATCTATATCTATTCTGCTTTATTTATATAATGTTGTGTTGATGTTATGAAAAGCATATAATTTTAGATCTAGTGCACGTGGATGTAAATAGATATATACTTAACCCTGCGAAGAACCAAGGTAATCTGAATAGAAAGCAACCCTGCTTGCCTTACCCTTCCTTTCTCATGGTGTGGAAACCTGGTTCCAGCACCCACCCATACTACTTCGGGTGAGATTGTGACCTGCGAAAGCAGGTCACGTCTGAAAGGGCCAGTATTATAGGGGTTTGTTGGCAAACCTTGCACACCGAACCTGGGTCAGGACCCCTCAAGCCAACACTCTTGAGCGCCAATTGTTTGTTGGGACTGGCCAAACCCGTATAGTTCATAGAAAGACAGATCATGGATTAACCCCTTCCAGGGTATTCTTCACTCTAAGAACCCTTTCGATAGAAGATTTAGTGCCAACATCCACCTCTAGACCGACCTGCCTGATGGCTTTGGTAATAGTGGAGGGTCAGCCTCTAGAAGATCTAGTGATGGGACCCCTGTGATCCTACTCGAGGCCAAAATATGGAGTAGAGGGTACAGAGACAGTTGAACGAAGATTATAACGATGGCCCGAGGATAAATTATTAGAGGCATTAGAAAGGTACAGTGAGGGAAACTCCATTGCAGTCAGAGGTTCAGGAGGAGGGATGGACGGGGGAGCGGAAGCAACAAGATAATAGAGGGTATTCAAATTGCATCTATCTGTTTGATAAGAATGAATAGACTGTGCAAGATCTGATAAAGAAGGAAGTGAAGTAAAAAAAATAGATATATTAGATACAGGAGGATCGAGAGGGATACCCAGAATAAGTGACGAGTCCTCCAGAGTTGTGTGAGCCGAGAGAGCCGTAGAGCACTGAGCCCGAGAGCGAGTGACCAGGCAGTGCCATTGCGCCTTCGAGACCGCAAGAATTTGTTCGAGATGGGAAACATCCGAGGAAGAAACAATGATCACGGAATTCGTCTGAGTAGCCATCTGCGACAAAATATTGGGTGGCCTCGCCGAAGCAATGATCAAGGGGCACTTCTTGTATAGATTCCCAACCTCGTGGCAACATCTACATCTGAAGGGAACCCCTTCATAGTCCAACACCTGATACTTGACCATATCCTTGAAGAAAATGTTGTAGCTGTCATAGAGCCCTTCTCTAGTATCCAAGTGAAACAGTATACGGGCCACCGAGATGTTACTTGTCTCTAGGTAGGAGCTGTCATGGTCAAGATAAATTCCCAAATCCTTGCCAATAATACGAAGAGAGTCTTCATTCCATAACTATAGAGGGAGACCTGGGAGACGGACACAGATAGGACCAACGCCATATTTATCCTTGTCAAGGTCAAATAAGGGAATCCAATGCTTTAAAAATACATGAAACATCTCCAGGTGCCAGTATTTAGATAAAACCCAGTCCACAGAAGTGGGCTGAGAGAAAATAAGTGCGAACCATCTGCGATTCATGGTTAGAACCCCTGGTAGCTGCTCCATAACGTTGCTCCATATTTCCTCCACCTAAATCTTAAGCCTAGCGAAGGAGTAACTCCTGGCATGGACCTTGCCAACCAGGACCATCTGCGTGGTGAGCACCAAATTGGCCATGCCCACTCCTTCACCAAAAACGAGTTCGCGATTATGCCTGTTCCTGGTGCACTTATGCTTTTTTCCCCCTACCAGGCAGCCAAATCTTGTTCAAACTTCCCAACACCTTGGGGTTGTCAGAATCCGACGATTTAGGGTCTTTGTTTGGAGGAGCATGGATAGGAATTCCCTCAAATCATCTTGAAGCCATCGTGGGGGAGAAATCTTTCTATTCTCCTACGAATGGATGGGAAAGTCCATCGAGCCGATGTGAAGTTGCTCGAAATGAATATCAACGGCTTGACCAATAGTACTGCACTTAGGACCAGAAGAGGCATAGGGTTGCAGGGGGACATCCGGTGTAACCTGAGCTTGATGTTCCCATTGACGAAGGAAAAATGGCGAATGGATAGTATAAACTGGAGATGCCACCCGTTGAAGTAACGGTTCCAATGAATTATGAATGTTTGTAAGTCTATTCTGCGGATGTTTGTGCTTTGTGTTTTATTTTCACATGTACTATGATAGTTGAACTATTTCAGTTATTCTAGTGTTTATCTTGTTGAGAATGTGCTGCAACGTTTCTAACTGCTGTCCCATCCTTGTGGACTATTTCACAGGATATTAGACAAATATTTCTCATATTATTGTGTGTGTAATTGTTGTCCCATCCTTGTGGACTATTCCGCAAGATATTAGACATATCTTTCATAAGATGTTGTGTATAATGACCATCACATCCATTGTAGACTATTCTGCTGGGTGTTAGACATAATCCTTCAAGTCATGTGTGTCTCTTCCTGAGTGGTACTATTACCTCTCTCTTAGAGGGTCACTTTTTTTCTTTCTCTCCCTTGTAGTAGAAGAACCTTGACACACTTGCAATCAGTTTCTCACTAGGCATACCCCCCTTGCTTTGTGAAAGTACATTGGCATCACTCTCTCTCTTGCTGATAACAAGAGCCAAGGAATATATTTAAGAATAAGGAAACCGGGACTTTGTTCCGGATGGGACTCATACACCAAATGGAGTGAGGTATGACTGGGATTTCATATCAAGGAGATCCCCTGAATATTGGTGGGTCCAACACTGTCAACAAATTCACAAATGGGTAGGGAATCCATCAGATGGGAAGAGCACATCAAGAGGAATTTTTAGTTTTGGGTCAATAGTGGTTTCTTGGTACAACAAGAAGTATATATTTTTTTTCACTCAGCTCAACAGAAGCAAATTACATGGGTGCAAGTTAAGCAACATGTGAGGCTATTTGGATGAGAGAGATTCTTGTTGGTTTATTTGGTCAGATGATGGATCCTACTGTGATAATTAGAGTTGTATCAAAGTCTCTGAGAATCCCATATTTCATGATAAATCCAAGCATATCGACATCCGATATCACCATAAATGAGATTTTGTGCAAAGGTAGATCATGTTTTTGGAGTACATTCCTATAGGGGAACATGATGCAAGTATTTTGACAAAGGCTTTGTGAAGAGGAAAATTCGAGTTCGATAGAGGCAGGACCGGGGTATCAGATAACCCCTTTCTTATCGAGAGGGAGTGTTGAAAATGCAGCAATAAATTACTAATTTATTTTTTCCTTAATTAAATTAGGAGAAATTTGAATTCCAATTTTAGTGAAATACTTGGAGGAATTTAACTAAAGTGATATGGCACTTATCATTCCATTAAATTAGTTAGTTCAAGTAGGATACAATTGAGTTATGTTTAGTTATGATTGATTGCTAATTTTTAGTAATCTATTTTAGTTAGTTTGAGTTATTCTGGGTTTAACTAGTTCTAACTGATAGAGAACTAGTGGAGGGTCCAGAAGTGTGGTGTGTACCTCAGTGATCAACCAATTAACTCATCAATTAGCCAAAAATAATTGATGCATGCATATAACTCAGGTTACTCGGTTGAGATTGGAGTTCAAGGGAAATGTACTATCAGTTGCATACAGTTACAAATTATATAGGTGGTGCATGCATGTAGTTAGAGAAGGGCCTGCAAGGATTGCACAATTCTTGATGGGGAATTTACCTAATTAATAGGGGCTAATTCCTAATTGAACAGTGGAAAGAAATAGGGGCTTGGACAATGTTAGGGTCTTATAATAATAGGATTCATAATTTTGAATTGAGTTTAATTAGTCTTGTAATATGTACATACTTTGCTTTCTACAAAATTGTTTTCCCATATTAGAAAAAATAAAAAATGTAAAGAAGGTAAAAGTCCTAAAAGAAAAATCAAAGGACTTGAAAGAAAAAAGATAAAAAAGAATATACAAAATGAACCCCAAACAAAAAAGAGATAAAAATAGATCATGAAAGTGATGCAAATTCAAATGCCACTAATTTTACTTTATTTTTCAAAAATAATGATTGTGTGAAGCTTGTAAAAAATGCCACAATCCATGAAGGTCAAACTACTTAAGCTTGACCTTTCATGCTTTAAATTTCATGCTAATAGATAGAGAATAAAGATCTAGCCAAACTATTTAATATTGGCAAATCAGTAGTTAGGTAGAGAATAATAAGGAGCTCAACAATTTAATCTAAGCCCTTGGAAGAAATAAGTATAGAATTAGATAGTTTGATGTTTAAAAGAAAAACGAATAAAGGTCTGCAAGCTCAAATGCACCCAATTAAATGAAGAAAAAATGTTAGGGTAAGTTGATGGGTAGGTAAAAGCAGTTTTCACAAGACATGGATGGCAAGAAATTGGTTATTTCATTTACTAACTTCCTTCCAAAATCATTCCCTTTGTAAAAATACCTTTTCCCCTTCATTTTAACCCTTTTCCCCATTAGTCACTCATTTTTTCTTTACAAAACCCCTTTTCCTAAGTTAAACGCAAATTTTCCTTTGTTAAAGTAAAAAACCCCTTTACTAAACTCCCTTTTCATTTAAAAATACACCAGAAAACCCAAAAAATATTTTTATCCTAAGTATTTCTTTAAAAAATGACAAGTCTAGTCCCACATTGAAGAATTGCCTTCTCGATATCAGTTTTTATGATAAAACTTAGTGTATTTAACCTCCTGCATTATATTTCATTATAATATTTAATTTTATGTTTTAAATCCTGCATTATATACCTTTTAAACCCATATTTAATTATTTCCTTTATATATGCTTCCGAACCCATATTTTATTTTTAAATCTATAGTTTAATTCCCCCATGTTTTGATTTATTTTGGGCCCACTTATTATTACTCTGCCTATTATAAAGTCCCACTTTACCTTAACCCCCTTGGCTATGTATTAAACCCAGACCCATGTAACATAAACCCTTTGCATATATAACATATCACATCATATTACCCCAACCCCATGCCTATCCAATCCCCTACACTCCATCGCATCCTCCCAACCATTAGATCTTAACTGACCATATCCGATGGCCCTTATCACCTATCGCACATCCGAAATATTGATCCTTAACATACCCCCGACCTTGCGATATCCGCGGTTTTTGGAGCCCCACCCTCTACAACATGAAAAATTTCCATTTGATCGCATCCATCCAAATTATACCACCAACCAATTTTGGACGATGCGAAAACCACATGCCATTTGAATTAACCCCATGCTTTAATGCTAATCACTATTGGTCAAAAAACTTATATAAACCATCCTTTGAAACCTTTTATCCACTTTTTGTTACATTTTTCCGCAGAAGAGCTATTTCTGACCTAAAAAGTTGCTGCTGACCCTGTTTTAAACCGAATTTCAAAGAAAATTCATCCATTTGTTGCTAAAGACATTGCAGAAGTCATCCAAAGGACTATAAAAGACTAGCTAAGCCTCAGAAAGCTTCTGCAACCTTAGAAACCCTCTGCAAGCTTAAAAATATTCATTTTATCCAGGTATTCTTCAGTGATTAGACCTGTTCCTAAAGCTAAAAGGAAGTAATTCAAGTAATTGAATCAATTTAGGAGTTTTAGCAGACCAAAAGTGCCTATTACCTTCCCTATCCTTTTCTGCAGACCCTGGTCTTCCTTTCACAGAAATTCCGAGGTTCTGAGATTTCGTTTTTTCACAGAGAGTGCAGTTTGATCAATTTGAGTAGTTTAAAACTTTGTAGACCTAAAATAAATCCATGTAGCTTCCCAAATCCTTTTTTCTGCAAACCCTGGACCTATTTTCATAGGGTTCCCAAGGCCTGAGACTGTTTTTAATTACAGAGAATAATAATTGACCAATTGGCTTCTTAAATCAGTTCGCAAACTGTTATAATCTTTCTGAGGTGCTCCTAAATGCCTAAATCAATTTTTTCTAAGCTAAAATAGTAATCAATTCAGTAAAATAAAAAAAACAATAGCTTCCAAAAGCATTGTATCTATAAATCCTCTGCAACCTCCAGTTGTAGATGTAGAACACACTCCCTTGGGTGATAAACATTTTAAAATTAATGACATAGTCATTGAATTTAATCTTCTTGAACTCCACTATTGGAGCCATGACAAATCCATGGAACAGGCTGATGATGTTTTCATTTGGGAGTCTAATTTGCCACATTATGTTCTCCCACAGGCTTTCTAGTGCCCAGAAGTGATTAGACTTTGTCAATATTGCTATTTCCCAGATCAGAGAGCCTTAATAGCCCCTGAAAAATAAATTTTGGTCACCATCACAGCTGAGTCTATCAACCAAATTTGCAAATCCAACCTAAGCCAAATGAAACCCCTTTGTCCATTGAGGCTCTTACATAGTTATACCTAAATCTGGACTTCCCCAAGAGGTTCCAGATATTCCAAAATTTCATGCCTTCATCTGTGGAAACTCCAAGGACAAATCCTCCTTATCCATCTACAATATTTTTTGAGAGAACCAGACATATCATCTCCATGTTGTCTTCTATTCTGTGATATTTTACAGATGAACATGTTGATGTTGTAGTCTTAGGTTTCTTGTCTACTTTCACACTTGGTCAGCCTCCTGCTACCATTTTTAATTTTTCCCAGTATCTTGTTGAAAATATGCACGAAAAACTTGTTAAAATGCATGAAGGTGTTTTCAAGTATCATTAGTCCTATTCCACATGTTTTTGTATTTTCAATTGGAGAAATTTTCCATCAACCTTCAAAAGCTTGATGTTGAAGGTAATCCATAGTCAATTATATTTTGGACTCCAATTATCATCTAATACTCCACACAGTCCACCTACACAGATTTCATTGATTCTTTCATTCATCCTATGGTCAATGTGATGAACAACAACATGCAACCAAAAAATAGTGAGGAAATTAAGAAGGTCTTACAATTGTCAGAGTATAATAAGATAGGATATTGGTACTCGTATCAAAACCACACAGAGATTAGGGTATATGGATCAAATATTCTTCCATATAAGCTGCCCAAATACCTCCCAATGAGGTTATTTTCCCTTGAGTATATCAGACAAATTATTAATTCTAATGGAATTAATTTCTTGGCTGCCAAAAAGAACACACAGTTCAAAATAAAAAATCAGGTTGCTCCTTTTATTTGTAATAGTAGAGATGTAGGTCCAGAGGTTGAAAAGTATTTTTAGGAGTTTAAATTCAGTAAGAGTTTTCTATGATATTATGATCCTCTAGGAGTAATAAGTAAATTGAGAGTTAAATAAAAATTAACTCCTTATGTACATGAGAAGAAACCAGACATTGAGAAATACTCCAACCAATTTGAATGGTTGGAGAACACTTTGATAGAGGCAGATAAGTAAGGTGATACTAGTCAAATATTGCAAAATCTAGCCCAAGAAGATGTGAAATCAAAAAGAATTAGAGAAGATGGATCACACACTGCAGAGATAGCCATTGAAACCAAATTAAAATGGATGTATAGGAAGAAGCCAAAATTAAATCTTGTCAATGATCAAGTAGAAACAATTGAAGTAATTGATACTGAAACAATGGTGAAGGATAATGTACCACCTATAGTTGTTGAAATAACACACCAGCCTTCAACTTCAAACACTAAAATATTTCAGAAACATCACATTGTTAAATTATCCTCATCCAACAAACCAATAGAGAAGGAAAGGGACATTATTCATAAATACAAAGAGATGAATATGAGAAATGAAGCCTTGAAGACTAATACATATAACCAATATTGGAAACAATCACCGAGTGACCAAAGCAGATTGCTTTTTGCCTTTGACTATAAAAATAGGAAGATGCAG
Source organism: Pinus albicaulis (assembly GCA_034641835.2). Classification (NCBI taxonomy): domain Eukaryota; kingdom Viridiplantae; phylum Streptophyta; class Pinopsida; order Pinales; family Pinaceae; genus Pinus; species Pinus albicaulis. Next base: position 407,579,230 of record CM076574.1, read on the forward strand.
ATGACCTTCCTATAGCTTAAAGTAAAGCATCTCAAAACATCAAATGATTACAAAAAGACATCATATGAAGTTCAAGCATAAGATATTCATTCAATTAATCAAATAGAATTTCACAAACAAGCCGGTGAAATGCTTTATTCCACAATGACAAATAAAACCATGAGTGTACATAAGCTACAAAAAACTCTTGGAAACATCAAAGATCAACTTAAATTGGAAAAGGCATCCTCACAAGTTAACGATAACAGAATCAAATCACTGGAAGATTTGATTATTGAAGTAGGATATGATCCAACAAATGTAAAAGTTGCAGATGAATTGAGAAAGAAGGAAAATGTAGACATTACTGCATTAAAGAAGCAACTAAATTTGCCTCCTACTAAATATCCTCAGGCAAAGGAAGTGTTACAAGATGCAAATCAGAAATATGAGATGATGAGTCTCATTCTTCAGTTGACTACCCAGAAAAAAGAAATGGAAAATGAAATGGACAAGTTGGTCCAAGAGAAAAAGGCCAAAGAAGAAACTCCTATCACTGTAATTCCTATAGTCACAACAGTTGTGCCTTCTACACTAGAAGAATCATTGTCCCCTATATTCCCAATGGCTACAACACTCCCTTTCTCCTCATCAACAACAACAGTACAACCTACAAATGAAGCAAGTAAGTTAATTAAAGCAATGCAGGACATGTATATTCAAACAAATGAAATCAACAGACTTAAAGAATAGCTGAAAAGTCTGGAAGATGAAAATAAAATTGCTCAAATTAAGCACACGAATGAAAAACAAAAGGAAAATATATTGAATGAGAAATTGAAGAAGTTAGGGAAAGATCTAACACTGAAAGAACCAATGGCACAAGCTAGACAACAGCTATGGGCCAATATCATTGAATCTGTCAATGATATTTTTCCATCCATATAGGTTATCTATGAACAAAAATATTTAGTCAAAGCAGCAGGAGAAGCCTCTCAGAAGATAAAAGAAGAACTTGGCAAGGAACCGGAAGTGGCTAATGAAATTATCAAATTTCTTAATTCAAAGAATAGAGAAGAATTGTAAGAAAATTGGTATAGATGACAGGACAGATACAATTCTTGAAGTCAAGAAATCGATTTCAAAAAGAAACTTGATGATACAACTAAAAGAAAAATGCCAAAATATGGAAGTTTCCATCACAAGGTTCATGATGAAGTTTGATACTCTCAGACAAAAAGGCCTTCCAAATCCACTGGTCATTCAGGAAAAATTAATGAAGCAAGATGATTATGATAAAAGGATGAGAGAATTGGCCAGGAAACAGACCAACTTGCCTTCCTCACAAGGAATTCCAACAGGGAAGGTACTTTACAAAAGCTTTGGGAACATTTTTACCTACAACATGAGGTAAAACACCTATTTGTCAACAAGCCTATATTCTCAAAATACACAGAGGCTAATGAGATATTCAGAAGGATGATGAATATAAAATTACCAAAAGTAGAATTTTGGGATAAATTAACTGATTTACTGTGAAACCAGTAAAGGTTAAAATAGATAAAAAGAGCAAACAATTTTTACAATTATAGAACAACAGTAATAATGAAAACAAAAGCAGTGAATGATGAAAATTAAATCAACGGTCAAAAGGTTAAAGAGTATCTGAGTCAAAGAGTATCAGTTGAAAGGTCAGAGTGAAAGTCAAAATAGAGTTGAAATTTTAAATGAGACATCATGAAAGACACTCAACTGCAGCCTTCATTGAGCAACAATCAGAGACAAATCAACAACATAATATCAACAATTAAAACAACAAATCAATAAAAGTAGGGACAACTTGAATTAGTTAGATAAATGTCTCTATCTTCTTGCATGAAGATATTTATTTTTCCATGAATAATTCCTAAGTTTGTTTTAGGATATTTTGTAAGATTTTTTGTATAAATACTTCACATGTCGACGTATTGAGTATGGATGAATTGCTGAACATTTCTATAGTTGTACTATTCTGGAACCTAAGGGTGATTATACCAATTTCAAGTCAGCAGACTAGACTAAAGCAATAAAGAGATTATATTATAGGATTCATGTGTTGGGCCACTACATTGAAGTAATTTCTACTTGTTCAATTGTTTCTTTTTGAAGTTTTCACAAATACTTGTATGTTTTTATAAATATAAATGATATAACTGGAATATTATTACAGAATATGTTTAATTACACTCTGTCTTGATTTGTTTATAATTTATATGTTTTTATTCTAATATCCAGATTAGGGAATTATTAATTTCTCCCTTGTTTCGATTTACCTTTGTCTTTTCAATCATTATTCAGATTTGAGAACCCTTAATTTCTCTCTTACCCTAATTGAAACCATTTTCACCATCAGCCTAAGGATATGAAGTTACTCAACTATCTTGCCCTGTGAATACTTCCCTTTAGAACCTTGATCATGCTTCTGTTTCTTGACACTTTGACTCCATTAGCCCAATGGTAAGAAGAACTATATCTATCCATCTGAGTAAGAGATTTCACCGCCAAGCCATATCCAAAAATTAAATCCCAAGTAATCCTACATAACTAGTCTAAAATTAACTACAATCAACAAAGATAAATCATATAGAGAGAGCCCTATATAAGCATTAGGAAAGCTAGATCATAAGGCTTAAAAGTATGTTTGTGGTTACCTCTAATATTCTTTAAACCAAAAAAAATAAACAACTGTATGAGAATTATTGGAGTGATAACATTCTAGCGACCATACTGGGGAACTAAGCAGTCCTCAATGTTAAAATTAATCTTAAAGGAAATAATTTTATCTATATTTTCACCTTAATATTGTTTTAAAGGGTTGTTAGTAAACTTTTCGTTAAAAACTGAAATTATAGCTTCGAGAAGAATTTACTATACCAGGTCTAATCCAGATCTAAAACCTGTTGTAATAGTAGATAATCCTGACAGCATTTTAAAGAAAAACGAAAAAGTAGAAATTTTAGGTAATAGAAATTCATTGATCAAAGAAAATTCTCTTCCTAATAAATTATAAAGTTTACAAGACATTGAATTTGATTTATCTTTTGAGCAATCTTTGTTTAAAACTAAATCAGAAAGTGACATACATAATAGTGTAAAAGATCTCGATTTTATTTCATTCAATGAAAGTAAGAAGGAAACAGTTTCACTAGATTTAGATGAAAAATCCCTATAAGTTTATGATAAACTTTATGCTTTAATTGCAACTTTGATTAAGGAAATTGATGAAACTTATTTTCAACATTCAGTTGAATTGACTGCTTTATCTGCCTATAACCCTAAGCCTTCTACCAGTCATTTAGGTACCAGCCATTTAGAATCTATAGGTTCATCCTTATTCAGTACCACCTCATCTATTATTTCCACCACACTTCATTCCACAGAATCCTTCATTCCCAAGCTTCCACTTCAACCTAGAATTTTATTTCCATATCCCAACACCTCAAGTTAATCCCCTAGTATTTCTACTGTATTTTCTAGGAATTCATCTTCATTTCCAAGCTCCTCTTCTAGCATCCCAACTACATATTCAAGTATTCCTGCCTCATCTGCAAGTACTTCAAGCTCATTAACAAGTACTTCAAAATTACCTCCTAGCCAAGCTAGAATCCAAGCCATGGCTACCAGATATGCCCCATTGGTCCTATAAGCCCCTCTACATGCCCTGCCCCAAGACTACCAAAGAAAAATCTTTCAATTTGATGGTACTAGTCATTACACTGCCCAACATGTTAACAAAATGACAAATTACTTTGAACTGCATGAAAGAGATGAAGCTGATGTTCAAATGAAAATTTTTTCTCAAACTTTAGCTGGTGATGTAAAAAAGTGGTTTAAGGGTTTAACTGCTAGTAGTATTGCTGATTTAGCTACTTTCCATAGGATGTTTCTTAATAGGTTGGAGAAGAAAAAGAATCCTTTACAAATTTTATCTGAATTTTAAAACATAAAAAGAGCACCTAATGAAACATTTCAGGACTATTGTGCAAGATATAATAATATTTACAATGCAATCCCTGCCAATCTTAAACCTCCTCCAGAATCTACGCTAATCAAATTCCCTGATGGATTTGATACAGATATGGCTTATCAAGTGAGAGAGAGAAACCCAGAAACCTTAGAGCAAATGCAAAGTAATGTTGTAAGTGTAGAAGCAAAATTGTTAGCCAAGAAAGCTAGATTGAGAAATGAAAGAAGAGTGACAATAAAGGAGGAAACATCAACCTCAGACCTTAAAATAGATAGCTTAGAAAAAAAATTAGAAAGAATGATGGATATACTAGATAATATGGAAAGGAAGCCACAGTGGGATAATCAACGACAAGGTCCTCAAATAAGAAATCCCAATTTCAGGAAATACACCAACACTGGTAAATCTAGAGAATCAACACGTGATTAAAAAATAGGACCACCTTTCCAAGATAACTATGCTGAAAGTTCTCATGAAAAAGAAGATGATGAAGACACTCAGATTAATCTAATGGGAATTAATGATGATAATACCAATTTTCTTATACAAGAAGAACAAGAATTATATGAACTACAACAATTACAATTAAAATCTGAAGAGTCTTTTGATTACAAACAAGGTTATGAGTTTGTCATTAATGAAGTTCATAAGAAATATAACCTTAGGAGTAAGAAAAATGTAGAAGCTCATACTAAGAAATCTGCCCAAAATCAGACAAAGAAAACAATGGAAGCTCCTACAACCAAAATACTGCAAATCCTCCCTAGGGAAACCCAACAAAACTCTAGTTCAAATCAGAAAAATTCAGATCCTAATCAGAAAATTTCTTGTCCTAAAATTACACCCAGTCTTAAAATTGTTGACATTACAGATACTGATTTTCAAACTTCAGCTGATCATCAAAAATCTGCTGCTGCTAAAACAACAAATTCTGATAAAACAACAATTTCAGATCCAAAAACATCTAGTGTTGATCACCAATCAACTGATCCTAAAACAACTGCCGCCAAAACAGTTTCTAAAACTTCCAAAACTACCAAATTTACCACTACAACTCAAACTATCCCTGAAAAGAAGATAAAAACAATAAAACAGTGGAAACACAAACAGAAGATGAAAAACCAACTGTAGAAAAAGAAGAGAAACACACTCAAACTGCATTTACAAAGAAGAAATAATTCATTTAGGAAAATCAAAAACTCCATTCAACATCCAAAATGAAATTGCAAAACTGAAGATAGCAATTCCTTTAACAGAGTTGGTTAAGCATGATTTATACAAATCAAAGATCACTGACACATTAAACATAAGTGAAGGATAAGACTCTGTTAATTTGAGTGATGACCAACCAGAATTAATTTTTAGTTCTGAGGTAAATGGAAAACACCAAGAAGGAGGAGTTCCTCCTTTCTACATTAGCTTGAATGTTCATGATCAAATTTTACATAATGCTATACTAGACTCAAGAGATTCACATAATTTAATGCCAAAATCCATTATGGAAACTTTGAATTTAGACATCACTAGACCTTACAAATATCTTTTCTCATTTGATTCCAGTAAAGTGAAATTTCTAGGATTAATCAAATATTTATGTGTCACTCTAGTCCAATACCCTAGAAAAAGTATAGTCATGGATATTGTAGTAGCTGATATCCCTCTTAAGTATGGAATGTTGTTATCTCACTCATGGGGAGAAAAACTGCAAGGATCTCTACAATTATACATGTCTTATGCCACTATTTCAGTATTTGGTCAACCCAAGAAAATTTACAGAGAGACTCTAATGAAATACATGGTTAGTAGTGTAGAAATACCTCGAAATTATCCTATTTATTCTACACCTACTGATATGGACTCTTTCATTTTATGTAATTCTGAAACTGGCATAGAGAATAACACAGAATTAAAACAGAAAAAGAAATACCCAGATAGTGAGAACATATTTCATGAATTAATGTGGCACTTAGATTTTGATTGATTAGTGAAAAAATTAGGAGCAGGAGTAGGAGTTTGGATTCACAACATGGAAAATAACCATTCAGAAGGTCCTTCCTTTAGATTAAACTTCAAATGTACAAACAACATGGCTGAATATGAAGCTTTAATCTTAAGACTACAGATTGTTAGAAATTTAGGAGGAAAAAGAGTTTCTGTCATGGGAGACTTTGATTTAATTGTAAAAGAAATTAGAGGATAATATTCTGTATATAATCCTAGATTAAGCCAATATCGAGAAATAGTTTTAGATCTGATCAAAGAATGCTTGAATGTGACTTTGCTGTAATTCCTAGAAAACAAAACATACAAACACACAATTTAGCAACTTTTTCTAGTACCTGCAATTTTCCTTTTCAACCAAATCATCAATATACAATAGAGGTAAAATACAGGCCTACTATACCAGATAATATAAAATATTGGAAGATATTTTCACAGGATGAACAAATCTATCATTTTATGAATGCTGAGGGAGAATTTCAGAACTGTAACATAGACACAGATTGTACAGTAGATGATAAAATAGACAGTGAGACAGATGTAAATAACTTAGATTTCACTAAACCCACTAAATTCACCCAAGTAGAAATAGATAAACTAGAAAAGGTAGAAATAAAAGAATTAGAAGCTGATGATTCTAACATTTTAAACCTTAAAAACAACTTTTTACATAAGGGATTAGCCCCATTAGAAGATCTTTTTTATTCAAATGACGTTGCAATAAAAAAAAAGATGGAACCATTAAGATCAGATATAGAAGAATGCAATATAGGAACAGAACAAAATCCTAAACTCATCAAACTTTCAAAAGCCCTACCTCAAGAAGAAAAACTAAAATATATAGCTTTTTTTAAGGAATTTCAGGATGTATTTGCATGGAGTTATGAAGACTTAAAATCTTATGACACTAGCATAATACAACAAAAAATTCCTATAAAAGAAGATCAAAATCCTTTTAGACAAAATATTAGAAGAATCAATCCAGTTTTAATGCCTTTGATTGAAAAAGAGGTAAAGAGGATGTATGAAGATCAAATTATTGCACCTATCAGATATTCTGATTGGGTTTCAAACTTAGTTCCCACTAGGAAAAAGACAGGGTAAATCGGACTTTGTGTTGGTTTCTGGAACTTAAATAAGGTGTCCCTAAAATATAACTACCCTCTCCCCAAGATGGACCATATTCTACAGAGCGTGGTTGGTTCATCCAGGATTTCATTTCTTGATGGATTCTCTGGGTATAACCAGATTTTAGTTCACCCATAAGACCAACCAAAGACAACAATTACTACTCCTTAGGGTACTTTCATGTATTTGAAAATGCATTTTATATTAATGAATGCAGGAGCCACTTTTCAGAGAGCTATGGATATAGCTTTTGTTAAGGAAATTCATGTTTTTTTTGTGATTTATCTAGATGATATAACTGTATTTTCAAAAACTATTAATGAACATCTAGATCATCTGAGACAAGTATTTATCAAATGCAAGAAATTTAGTATTTATTTGAATCCCAAAAAGACTCTCTTTGGACTTGAAGAAGGTAAAATATTAGGGCATATGATATCAAAAGAGGGAATTAGGATAGATCCAACTAGAATAGAGGCCATTCTGAACATAAGCCATCCTAGAAATATTAAAGAATTGCAGGCTTTCTTAGGAAAAGTCAAATTTCTTAGAAGATTCATTTCAAACTTAGCATAAACAATTAGAGAACTCAATAACATGTTGAAAAAATACTCATCACTTAAATGGTTGATGCAGGACCATCGAGCAAAATTTTCATTATTTATTTGTGTGATTTAGGGGTGATGTTTTTTTTATTATTTTATAAATTATGCACATTTTTATTTAAATTAAAAGAAAAATCTGAGTGTGAGATTTATTGTAAATATTCTCTTAATTAATTGAGAATATGAGTGGAGTTGGGTTGGATAGATATTTTAGGGATTAGGAATTCCTTAAATGGAACTTAGTTGAGTCAAAATAGGGATAAAGCTATTTTAGAATTTGGTTGAGTTATTGGTGGAGGAAATCATGGATTGATATTAATCCACAATTATGTATAAATATGAGGTTTGTGTGAGGATGAAAGATAGAGAGATATATAGAGAAATGGTGTGAGAGTTCATCGAAAGGGCGAGAGCCGAGAGGCCCACAAATGTAATATTCGGGAAAATGGTTTGAATCTAAAATTCTTGTTGTTATTATATGCCAGTATTTTGTTTATGTTCGATTATCTCTTGTTTATATATATTTTGAGTTGAATTGAATGTGGTTTTAATGAATATATTTGATGAGGATTTTCATGATAAAGGGAATACACACCCTTTTATGTGCTCTACTCTAATTTATGCAGAATCTCTGCATCATTTGGTATGAGAGCCCAAAGATCTAAATAGTACACATGAATGGAAGTTGCTTCAATCCTGGATTGTCACGAGAAATGACAAGAGGATTTTTTGATTTGGACATAAGGCAAGTGTGAAGACCGTGAAATGGAAAACAGACTGCTTTGTAAGCAGACTATTGGGATTGGAGACAACGTAGGCAAGAATATGAAGCTACAAGTCGGGTGGCTAAGTTATGTTGAATATGGTGCTGAATATGATATTGAAGTTGTCACCCAAGTACTTGTTCTTGTGAGTGTAGTGAGTTGGAAGCTCATGTGAATTTTTGCGGGTTTTTGAGCCACACTGTTATTTTGGAGGCAGTGTTAACGTTTATCTTTGTGCAATAACAATGAAGCTGTCATTAAAGGCTGCATAGAAGCCAGCATAAGTGTTGCACACATAGAGGTATTGTTGCACCGACGGTGTTGGTGGTTCGGTGGCGATGTTGGAGATCCCTTGCTGAGAAGATAAGAGGCAATTGTTGGTCTACCCATTTCCAAGAATTGGAATTGAAATCCATCTGCTGAGAGCATCATTTTTTTGTGAGCATTGGCATCTAGATGCAGCCTCTCGGCCTCAAAATCCTCTTTGTCAGAGGTTGTTGATTTGTTGCTATAATTTTTCCACATCATTGTGGTACTCGTTTCGAATCCTTGTAGTGGTCTCAAACTACTGTGGTATCGAGCCTTTTTACTGGTTTGGAACTCCTGTGGAAACAATCGTGTTTGATTGAACTCTTGGTGTGGCAATCACTAAAGGTCGCGAAGAGGAAAGAGTTTGGCTGTGTTCTTTCTACAAAGTCATATGCTAAGGACTTGAGGATCGTTGGAGGTCCAATAGGAGCAAAATTGATGCATAATATGCTTCATCTTTGCATGCATTGACTGCTAAAATCTAAGCAATAACTGAAGCACAGTGGCGATTGATTGCTCGTCGGTCAACTTGGTGTTAGATATATTTGTGGTTGTGTGAATTGAGGAGTAACCATTGGTGGCACAATGATATATTGCTTTGTTGTGAGGTTTCTAGGTGTGTGAGCCATCGCTAGAGCCGAGAACCATCACTCGAAACGATCATCAAGACCATGTGAGGTTAGAATCCATGCTTAGGCATCATGAGTCTGGTGTATGTGTGAGCCTGTTGTGTGAGGTAGTTGGCATATTTTTTATTTGTTGGATCAAGCAACGTTCGAAATCACCCATGACATTAAGATCACACAGTGTTCTTCTAGGTGTAGAATCTATCTTTGCTTCTTGCATAACTTAAGAGAATTGACGCATCGCATCCTCTAACAACACAATCGTGGAAATGCAGAAGTATAAGGTTGGAATCAAGTGTGAAGTCCTGCTGCACCCCATATTGCACCTTCTTATGAATTTTTTGTTCAGTGTTTGGGCGGCTCTGTGAAACCTACTTCTCATTGCGGAAGGCAGGGTATTTAGCCTCAAAGAAAAATAGTTTTTCAAGCTGGAACTGTTGTAGAGGAGCCAACACTAGTGCGTTCAGTCATCCCTTTTTGTGAAAGGGGAGGCCTCCATTACATGTGAATGTGGAAGAGCACCGTTCGAGCCTAGTGTTTGCTACAGGTTTTTTTTTTTTTTTTTTATGCTAATAACTACGTTGTTTGCTGCATTGAGCTCAAAAACATGGTAATTCTCTTCATTGATTTAAATAAGTTATTTTTTCCTCTCTTAAAAGAAAATTATATTTGTGCTTTGAGAAGACTGTTGGAGTATATTTTACACTGAGCACCTACACCAATGTGTCGACTAATAGTTTTAAGAAAGACTTCATTGAAACTTAAAATTATTAAATGAATTGTTGAAGAAGTGTTTTGACCTTAATGATTGAGATATGTTAGTGACATTTCGAGAGCAAGTGGTGAACCCAATCGCAGTGGAAGAGTGGTGAGTCAGTGTGGTTGTGGTGTATCATTTTGAGGTTATGATAACTGAGATCTACATGAAGTAGCAGGCCAGTAAACGAGCATCTATGATTTCTATGAGTTAAAGATCATGATTGATCATTTCTTGTAGTGCATGTGAAAGTGTTCACATTGTTCTGTCCTGAAGATAGTGCAGTTTGTGTTTGTTCACATTGTTCTGTCCCGAAGATAGTGCAGTTTGTGTTTGTTCACATTGTTCTGTCCCGAAGATAGTGCAGTTTGTGTTTGTTGCTGCTATTGATGCCACCATGTTAAAATAAATTTTTGGAAAATTCCTATGAATGAGATGTTTTTGGTGCACTGAAGAGAGACGATGTTGCATGGGAACTGTCACTACAAAGAAGGAGTTACATGGAAGTGCAGGAAAATTGTTTGCGCTAAGATGATGAGCATGTTGAAGAGGTTAAGGTATGAAGGGCATGAAAATATTCACAGTAATAAGAACGACACAGAAGAGTGAAATCTGGAGAGTTGAAATTAAAAAGAAAAGGTTTATTAAATAACCTTGAAGGGAGCATAAGGTATGAAAATTCGTTTCAAAGAGGTACTTTAAATTTTGAAAATTAAATGGTTTATTTATTTTCACCATAAAATAAATCTTGGGAAAAATGGATTGCATTTCAATTTAAAGGCTTAAGTATCATGTGAAGTGATAATGCGAGATGATATAATTAGTGACTTATGATATTTTCATAAGAATAGAGTATGAGAGAGAATTGGTAATGGGGAGTGTTGTGGTGGATTAGTCGCACGGGTGTACGAAATTGCACTAGCTTAAAGAGTGTGGTATACTCTTTAAACTATTGGTAACAGGCAGAAAATGGGGGAGCTCAAAAGCATAACATTTAATGAAAAACAGTATGCTAAAGTATGCTTTGGTTAAACTAAAAATAAAACACAAATATACAGAAGCTATAAAGAGAGTCAAAATGATAATAATGAAAACGATGGCTCGATGACCTCTTTTTATTAAATATTTGAAATGGAGAAGAAATTTTACCCACTTGCCAAAGGGCCCCTAGGAAATGGCTCTAGGTCCCGATGCAAGGATGTTGCCTTCCAAGCTCTGCCTCTGATGCAGTCTTTCTCTCTCTCTCTGCTGTGGTGGACTAAGATGTTGGGTGGCCAACGATCAAGTCCTCTTTAGCTCCAGCTCTGGGTCACACACTGCTGGTGCTTCTTGTGCAAATTTGGCCATCATAACAATGTGATCACCCTTTCTTAATCTCTTGGTGGCTTTATATAGGTGAGTTTCAAATCCTCCTTCCCTCCCTTGGTACATGATGGATAATGACCCAAGGGAGAGGTATGATTCCATTGTGTGCTCAAATATTCTTTTGTGTGCTCACATAGTGTCTAAGAAGGTGCTGGTGGTTGTCCTTAGGCAACTTTCACACAAGAAGTAACTGTCCTTTTCTTGGTGTGGTCCCGAAAAGCGAATTTTTTCCATTTCTAGGAATGCACGCTTATCGGACAAAAAGGCACGCAGAAGGTGCTCTTCTTGAAGGATAAAGCATGCAATTCAACATTTATGATGTTCAAATATGATTTTCTCAAAACCTTAGAGATTTTAAATACTTCTTGATTCCATAATGTGTTCCTGCCCTGTAAATCCTTAGGCTTGACATTAATTGATGTCGTCTTCTGCTGTACAATTTTCTATTGTTAACAGGGAGATTTTACATCATGAGAATGTATTAAAGGTGGATGTTCATTGGTATATTGTATAACTTGAATTAGAGTCAAAATATCCACTATTGAAATTATTGGGCCAAGCTTTGAAGTCAAATAAGATGTTAAGGTCAAATGAAGAAATTTGGATAGCTTGAGTCAAGTTAAACCATTGAGTTATTGTACAAGAGGGTGCATTTTTCATCCAAGATGAAGAGTTGATGTCAATTCTAGAGTAAAAAAGTCTTAAATCAAGTCAAAGGTTTGAATGTAATTGGGTGCATGATTGATGGAGCCTAACACCCAAAGGGTTTGGTCATTGTAACGCAATAATTACTGCAGTTGTTGTTTTGCAGCAAAGAGGAGCAAGAGAGTTGCCTAGAAATGATTCCAAGACAGAGAAATGAAAGATACCAAGCGCAGGAAGAGAGCTTGCATTTTTGGATGGAAAGTATGAAGGCTTGCTGAAAAGGGGATTGAATGAAATCCACAAGTGAACAGATGAAGTTCACAAAGGAGGAGAAGATGGCTGTTGATAGTCATTTCAGAGGTTCTGAGAAAGACCTCAATCGAATAAAGAAGAAGAATGAAACTAAGAATGAAGGTTGTGATGAAATGATGGAAAGATTTCACATGGAAATATAATTCTTGGAAAGATGGCTCAAGGAACCTGAAGGAGAGATGAAACTTGCAGAACTTGATACAGAAGAGATTGCAGTTTCTGTGCATGATAGGGATGAAATGTTTTTAACATTTATAGAGTTGAGTGAATGTTATAACTTTTCAAATAATAATGTGGATGTAGGTACAAAAGGCAACATTAATAAATATAATTTTGAAATCAGATAAATTGAGCAGAAAGTATTTGAAGTTGAGATGAAAGATCAGAAGCAGCAAGAAAGTTATGTCCTTAGAGACACAAAGGAAACAGAAGTATTGAACCAACAAGATAAAGATGAAAGAAGCCACCAATTCAAAACAATATCTACTGAAATATAGGAAGACTATGATGGGATATTGGTGCTTGAAGCACCAAAAGAGGCTGAAAGGTCTTATCTTTTTAAAACTAATAATTTTTTGATGAATGCAGGTACAACACCAGATGAGAAATTTGTTACTATAAGGGTAATCAATGACTATAATTGTGATCAAGGAGAAGTTCTTGATTATTATTCATTTTAGAAAGTTGAGTATTCAGTACAATTTGAGACGGAATCATAAAAAAAAGAGGAATTACTCCGAGGAATTGGCAAAAGAAATTGTTGGAGAGGCTGATGGAATCCGATTGATAGAATGAGTGATGTTGTAAATCCACTTCGAGATTCTTTCAAAGTATGGAGACCAGGAGAATGGGTATCAACGTTTCTACACGATTTTGTAATTTTTGAAATAAAGATGATGTGGTATGGAAAAGCGAGAGTTACATTCAATAGTATTCTGAAAATACTATTTCGGAAATTCTGTGAAAATTCACAAAATGGAGTTGATACTTTAAAAGACCAGCGGCAAAAGAGAGTTTGGAATCCTGGAGGGAGCAAGTCATTGAGACTTGTGGCTGTCGCATTATTATAGAAAAGTGACAGAACTCATATAAAGGAGTCTATGGAAACTTCTCTACATGGGGAGTCTGATGCAGGAGCATCGAGCAAATTTTTCATTATTTATTTGTGTGATTTAGGGGGTGATGTTTTTTTAATTATTTTATAAATTATGCACATTTTTATTTAAATTAAGATAAAAATATGAGTGTGAGATTTATTGTAAAAATTCTCTTAATTAATTGAGAATATGAGTGGAGTTGGGTTGGATAGATATTTTAGGGATTAGGAATTCCTTAAATGGAACTTAGTTGAGTCAAAAGAGGGATAAACTATTTTAGAATTTGGTTGAGTTATTGGTGGAGGAAATCATGGATTGAAATTAATCCAAAATTATGTATAAATATGAGGTTTGTGTGAGGATGAAAGATAGAGAGATATAGAGAGAAATGGTGTGAGAGTTCATGTAAAGGGCGAGAGCCGAGAGGCCCACAAATGTAATATTCAAGAAACTGGTTTGAATCTGAAATTCTTGTTGTTATTATATACCAGTATTTTGTTTATGTTCGGTTTTCTCTTCTTTATATATATATTTTGAGTTGAATTGAATGTGGTTTTAATGAATATATTTTATGGGGATTTTCATGATAAAGGAAATACACACCATTCTATGCGCTCTACTATGATTTATGCAGAATCTCTGCATCAATGGACAATAGAGGCTAAAAAATCATTTGAATCAATCAAACAAGCCCTTACAAGAACACCAATCCTAATAAGTCCCGATTTCAAAAAAAAAAAAATTATTTTTTATTTTTCTTCAGAACATACTATTGCTGCAGTTTTACTGCAGAAGAATGATCAGGGCTATGAATAGCTCATTGCTTTTTTCAGCAAATAAATTAGATATGCCACACTGAAGTATTACATAATGGAAGAGCAGGCACTAGCTTTAGTGAAGGCTATTAGAGACTTTAGAGTGTACATCTTGTGTTCACACATCATTGCTTATCTTCCAAATTCAATAGTGAAGGACATTCTAACTCAGAATGGGCCTGATGGTAAGAGAGGCAAATGGATTGCCACCATTTTGGAATATGACATGGAAATTAAGCCAACCAAACTCATTAAAGGTCAAGGTTTAGCCAAACTCATGGCTTAATGAAACTGTTATGCTTTAGATATAAATTTTATTTCCCAATTAGATGATCAGGAAGAGATGGCAACTCCACAGATCAGTGAAGCCTTTTCAGATTCACCATGGTTTGCAGATATCATATTTGCATTACTAAACTTACAAGTTCCTCCTGGATTGTCAACAACTAAAGCTAGATTTTTAAAGTTAAAGGAAATGAAATTTTGTATCATAGATAATGATCCGCTTTGGAAAGATCATGGTGGAATTTTGTTGAATTTTTTTCTTAAAGATGAAGCTGATAAAGTTATGGGAGAGTTTCATGTAGGTGACCGTGGAGGACACCTTTACTGGAAGTCAACTATAGATACAATCTTGAGAGCTGGTTTTTACTAGCCTACACTTTTTGCAGATGTGAAAAAGTATGTGACCTCCTGTCACAAATGCCAAATCTTTGAAGGGAGTTTCATGTAGGTGACCGTGGAGGACACCTTTACTGGAAGTCAACTATAGATACAATCTTGAGAGCTGGTTTTTACTAGCCTACACTTTTTGCAGATGTGAAAAAGTATGTGACCTCCTGTCACAAATGCCAAATCTTTGAAGGGAAGAAAAAGCTACTACCTTTACCCCTAAAACCCATCTCCACAGAAATGCCTTTTTAGCAATGGGGTTTAGACTTCATTGGTGAAATTCACCCACCATCCTCAGCCCAGCACAAATGGATTTTGACAGCCACAGACTATTTCACCAAGTGGATAGAAGCCATTCCTTCTAGGCAAGCCACTGATATTGTGATAATCTCATTTTTAGAAAATAATATACTGTCTAGATTTGGATGCCCTCAAAAGCTCATTACTAATAATATAGTTGTTTTCAAGTCTAAAAAGATGATTGAATTCTATAGAAAATACCACATTACTCTTGGCCATTCCATTGCTTATTACCTTCAAGGTAATGGTCTCGCTGAATCCTCAAATAAAAGCCTTGTTAATATCATCAAGAAACTACTAGAAGACAATAAAAAGACTTGGAAAAAAAGGTTAGTTAATGCCTTATGGGCAGACAGACTTACCACAAATAAGTCCATTGGTACATCCCCTTATCAGCTTGTATATGGGATGGATGTTATTTTCCCATCCTCTTTAGGAGTGCCAGTGATGAAGATGATCCAAGAACTACAGGTATAAACCAATGATATCCAGAGAAGGATAAATCAGACCATATAATTGCAACAAACTAGGGAAGAAGTCTATCTTAAGTCTCAAGTTTTCCAAGATAAGATTAAAAAGATATTCGAGAAGAAGACAAAGGAAGATGATTTTTACATAGGTGACAAAGTTCTTAAGTGGGATTCTATGAGAGAGGAGAAAGGTAAACATAGTAAATTTGATTTCCTATGGAAATTCCCTATGTTATTTATGGTTACAGAGTTAACAATGCATTTTATTTTTTAAGGAGTTGGATGGATCAGATCTGCTTGTTGGACCTATCAATGGTAGAATGCTGAAGCATTATTATTCCCCAGAATAAAAGTTGTTCATTTTGTTTATTTTTCTCATTGTATATAACATTGCATGTTCATTTTGTTTATTTTTCTCATTGTATATAACATTGCATAGTTTAGATTGGATTGGATGTTTTTCTTACAAATTTGAAGCCTGAAGAGAAGGCCCTAAGCTTTGAAGGAAAAAATATCATAAGTATGAATAATGCAGAGCTAAAAAAACAGTTTCAAGACAAAGAATAGTCAAAATTCAAGGTTACTGATCTTAAAGTTCTTGACATTTCACCAGGAAATTCCATCCCCATGTGGAGCCACTGTTAGGGTCCTATAATAATATGATTCATAATTTTGAAGTGACTTTAATTAGCCTTGTGATATGTACATACTTTTCTTTCTAAAAAATTGTTTTCCCATTGTTGATCACATCAGCCCCTGTTAATTTTTGGCAATTAATCCCCTTTAAAATCCTGCGAATCCCCTTGGTTTTTCCTGAGAAATCTATTTTCCATCTATCGTTCCCCTCCTTTGAAACCAAAATGCACTAAGAGGCCGGAAAAAATCCCGCAATCAAAAAGTTATCAGGCTGTATCCCCTTTCGTTCAAGCCCCCTCCACCTTCTCTCCCATGTGACTGGAAGCCGAAACCAAATGCTAGCCCCAAAGGTGTTCACCGCATAAGGCTATCGGGTGCATTCTGAGCCGTCTGATCAAATCATAGATCAATGGTTTACTACCCATTCGCCTTGGTGGACCTCGTGCCCAATAGCACCTTCTGAAACCGGTGGTTTATATCGCACCGCTTTTCAGCGGCAGGCGATATTCTTTAAAACGAAGCGATTCCACTCATTCCACACCGCGTGTCTCTGCATACGGCCTGAATACCACCCTCCATCGCGCGTTAATGTTCTACCAAGGTCATGCAGTGATATTCATCATGTCCATTCGATCTAGTGCGATCCATCCGACGGTCATCATGCTCTGAAGCTGCACAAGATTTAGTCCAAGCCCATCGTGCCCCTGGCCCACCATCTCATTGCCCTCCGATGTGTTTCTAATCGTCGATCTCGCTTGGAGATCGAACGGTCCAGATCATCTGCATACTCCGCCATATATTATGTTCCTCCACGTCACCATCCCACATGTTCATCGCACTTTTCCTTCATCACTTATGTGTTCCATTCATATGACATATTTTAATGTTTTGCGTAATAACTTTGGCCAATCCATTCACCATTGTTCCTCTGCATTTTTCCGCCACCCTGCATCGTTTCACCATTTCGCTAGTCTACATGACCATTTCCATCAACCCCGCCATTATCCCCACTGTGTTCACCTTCCCGTGCATGGTTTTCTTTAACGAGTTTACGGATTTTGCAGGTGTACAGCGACAGAGAACTATTATGACTCACAGTCTTAATTACTGTGATAGAACACACATCAAAGGACCAATTTCAAAGCAGAATTATGAAGAAAGTCCTCGCAAGCCAAATCAACAAGACTTCAATTAAAGGAAGTAGGGTTCAAATTTTTCAAACCCTGCAGGGACATTCAAGGCGCCGATTTCACAAATGGAGATATCAATGGGGCAGAGAAAGAATATTAGTGATCGGTAGAGAATTAAATATAGGTAGCTGAAGATTTTGGGGGCCTTGTTCTAGCCTTTTGAAGCAGAGTACCAAATTGAAGTTCCTGCACATCATTTGAAAGATCTATACACAGAAAACAATGTCCTCAAGGCTTTATTTCAATAGAGTTTTCTTTCCAGGAAAGGATGGAGATTCGTGTGATTTTACTGCTTTTTCGTGTCCCTGGAGAGATTTCTACCCAGTGCATTTATTTAAGTTAGCAGACCACAGAGTAAAAACAACACAGCATAGTCATTCAGCAGTATGGGCTCAAATGTTTCCACCATTTTGCCTTAATTCTACAAATTAAATGTTCATCATCTACCTCTTTCACTATGTTTTTGGTTTCTCCTATAAAAACCATGAAAAAAGGCATTGTAAGGGTTCCAGATTTTATCAGAAAATTATGCAGTGAAAGGCTTTTTGCATACATTTTGTAAAATTCTTGTATGAAGGCTCAGAGCCCATAGGGTCTTAGTGAGGAGGAGTTTCATCTGTAAAAGAGGATTCTGGTCTTTGGTATTTCACAGTCTGTAACTTTCTTCATTGTGTTATATTAATAGAACATTTCATTTCATCCATATTTCTTGTATCATGTTTTGGAATGCGAGTGGCTCACTGGTCTTTGGTATGGATTCATCCTAGTTGATTCCCATGCTCAGATCAGTCAAGTGCTTTAAATATGGCTCATGCATGATATTCTGTTCCATTATTCAACTAACCATACTTCTGCTATATTAGTTGCTTTGGGAGGGTGCTTTTAAAATGTTATTATCATGTATGGATTCTTAGGTTGGTAAGCCCATGCATGGTGGTATTGTATATCTGGGTATCAACTCAGGGTTAACTAATATCTCTTTAATATTTCTTTCACTACATACACCTTCTGATAATTTATGTCTGTGAAGTATTACTGAATCAGCCCGCTTTGTAGTAAAATGTCTCTAAATTGTCTGTTGCTTTTGTATTAGAGTTATGCATATTGCCTCTGCACTATCTCTTTTCCTTTGTCAGTTTCTGAGAGTTTGGTCCCATTCTATTTCATTTCCCTGTTTATAGGAGATAGCATGTGAGCTGAAGCTGAAAACTTCACACATTACATTATACGCTCCTTGCTATGCTAAGATGTCCTAGGCACTGGTCTATCACAACTCTAGGTTGTATCTAGGAGCGACAACATCTTTTTGGCGCCGTTGCTGGGGAAGAATTTAAGAAAATCGAAATCCCTGGGCCTCGAAAAAATTTTATTCACTCTTCAAGTAGGTGAGCATGGGGAGTTGACAGTTGTAGATCACTCACCTTAGCGACTCCACGTTTGTTTATTTGATAAATCTATTCGCAGTCCTGTTTCTTCGTAAGCCACACCTGAGGTTAGATACGTCTAAGCCAAAGACACCTTCAGTGTCTGACCCTGACCAGATTATACATAGAAGAAATTGGAGGGAAAGGAAATCAGCCCATTCCCAAATTCCTGAAGTGTCTACAAAAGACTTTCCATCCTCTTCTTCTCAAGAAACTCAAGTACCAGATCCCGACTCCACTGTGGGAGATACTGATTATTATTATTCAGATAGCCCACCCCGAGAGGGTGTCAGAAATAAAAACAGTCTTCATCCCACTCTTGAGGTTGAAGAGGTCAAGGAAGTAACCGAAGTATCTGCTGTTAACAAACCTTTGTTCCCCTCAACCCCTCAAGCTGCAGTTGAGTATATTCCTAGTATTATTCATACTCCACTTCCACCTCCTCCTCCTCCTCTTACTCATCAAACTATTGCACTACCTCCACCTCCTCCAATGGCCAATGTTCCGGCCTTCTTGATGAATAAATATGCTCCCCTGGCATTACCCCAGGTGTTGAATGATATGCCCCAAGATTATCTAAAAATCTTGCCCAGATTCAATGGGGAAAATGAGATTGATGCTAAAAAACATCTTGAGACTTTCTGCTCCTTTGCAGAGAACTTTAATGTTGAACATTTGGATGTGGTCTTAAGACTATTTGTGAAATCTCTAGATGGTGAAGCTCGAAAATGATTTAAGACATTGGCTGGCCATTCTATTACCACTTGGGATAATATGGAAGACACTTTTCTCAGGAAATGGGGAGAAAATAAAGATCATGAAAATTGTCTCATTGAGTTTAATACACTGAAGAAAAGACACAATGAAGGAGTGTCAGAATTTATCAAGAGGTTTAATAAATTATATCTGAGTCTCCCTGTTGATATGAAGCCTCATCAAACTGCTGCTAAGGTCGTTTTTGTAGCAGCCTTTGATTCAGAATTTGGTTTCTCCCTCAGAGAAAGAAAGCCTGCTACTCTAGATGATGCTCACGCAGATGAACTAGAGTTGGAAGCAAACTTTTCCTCCACGGGTAAATCGAAAGGAAAATCTGAGCAAGATGCTAGAAGTAGGGGCAAATAGGAGGTGTCTACTTCTAGCCAAGACAGAGACTCCAATACTACCATAATCGAAGAAATGAACAAAAAGATCAGCAACCTTACTAATAAGCTGGGTAATCTTGAATTGGAGGCCAAGAATTCAGCTTTCAGGAATTTCCAGAATGCTCCGAACAAAGGTTACAATCCTCAATATAGGAAACCACCCTTGCAAATATTGCCAAGGGAAGCAAAGGAGCAACAGGATCAAGTGCCACACCCATTGTACCTGGAAGGTCCAGTAAATGATTCTACTGAGGACATTGCCTATGGACTGGAGGATGCAAATCTTTCCTTTTTAAACAGTGATGGAGAAGAATGCCCTTTACAAGGGAATGATGAAGCTGGGTGCTTATTGCAAAAAGAAGAAAAGGTAAGAGACGCAGAAGAAGCAGAATTTGATCATTATTGTAAACAATTTAATGATTTCATGCAAGCACATTTCAATAGAAGATATGATCTCAGATCTTCTAGGAAGAGGACTCGTACCCAAGAGCAAGAAGAAGAGTTACCCCAGAAGGAAGCATCTGCTCAGGAGGAATCAACGATGCAGAAAGCTACAGACAAAGGTAAGCAACCTTTAAACAAAACTTTGCAGTCTAATGATCAAATTCCTTCTTCTTCAAAAGTAGTCACTTCCCCTAATTCCGAAGCTGTGTCAAAGGAAGTCAAATCCCCAGTTGAAAATAAGGATTCAAAAGAGGTTGTGATAGAAAAGTCCCCCCCTGCTTTCAGTCTACAAAAGGAACTTGAAAAGGTCAAAATCCCACTCCCCTTGACTGAACTTTTGAAACAACCAACATATCAATCTCAAGTCACCTCTTTCATGCTCCCTCCAGAAGCACCAATCATCCCAGATAGTCTCAACCTTCAAGAAGAGAGACCCATGGTAGTTTTTGGCCCACATGTTGAGGAGATAGATCCCTCTACTCCTCCCTTCTATGTATCTCTAGTGATCCATGACCTGCTATTACATAATTGCATGCTAGATTCTGGGGCTTCCCACAGTCTTATGCCTCTTTTAGTCATGGAACAACTAGGTTTACAAATCACACGTCCATATAAAGACCTCTATTCATTTGATTCCAAAAGAGTTAAATGCTTGCGGATGATCAAGGATTTGGTGGTCAATTTGGCCCAAATCCCAGCAAAAAGTGTGGTAATGGACATAGTGGTGGCTAACATTCCAGCTCGCTTTGATATGTTGCTATCAAGGTCCTGGGGAACAAAAATTGGCGGATCAATTAAAATGGATTTAACATATGCCACTATCCCAGTTTTTGGTGTCCAGGAGAGGAGGTTATACAGGGAGACTAGATTTGTCAAGATGGTGAATAAGGCTGAAAATTCTGTAAACTCACCAATATACGATAAGGAAGGAGATTTCTCATGCTTGATGCTGGAAGGAGATCAAGATTATGCTCATGAACCATCCTTCTGCCAGATCAAGAGTGAGAAGCCCTCAGAGAACATGGAAGCAGGAATATGGACACTACATTTTGATGGAGCAAATTCAAGAGAAGGAAATGGAGCTGGAGTGCTATTGATTTATCCTACAGGAAAATGGATCCCACTGTCTTTCAAATTAGAATATGAAGCCACCAATAATGTGGCTGAATATGAAGAACTTCTGCTAGGATTGTAGACAACTAGGAATATGAACATACGAAACTTAAAGGTTATGGGAGATTCAGAACTGGTGGTCAGGCAAGTCAAGAATCAGTGTCAGACCAAGCATCCTAGGCTAAGAGCTTATAGGAATGAATTTTGGGACATGATAGAGAATTTATTTTTGGCATTTAATATCCAGTTCATGCCCAGAGAATAGAATAGGATGGTTGATTCCCTTGTTGTAGCTTCTAGCACATTCCGTCCACCTCAAAACCCTCTTTTAAGATATGAATTTGAGGTGCGTTATCGACCATCTATTCTAGACAACATCAAGCACTGGCAGGTATTTGAGGATGAAGAAAAAATGAAGAGATTCCTGGAAACAGTGGGATAATTCTCCAATATGGAGATTGATGCTGATGAAGAAGAGGTTGAATTTGAAAACACTTCAGAAAGAAATTGGGAGGAGAAAGTGGCAGGTCAAAAAGTGTTGCAGTTAAAGGGAAACATAATACCTAGAGGGTTGGTGCCTCTAGAAATATTATTTGATAAGAATGATGTCTCATTTCAGCCAAGCAAAGTGGTAGAAGAAAATCAAGTATAAGACCTGAATTTGGGTACAGAGGCTGACCCCAAAATTGTCAAATTGTCCAAGAAGATCCCTGAAAAATATAAAAAGCTGTAGCAGAAATTGTTTCAGTCTTACAAAGATGTGTTTGCATGGTCCTATCAGGACTTGAAAACTTTTGATATCAATATTATGTAGCACAAAATTCCATTGAAGGCAGATGCAAAGCCCCATAAGTAGAAGCTCAGACAAATAAGTCCCCTGCTGCTGCCTTCTATTGAGAAGGAAATCAAGAAGCTGCTAAAATCCAAAAGAATTGTACCATTGAGGTACTCTAAATGGGTGGAAAACCTTGTCCCTGTACGAAAGAATAATGGAGAAATAAGGCTGTGTGTGGATTTTAGAAATTTAAATAGAGCATCCTTAAAGGATAATTATCCGTTGCCTAAAATGGATCACATCCTGCAAAAAGTGGTTGGGGCTTCGAGGATGTCAATGATGGATGGATTCTCTGGCTATAATCAAGTGGCGGTACTTCCAGAGGATCAAAAGAAGACTGCTTTCACCACACCATGGGGTACATTTATGTATGCCAGGATGCCTTTTGGATTGATTAACGCAGGGGCCACTTTTCAGAGGGCGATGGACATTGCTTTTGTTGGAGAGCAGGATAAATTCCTGGTGGTCTACCTTGATGATATCACTGTATTTTGAAAAAATGATGTTGAGCACATTAAACATCTGCGGAGAAATTTTGAGAAATTCATAGGGTATGGTCTCTCCCTTAATCCTAAAAAGTCTTTATTTGCATTAGAAGAGGGAAAGATTTTGGGCCATATTGTGACTAAATATGGGGTGAAGATAGACCCTAAGAGGGTAGAGGTTATAAATGGTATTTATTTTCCCAGAAATAAGAAAGAGGTGCAAGTATTCCTAGGGCGCATTAATTTCTTGAGAAGGTTTATCCCTAACTATGCTGAGATAGTTAGGCATATAACAGATATGCTAAAAAAGGATAATGAGGTAAAGTGGTCACAAGAATCACGGGAGGCATTTACCAGGATAAAGAATGCTTTTGCAGAAGCCCCTGTGCTGGCTGGACCAGATTATGATAAACCTTTCATGATTTTTTCTTTTGCATCACCTCATACAATAGTAGGAGTTTTATTGCAGAAAAATGAGGAAGGGTATGAGAAATATATTGCCTTTTTCAGTCAAGTGCTCCATGATGTAGAATTAAAGTACAACATATTGGAAAAGAAAGCATACGCCCTAGTGAAATCCCTCAAAGCATTCCGTGTATATATCTTACAGTCCCACATCACTGCATTTGTGCCTGCAGTTGTTGTCAAAGATATCCTTATTCAGGGGGATAGTGAAGGAAAAAGAGGTAAGTGGATTGCTAAAATACAGGAGTATGACTTAGAAATCCGCCCTACTAAGCTGATCAAAGGACAGGGGCTTGCCAAAATGTTATCTGAATCAAACTATCAAGCCCTGGATATAAATTTGTCCCTCATAGCCGGTGAGGAATTTGAGGAGAAAGAAGAATGACATGGAATTGGGGTAGCTACTCCAGAAACACATATAAAGTACCTCACTAGTCAGTGTACAAAGAGATAGTAGAATATCTCCTCATACTCAGTTTCCCTCCAAGCTGTGATAAAGATAAATACAGAGCATTACGATTGAAATCACAGAAGTACATAGTCGCCAATGGCTGGCTATACTGGTGAGATCCTTCGGGCATCTTACTCTTGTGTCTCACAGAGAATGAAGTTGAGAGTATTATAGCAGAATTCCATGAAGGGATCTGTGGTGGTCATTACAACTGGAGGGCCACAGCTCATAAAATTCTGAAAGCTGGCTTCTATTGGCCAAAGCTTTTTGGAGATGTTTTTGCCATAGTAAGAGCATGTGATAAATGTCAGAAATTTGCTGAGAGACAGAAATTGGCACCATTTCCCCCGATTCTAGTGCATGTGGATGAACCATTCAAACAATGGGGTATTGATTTTATAGGTGAGATACATCCGCCATCGGGTGGAAAACATAAATGGATATTAACGGCCACTGATTATTTCACTAAATGGGTGGAAGCCATACTTGCAAGGAATGCTATAGATACTGTGATCATAAACTTCATGGAGGAAAACATCATATCCAGGTTTGGCTGTCCTGCTAGGATAGTGACTGATAATGCACAGACCTTCAAGTTTGCAAAATTTATGAATTTCTGCTAGCAATACAATATCATACTGAGTCACTCTATAGCTTATTATCCACAAGGAAATGGCTTGGCACAGTCTTCAAATAAAACTTTGGTGAGGGCCTTGAAGAAGACTATCAATGAAAATTAGAAGAATTGGGATTCCCAATTGAAATTTTCTCTATGGGCTAATAGAATCACCAGCAACAGAGCAACTGGGAAATCTCCCTATGAATTGGTATATGGACGAGTAGCAGTTTTTCCTGTACAGCTGGCTTTACCAGTGGCTTGCTTCATGCAAGAAAGCCAAGAGGAACTTGATGATATGATCAGGAGAATCAATCAATTGGTGGAATTAGAAGAAACACAGGGCCAGGTGAATCAGAGGTTAATAGAATATCAAGAGAAAATGAAACATATTTTTGATCAGCATGCAAAAGACAAGAATCTGCAGATTGGTGATTTGGTGCTCAGATGGGATATCCAGAGAGCTGAGAAGGGAAAACATGGTAAATTTGACCCCCTTTGGTTTGGTCCTTTCAAAATTATGGAACAGGGGGGAAATAATACCTTCAGGTTGGAGAATTTACAGGGCGACTTGCTGGATTCCCCTGTAAATGGTCAATTTCTTAAACCCTATTTCTATTTCTAATCCAAGCAGGGACAGTCTGATGTACTATACTGTATTTTAGTTTTTGTTTTATTTTTGTTCGAATAATGTTGGTGTTGTAATGAATTATAAAGTGAAAAATGGAGGTGCTGGAGAGCAGATTCGGCACACATGATGATCAGAGGGTCTGCGAGTTCTCGACACATCCAAGGATGAACATGTCGTCCCCAGGTGGAGCCAATGTTGATCACATCAGCCCCTGTTAATTTTTGGCAATTAATCCCCTTTAAAATCCTGCGAATGCCCTTGGTTTTGCCTGAGAAATCCATTTTCCATCTATCTTTCCCCTCCTTTGAAACCAAAATGCACTAAGAGGCCTGAAAAAATCCTGCAATCAAAAAGTTATCAGGTCGTAGCCCCTTTCGTTCAAGCCCCCTCCACTTTCTCTCCCATGTGACTGGAAGCCGAAACCAAATGCTAGAACTGAAGGCATTCACCGCATAAGGCTATCAGGTGCATTCTGAGCTGTCCGATCAAATCATAGATCAACGGTTCGCTGCCCATCCGCCTTGGTGGACCCCGCGCCCAATAGCACCTTCTGAAACTGGTGGTTTATATCGCACCGCTTTTCAGCGGCAGGCGGTATTCTTCAAAACGGAGCGATTCCACTCATTCCCCACTGCGTGTCTCCGCGTATGGCCCGAATACCGCCCTCCATCGTGCGTTAATGTTCGACCAAGGTCACGCAGCGATATTCATCACAGCCGTTCGATCCAGTGTGATCCATCCGACGGTCATCACGCTCTGAAGCTGCACGAGATTTAGTCCAAGCCCATCGCGCCCTTAGCCCACCATCTCATTGCCCTCCGATGTGTTTTTAACCGTCGATCTCACTTGGAGATCAAAAGGTCCAGATCATCTACATACTCCTCCATTGATTCCATTCCTCCACGTCACCATCCCACGTGTTCATCGCACTTTTCCTTTGTCACTTATGTGTTCCATTCATATGACATATTTTAATGTTTTGCGTAATAACTTTGGCCAGTCCATTCACCATTGTTCCTTTGCATTTTTCTGCCACCCTACATTGTTTCACCATTTCGCCAGTCTACACGACCGTTTCCATTAACCCCGCCATTATCCCCACTGTGTTCAGCTTCCCGTGCATGGTTTTCTTTAACGAGTTTGCGGATTTTGCAGGTGTAGAGCGACGGAGAACTATTATGACTCAAAGTCTTAATTACTGTGATAGAACACACATCAAAGGACCAATTTCAAAGCAGAATTATGAAGAAAGTCCTCGCAAGCCAAATCAACAAGACTTCAATTAAAGGAAGCAGGGTTCAAATTTGTCAAACCCTGCAGGGACATTCAAGGTGTCGATTTCACAAATGGAGATATCAATGGGGCAGAGAAAGAATATCAGTGATCGGTAGAGAATTAAATACAGGTAGCTGAAGATTTTGGGGGCCTTATTCTAGCCTTTTGAAGCAGAGTACCAAATTGAAGATCCTGCACATCATTCGAAAGATCTATACATAGAAAACAATGTCCTCAAGGCTTTATTTCAACAGAGTTTTCTTTCCAGGAAAGGACGGAGATTTGTGTGATTTTACTGCTTTGCCGTGTCCCTGGAGAGATTTCTACCCAGTGCATTTATTTCAGTTAGCAGACCACAAAGTACAAACAACACAGCATAGTCATTCAGCAGTATGGACTTGAATGTTTCCACCATTTTGCCTTAATTATGCAAATTAAATGTTCATCATCTACCTCTTTCACTATGTTTTTGGTTTCTCCTATAAAAACCATGAAAAAAGGCATTGTAAGGGTTCCAGATTTTATCAGAAAATTATGCAGTGAAAGGATTTTTGCATACATTTTGTAAAATTCTTGTATGAAGGCTCAGAGCCCATAGGGTCTTAGTGAGGAGGAGTTTCATCTGTAAAAGAGGATTCTGGTCTTTGGTATTTCACAGTCTATAACTTTCTTCATTGTGTTATATTAATAGAACATTTCATTTCATCCATCTTTCTTGTATCATGTTTTGGAATGCGAGTGGCTCACTGGTCTTTGGTATGGATTCATCCTAGTTGATGCCCATGCTCAGATCAGTCAAGCGCTTTAAATATGGCTCATGCATGATATTCTGTTCCATTATTCAGTTAACCATACTTCTGCTATATTAGTTGCTTTGGGAGGGTGCTTTTAAAATGCTATTATCATGTATGGATTCTTATATTGGTAAGCCCATGCATGGTGGTATTGTATATCTGGGTATCAGCTCAGGGTTAACTAATATCTCTTTAATATTTCTTTCACTACATACACCTTCTGATAATTTATGTCTGTGAAGTATTACTGAATCGGCCCGCTTTGCAGTAAACTGTCTCTGAATTGTCTGTTGCTTTTGTATTAGAGTTCTGCATCTTGCCTCTGCAGTATCTCTTTTCCTGTGTCAGTTTCTAAGAGTTTGGTCCCATTCTATTTCATTTCCCTGTTTACAAGAGATAGCATGTGAGCTGAAGCTGAAAACTTCACACATTACATTATATGCTCCTTGCTATGCTAAGATGTCCTAGGAACTGGCCTATCACAACTCTAGGCTGTCTCTAGGAGCGACAATACCCATATTAGAAAAATTAAAAAATGTAAAGAGGGTAAAAGTACTACAAGAAAAATCAAAGGACTTG
The DNA here is from genome assembly GCA_034641835.2 of Pinus albicaulis. Classification (NCBI taxonomy): domain Eukaryota; kingdom Viridiplantae; phylum Streptophyta; class Pinopsida; order Pinales; family Pinaceae; genus Pinus; species Pinus albicaulis. The sequence goes on from CM076574.1 coordinate 407,607,161, forward strand.
AAAGAAAAAAGATAAAAAAGGATATAAAAAATGAACCCCAATAAAAAAAGAGTTAAAAATAAATCACGAAAGTGATGCAAATTCAAATTCCACTACTTTTACTTTATTTTACAAAAACAATGTTTGTGTGTAGCTTGTAAAAAATGCCACAATCCATGAAGGTCAAATTGCTTAATATTGACCTTTCATGCTGATAGATAGAGAATAAAGATCTAGCCAAACTGTTTAATATTGGTAGATCAGTAGTTAGGTAGAGAATAATAAGGAGCTCAACAATTTAATCTGAGCCCTTGGAAGAAATAAGGATAGAATTACGTAGTTTTCTGTCTAAGAGAAAAATGAATAAAGTTCTGCAAGCTCAAATGCATCCAAATAAATGAAGAAAAAATGTTAGGGTAAGCTGATGGATAGGTAGAAGCAACTTTCACAAGGCATGGATGGTAGAAAATTAGTTATTTCATTACTAAATTCCTTTAAAAATCATTCCCCTTGTAAAAATACCTTTTCCCCTTCATTTTTACCCTTTTCCCCATTAGTCACTCATTTTTTCTTTACAAAACCCCTTTTCCTAAGTTAAAATGAAAATTTTCCTTTGAAAAAGTAAAAAACCCCTTTACTAAACTCCCTTTTCATTTAAAAATACACCAAAAAACCCCAAAAATATTTTTATCCTAAGTATTTCTGTAAAAAATGACAAGTCGGGTCCCACATTGAAGAATTTCCTTCTCGATATCAATTTTTATGATATTTAACCTCCCACATTATATTCCATTATTAACATTTAAAATTATGTATTAACTCCCGCATTATATACCTTTTAAACCCGTATTTAATTAATTCCTTTATATATACTTCCCAACCCATATTTTATTTTTAAACCTATAGTTTAATTCCCCCACGTTTTGATTTATTTTGGGCCCACTTATTATTACCCTGCCTATTATAAAGTCCCACTCTACCTTAACCCCATTGGCTATGTATTAAACCCTGACCCATGTAACATAAACCCTTTGCATATATAACCTATCACATCATATTACCTTGGCCCCACACCTATCCAATCCCTTACACTCCATCGCATCCTCTCGATCAGATCTGATGGCCCTTATCGCCTATCGTACATCTGAAAGCCTGATCATTAACATACCCCTAACCTTGCAATATCCACAGTTTTTGGATCCCCACCCCCCGAAACGTGGCCAATTTCCATTCGATTGCATTCATCCAAATTATACCACCAACCAATTTTGGCCGATGCGAAAACCGCTTAGCAGTATTATTGCTTGTTGCGACAACCACCTTCCATTTAAACTAACCCCGCACTTTAATGCTAAACACTGTTGGTTTAAAAACATATATAAATCGTCCTTGCAACCTTTTATCCACTTTATATTACAATTTTCCATAGAAGATCTATTGTCGACCTAAAAATTTGCTGTCGACCCTGTTTTAAATCGAATTTCAAACATAATTCATCCATTTGCTGCTAAAGACACTGCAGAAGTCATCCAAAGCACTATAAAAAACCAGTGAAACTTCAGAAAGCTTCCACAACCTTAGAAACCCTCTACACGCTTAAAAATATTCATTTTATCTAGTTATTATTCATTGATTAGACCTGTTCCTAAAGCTAAAAGGACGTAATTCAAGTAATTTAATCAATTTATGACTGTTAGTAGACCAAAAGTGCCTATTTCCTTCCCTATCCTTTTCTATAGACCCTGGTCTTCTTTTCACACAAATTTCGAGGTCCTAAGATTTTTTTTGTCACAGAGAGTACATTTTGATCAATTTGATCAGTTTAAACCTTTGTAAACCTAAAAGAAATCCATGTAGCTTCCCAAATCCCTTTTTCTGCAAACCCTAGACCTATTTTCATAGGGTTCCCAAGGCCCGAGACTGTTTTTAATTACAGAGAATAATAATTGACCAATTGGCTTCTTAAATCAGTATGAAAACTGTTATAATATTTATGAGGTGCTCCTAAAGGCTTAAATATGTTTTTTCTAAGCTAAAAGAGTAATCAATTGAGTAAAATCAAACAAACAATGGCTTCCAAAAGCATTATATCTATAAATCCTCTGCAACCTCTATTTGTAAATGTAGAACACACTCCCTTGGCTGATAATGATTTTAAAATTAATGACACAGTCACTGAATTTAATCTTCTTGAACTCCACTGCTAGAGCCATGACAAATCCATAGATAAGGCTGATGAAGTTTTCATTTGGGAGTCTAATTTTCCAAAGTATGTTCTCCCACAGAATTTCTAGTGCCCATAAGTGATTAAAATCTGTAAATATTTCTATTTCCCAGATTAGAGAGCCCTAATAACCCCTGAAAGAGAAATTCTATTTACCATCACAGCTGAGTCTATCAATGAAATGTTGCAAATCCAACCTAGGCCAGATGAAACCCCTTTTTCCATTGAGGCTCTTACATAGTTATACCTAAACATGGACTTCCCCAAGAGGTTCCAAATATTCCAAACTTTCGTGCCTTCGTTTGTGGAAACTCCCAAGAGAAATCCTTCTTACCCATCTGCAATATTTTATGAGAGAACCAGACATATCATCTCCATATTGTCTTCCATTTTGGGATATTTTACAGATGAACATGTTGATGCTACAGTGTTAGGTTTGTCTAATTTCACACTTGGTCAACCTCCTACTACCATTTTTATTTTTGCCCAGTATATTGCTGGAAATATGCATGAACAACTTGTTAAAATGCCCAAAGAAGGTGTTTTCAAGTATTCATCAGCCCTATTCCACATGTTTTTGTATTTTTTGTCAAATAAATTCGCCATCAAACTTCAAAAGCTTAATGTTGAAGGTAACCCACAATCAGTCATATTTTGGACTCCAATTGTGATAAAAGACTCCACACAGTCCACCTACACAGAGTTCATTGATTCTTTCATTCATCCTATGGTCAATATGCTGAACAACAGCATGCAGCCAAGAATCAGTGAGGAAATTATGAAGGTCTTACAATTGTCAGAGCATAATAGGACAGGAGATTGGTACATGTATAAAAACCACACAGAGATTAGGGTATATGGATCAAATATTATTCCATATAAGCTGCCCAAATACCTCCCAATGAGGTTATTTTCCCTTGAGTATATCAAACAGATTCTTAATTCTGATGGAATTAATTTCTTGGCTGTAAAAAAGAAAACACAGTTCAAAATAAAAAATCAGGTTGGCCCTTTTATTTGTAACAATAGAGATGCAGGTCTAGAGGCTGAAAAGTATTTGTAGGAGTTTAAATTCAGTAAGATTTTTCTATGGTATTATGATCCTCTAGGAGTAATAAGTAAATTTAGAGTTAAATTCAAATTAACTCCTTATGTACATGAGAAGAAAACAGACATTGAGAAATACTCCAACCAATCTGAATGGTTGGAGAACACTTTGATAGAGGCAGAGAATCAAGGTGATACTAGTAAAATCTTGCAAACTCCAACCCAAAAAGATAGAAACTCAAAAAGAATCAGAGAATAAGGATCATACACTGTAGAGACAACCACTAAAACCAAATTAAAATTGGTGTACAGGAAGAAGCCAAAATTAAATCCTATCAATGAGCAAGTAGAAACAATTGAAGTAATTGATACTGAAACAATGGTGAAGGATAATGTACCACCTATAGTTGTTGGAAGAACACAATAGCCTTCAACTTCAAACACTCAAATAATTTAGAAACAACACAGTGTTGAAGTATCCTCATCCAACAAACCAACAGATAAGGAAATGGAAATTATGCAGAAATAAAAATAGTTAAATATGAGAAATGAAGCCTTGAAGACTGATACATATAGAAGATATTGGAAACACTCACTCAGTGACCAAAGAATATTGCTTTTTGCTTTTGACTACAAAACTAGGAAGATGCAGATGACCTTCCTGCAGCCTAAATTAAAGCATCCCAAAACATTAGCTGAATACAAAAAGACATCATATGAAGTTCAAGTAGAATATCTTCATCTAATTGATCAGATAGAATTTAAAAAAAAAAATTGGTGAAATTATTTATTCCACGATGAAAAATAAAGCCATGAGTGTACAGAAGATGCAAAACACTCTTGGAAACATCAAAGATCAGCTTAAATTGGAATAGGCATCCTCACAGGCTAAGGATAACAAAATAAAATCATTGGAAGATTTTATTATTGAAGTAGGATATGATCCAACAAATGTAAAAGTTGCAGATGAATAGATAAAGAAGAAAAATGCAGACGTTGATGCATTAAAGAAGAAACTAAATATGCCTCCTACTGAACATCCTCAAGCAAAGGAAGTGTTAAAATATGCAAATCAGAAAGATGAGATGATGAGTCTCATTATTCAGTTGACTTCCCAGATAAAAGAAATGGACAAGTTGGTCCAGGAGAAAAAGGCCAAAGAAGAAACTCTTGTCATTGCAATTCCTGTAGCCACAACAGCTATGCCTTCTACACTAGCAGAATCATTGTCCCCTACAGTCCCAATGGCTACATCACTCCCTGTCTCCTCATCAACAACTTCAGCAAAATAATCATCAACAACAATAGTACAACCTACAGATGAAGCAAGTAAGTTAATTAAAGCAATGCAGGACATGTTTATTCAGAAAAATGAAATCAACAGACTTAAAGAACAACTAAAAAGTCTGGAAGATGAAAAGAAACTTGCTCAAATTATGCACAAGAATGAAGAACAAAAGTAAAACAGATTGAATGAGAAATTGAAGAAGTTAGAGAAATATCTAACACTGGAAGAACCAATGGCACAAGCTAGACAACAACTATGGGCCAATATCATTGAATCTGTCAATGATATTTGGCCATCCATACAGGTTATCTATGAACAAAAAGATTTAGTCAAAGCAGCAGGAGAAGCCATTCAGAAGATAAAAGAAGAACTTGGCAAGAAACCTGAAGATGCTAATGAAATTATCAAATTTATTAATTCAAAGAATAGACAAGAATTGGAATAAATTGGTCTGCTGACAGGACAGATATAATTCTTGAAGTCAAGAAAGTGATTTCAAAAAGAAACTTGATGATACAACTAGAAGAAAAATTCCAGACTATGGAAGTTTCCATCACAAGGTTCATGATGAAGTTTGATACTATTAGACAAAAAGGCCTTCCAAATCCATTGTTCATTCATGACATATTAATGAATTGGAATGATTATGACAAGAATATGAGAGAATTGGCCAAGGAAAAGGCCAACCTGCCTTCCTCACAAGGAATTTCAATAGGGAATGTACTTTACAAAAGATTTGAGAGCTTTTTTTACCTACAACATGAGTTAAAAAACCTATTTGTCAATAATCCTACATTCTTAAAATACACAGAGGCTGATGAGATATTTAGAATGATGATGAAGATAAAATTACCAAAAGCAGAATTTTGGGAGAAATTAACTGATTTATTGTGAAAGCAGTAAAGGTTAAAACATATAAAAAGAGAAAACCGTTTTTACAATTACAAAATAGAAGTAACAATGAAAACAGAAGAAGTTAATGATGAAAAGTAAAACAACAGTCAAAAGGTTAAAGAGTATCAAAGTCAAAGAGTATCAATTGAAATGTCGGAGTGAAATTCAAACAGAGTTGAAAGTTAAAATGAGATAGCGTGAGAGACACTCAACTACAGCCTTTGTTGAGCAACAATCAAAGACAAATCAGCAACAAAATATCAACAATTAAAACAATAAATCAATAAAAGCAGGGACAACTTGCATTAGTTAGATAGATGTCTCTATCTTCTTGCATGAAGATATTTATTTTTCCATGAATAGTTCCTAAGTTTGTTTTAGGATATTTTGTAAATTTTTTTTATATAAATACTTCACATTTCGACGTATTGAGTGTGGATGAATTGCTGAACATTTCTATAGTTGTACTATTCTAGAACCCGAGGGTGATTGTACCAATTTCAAGTCAGCAGACTGGATTAAAGCAATAAAGAGATTATATTAAAGGATTCATGTGTTGGGCCACTATAGTGAAGTAATTTCTACTTGTTCAATTGTTTCTTTCTGATGTTTTCACAAATACTTGTATGTTTTTCTAAATCTAAATGATATAACTGGAATGTTATTACAAAATATGTTTAATTACACTATGTCTTGAACTATTTATCATTTATATGTTTTTATTCTGATATTCAGATTAGGGAATTATTAATTGCTTCCTTGTTTCGATTGAACTCTGTATTTTTACTCATTATCCGGATTTGAGAACCCTTAATTGCCCTCTTACCCCGATTGAAACCATTTTCACCATCAGCCTAAGGATATGAAGTTACTCAACTATCTTGCCCTATGAATAATTCCCTTTAGAACCTTGATCCTGCTTCTATTTCTTGACACTTTAACTCCATTAGCCCAATGGTAAGCAGACCTACATATATCCATTTGAGTAAGTGATTTCACCACCAAACCAAATCCAAAAATTAAATCCCAAGCAATCCTACATAACTAGCCTAAAATAAACTACAATCAACAAAGATAAATCATATAGAGAGAGCCCTCTCTGAGCATAAGGAAGGCTAGATCCTAAGGCTTAAAAGTATGTTTGTGGTTACCTCTAATATTCTTTAAACAAAAAAAAATAAACAACCCTTTGAGAATTATTGGAGTGATAACAGACACAAAATAATTTGGTTAAGTATTAACCAAAGCTAGCTTGCGAGGTAGTGATATATATTATAATTGTGCAGAGGCTTCTCAGGCTTGAGAAAACACCTTATTTCTTCTCTATTTTCTAACTAATGCAATACAAATAGGAAGGTATTTTGAATAGTTTCTTTCCCCTAGATAAATCTCTGAGCATATTTGATTAAATCTTGTCTCATATTTATGTTGTGATTTTTCAATCAATTAAATTTCTTTCCACTAATGAGTAGAGTAGATTCAAATATTTTGTTTTAGTAAATTACATTGGCAATTTTGAATCTACAAGGAATTTCTACACCATAAGAAGATGTGATAGGCATAATGACCCCTTTGTCAAGCATATCTTGATTTTGCTTCTTGATCTTTGCATTCTCCAAAACTGTCATTATATACATGCCAATATTTGGAAGTGGTGTATCATATTGCAAGTGAATCTCATGTTGGATTCCTCTTTTTGGAGGTAACCCTTTAGGTTCCTGAAACTTCTTGTCATAAGTGTTAACAAATTCAACCAATTCATGCTTGAGTTTAGAATCAAATGTTGCGAAAGCTTCAAATTCAATAGTATCTTTAGCTTTAATCATCAAAAATACAAAATTCTTACTAGCATTTACAAGCCTTTTCATTTGACCAACACTGACAAGAGATAAGTTCATCTTCTTGCGATGTGCTCTAACAATATACTCAACTTAATATTTAAAAAGATGATATTTATTCTCATGATGATAAAATATGGCTTTTTGGTCATACAAGTATGGACCCCCTAAAATAATCCCACAAATATCAAGTGGTACACCATCAAGCTCTACCTCATCTATAAAATTAGCAGTGATGGAAAATTTGAGTTTACATTTTCTTGTCACTTGTAATTTGGCATCATCACATATCCAACCTAAAGGTAAGGTTTAGTATGAGGTGTAGTGTTGGGGCCCTTGTTTTGAAATTAAACAGTTTTGAGTTACGGATAATAGGTGGCAGAATGCAAGCACGGTAGACAAAGAGCTGTCGTGGTTGTGAAGAACTAAAGAGTAGGTGGCACAACTATTGCGGAAGCAAGCACAGATGGTAGAAGGAAGCGGTAGAAGACAATCAGTGGAACTCCCAATAATAAGGGAGAAGAAACAAACATCTGAGCGAAAGGGAAGGAAGAACTGTCAGTCGCATTGGCAACGGAACAAATAGGCAACCAGCCAGTGGAGAAGGAAGGTTGGCATAGTAGAGATCAGGGAACAGGAGCCGTAGGAGAGCTCTGTTCGTGTTTTTTGTTCTGTTCTCTCTCTTTGATTCATTTTGTTCTGTCCTATGTGACGCTATTGTAATCATTTATGCTAGGAACTCTCTGAGGAGCATTGTAACTATCTTTTGTTGTTGATGCAATACATTCTAATCTAAGGCTACTGTTATAAGTTCTGTATTGTGTTATGGTTTAGTGAAACATGTGGGTATTTTAAATTTTTGTGGTTATCATTCTGATTATGTTCATAAGTATTGTTATCTGTGGAGTATTTACACTTACTAAAAGTACTTAGTTCTGTATGGGTTATGCTTCTGTCATGCTTGATTGATACCTGATTTGATTCCAACCTTAGTAAGGTCACAACACGCCTCAGGTGAGACTCTCTGCTCCTCAGAGCAGGATGAAAATTCCGGCGTTGTGCAAGAATACTGCAGAAACCCTTGTTGGCCTCCATCCTAAACCTGGGTCTCACCCTAGAGACCTCTTTTCTTGCCAACATGTAGTTTATAGAGTAAGTTTCTTGATAATTTCTTCAGAGATAAGATTGACTTGGGATCCATTATCAAATAATGTATCAACTTTTATATGTTTTGTAATGACCTTGATATGGAAAATCTCACTCCATTATTTATCATTTTGAGATTCTATAGGCTTACTGAAGACCTAGTACTTTCATTAGAAGCTATACCTTTCATTCTGATGGCTGTAATTTTGGTTTCATCACTTGAATAAGATCCTAGATCTTGTTGAGTTGTAGCAACAGTCTTTTGTTTCCCCTTGTTATTGAACTTCTTTGGTCTCATTTCTAGATGTAATTTCGAACATTGGTCTTCATCATGGCCTTCATTTGAACAATTTTTACAGGTAAGTTTTTCTCCCTATTTCTTGAATGTAGCATACTTTTTTCCTTTTCCTTTAAACTTCCTCTTTCCTTTGTCTCTAGATTTGGAAGGTTTCTTACTATTCTCTTGAGGAACATTCTTGCCTCTTGATTCTATCTGAGTTTCCTGAACACATACTTCATCTATATTGGTGGGATTAAACATAAGTATAGTATGTCTCAAATAACTATGTAATCCACCTATGTATTTAAGGACAGTATATTGTGAAGACAAATCAACACCCAAGGTTAAAGCTCTTCTTCCAAATTCTTTTGTGTAATTTTGGACAATTTGACCTTTAGCTTGTCTAAAAATTTTCCAATCCATAATTTCCTTTTGCATATAAGATAATGGATAAAATTGACTTCTTAATGCAACTGTTATCACTAGGCTAGGGAAAGTTGGGCACTATCAACCCCCAACCAAGGCTAACTATTTCAACCAACTTTTAACTAGAATTTAGCCCTTCGATACTGAGAGGGATATCTCAAGGAAAAAAATGGAATGTTGAAGATAAAATTCAAATTTGCAGATGGCTAAGTCTGTTTATACTTCATGTGATTTTTTGTAGGTGGAAGAGTTTAATGAAAACTACCATTGGGCATGTTTTCAGCTAAGGAAATTCAATTAGACACAAACTGTATTCATGGAAGCTGAGGCAAATTGGCTTCATCATAAATTAATTATTACACACAAAAACATAACAAATGAAGGAATTTTGAGAATCTAATCATGAATTCCAAGTAATCATATTTCCATGAAGCTGATAAAAATATACAAAATAAGGAAAAAACACATAAGCCAAAGAGAATCTGAGGTTGTAAAACATTCTTCCATAAAATATCTAGTAGCTAGTAAAGAAAATTTACATAAGTAACTCTCTCTAACATTCAAAACCCCATTCAAAGTAAAAAATTTCCTCATTTATAGATTGAGGCCTCTTTACAATAGTCTGCCACCTGGGCTAGACTCGATTCCTTAGCTAAGAGACCTAGTTCTAGTAGAATTACAAAACATGGAGACTTTCTCGGGATATTTTTTGTTTGGCAGAGTTTGTACACAAAAAGGACTCTATCACCATTTATGAACTTCAAAAAAACTCCAATAAATTTTGCCAATGATCCTTATCAAATATAACTAACTTTTGAGGTGTTGGATGGTTGATGAACTGGAATTATGAACTCAAATGCTTGAGTTGGAATGATAAGCTATCATGATAAGTTGGCATGATGAGTTCTTGATGAGATGGTGGCCACATGGAGGTTGACCTACTGAGTTGTCCCCCTGAAAAATAGGATGATGATTTGAATACCTTTGACTTGAGTTTTATCCATTTCTTCACTGTTTGATTGCCAAAAAATCATCAAAACTTCATTACGATTAGAAAAACAGAGTACAAGCAGTTTGGTAGCAAACTTTAGTAGAAAATGCCAAAATCACCCATCTGCAAAATATTTGATTTTTCTCACTGTTTTAGGGTCTTCTCTAAGGTTTATAAGTTAAATACATGCATTAATCATGTAGAAATTATACAAAAAATATGTATACTAATGGATTCAATATGATCATGCGATATGCTAAAGCAAGATATTGGATCCTTCTACAAATTAATTGCGGAAAATAAACACGACCGCACAATCACACCAAGTAAAAGAAAGAAGAAAATCAATCTACTACACAGATATTTTTCCTAGGGAAATATTGCTGCTCAAAATCCCTCTATCTTCTATTGTATATTCAACCAAGGAATCATGAAACAATACAATGCACTCTTCTCACAAGAGTCTGCTACACTCTACCAATTGTCTCACACTGATCCAAACAAAATCGACCAACACTTAGCCAATTTCCTTCCTCTGCTCAGAATGCCTTGATTTCACAATTATTGTAGAATTAAATCCCTATTATTTAGGAATTTCAGCCTTCCAAAACTACACAATCCTCATGGGAAATCCTATGGGTGTATTACTACATCTAGGCAGTTTTCTAATAATACAATTGATAGTTAACATCCCTTTAACCTATGTCTCAACTAGGTCTTCATCAGAACTGACATGCATGCAGCTATTAATAGTAAACCATCAGTTACTTAACAGATCATTGCATGTGAATTAAATATGATTTGATTCACTTTACCTATCAATAGTTCAACAATTTGTTACAACTACTTCAACTGATCTTAACTCAATTAATTGAGTTAACTGATTTCTCATGCATTAAAATAATATAGTAACTGCAACTTGGACTCTAAAACAAATAGAATCACTCTACATGCCTCACCAACCACCCTCAACTTGAATTTCATGAGCTAACTAAGTCTGTCACACTCAGTTGACTATTACAAGTGATTATGAGATAAGATTACAATTTATTGTCCAATTTAATTAAGGGAAAATTAAATTAGACATACATTTCTTGTTGACTTTTCAACACTCCCTCTCAACAAGAAAGGGATTATCAGCTACCCCAATCCTGCCTCTGTGGTATTTGAATTTTCTCTTTGCGAGCACCTTCGTAAGAATATCTGCATCCTGATCCTCTGTGGGAATGTACTGAAGTAACATAACGCGTCTCTGAACACAATCTCTGAGATGGTGGTACCGGATGTCAATATGCTTGGAACTGTCATGGAATACTAGATTAACCGAGAGTTTTATGCAACTCTGGTTATCACAGTGTATCACCATCGGATCCATCTGATGACCAAACAAAACAAAAATTATCTTCCTCATCCATATGGCCTCACATGCCATCTGAATAGCTGCCATGTACTCTGCCTTGGCTAAACTGAGTGCAACTGATCTCTGCTTCCTGATGTACCAAGAAACTGTTATCAATCCTATGCTGAATATCCCTCCTGATGTGCTCTTCTTGTTTGATGGACTACCTACCCAATCTGCATCAGTGAAGCCTTGAAGATTCACTCCCTTTGTCTGTCTGTACTAGAATCCATACTCTGTAGTGCCCTTGAGATATCTCAAGACATGCTTCCTCGCCTTCCAAAAGAGCTTGGTTAACTTAACCATAAATTTACTAAGCTGGTTAACTACGTAGAATATGTCTGGTCATGTGTTCACCAAGTACATGAGTGAACCCACAAGCTGCCTGTAAACAGTAGGGTCCACTACCTCACCTGAAGTAACATCCTCCTTACTCCAGTTTTCTGCAAGACGAGTCTCCATGGGTTTACAGCTCTCCATGTGGAACTTCCTCATAATCTCTTTGGCATACTTTCCTTGAGAAACAAATAGTTCCCCATCCCGCTGCCATATCTCCAAACCAGGGAAATAGTGAAGGAATCCCATGTCCTTCATCTCAAACTCTCTTGGAAGATCCTCTTTGCAAGAAGTTATGAGATGCTCATAACCTATCAGAATAAGAACATCAAAATAAAGTATGATAATCAAAAGCTTACCATCAACCACAATCTGGTACAAGTTTGCACCTGTTTCACTTTTCGTGAAGCCCAACCCGATGAAATAGCTATCAATCAGAATGGGCTAAAAACACATTGCAGGAAGCTGAAGAGCAGCTAGTATCAACATCAACATCACAAAATCCTGTCCCACAGGAAAAATCAGGGAAAAGGAAAAGAGAAGAAGAGTCACCTTCAGTGACTACTACAACAAGTAAATAATTTAAGATAATGTAAAAAAAAAAGAAAAAAGATCAATGCTAAAGCTGAAAAAGATTAAAACTCAGAGCAAGAAGTTGCTATGGTCACTAAAGAAACACCTTCTTCTTCTCAAGTAGGTGGCCAATCCACTACTTCTCCCACAACTTCTTCAGTATCTCATGACCAAGAACAAGCTATTCAAATAACTGAGGTAGTCCAAGGTGAGAAGGAGAAGACAATTTTTGACAGGTTCAGGTGAGAAGGAGAAGAACATCACCTATGCCCAATTCTGGAAGCATACTTCATGTTATCAAAGCAGGTTGCTGTCAGTATTTGATTAAGAGAAGGGTAAGATGCAGATGGCCTTCCTTGAGGCCCAAATTCCACAGCCAAAGTCAACATCCAAATAAAAGAAGACAACCTTTGAATTTGACATTAAAGATATTCATCCCATTGATCAAATGGAGATGCACAAGCAGACAGGTGAAATGATCTCTTTAAATTTAAATAAGACAACCATGAATCTTTCCAAATTGCAGGTTTCTTTGTTCAATATCCAGTCATAGTTGAAAATGGAGAAGATTTCTTCTCTTGATAAGGATACAAGGATTGAATCCTTAGAAGATTTGGTGGTCAAGATAGGATATGATCCCTCAAATATTAAGGTTGCAGAGGAGATAATAAAAAAGAAGAATGTTGACATAACAACATTGAGAAAACAACTCAAGTTGTCAGCTACTGAATATCCTCATACTAAGGATATTGAGGAGACAGAGACCTAGAAGACTGACATGATGAATCTCATCATGGAGCAAAATGCACAAATAAGATAAATGGAGACCGAAATGGAAAAGGTGATCAAAGAAAAGCAGTAGACTGCAAAGCTAGCCATGGTTCTATTAGATGTTGTAACACTGTTACCCATGAAATAGGTAACCTGACCTCAAAACAGGAACTCTAGCCCAAAAAGACTCAAAAAACATGAAAAAACACCCCAAAAACAAAAAAAGTGTATTCCAGAACGCACTTGGTTTTTTTTGAAGGTCAAATTTCAACATTTTATAAAATTATGCTAAAAGCAAAATTGTTTCTTGAAAAAAGGATTGAAAAAACACCCTCAAAACAAAACCAGTTGACGCTGGAATAACCAAAAAAAAAAATTGTCATATTTTTGACATTTTTAAAAATAGAAATAACATTTTTTAATTTTTAAAATTCGAACACTAAAAAAAAACCTAAAATTTAAGAAAAAAATAAATTTAAAAAATAAAAACATTTTAAAACTTAAAATTTAAAAATATATAGGAATAAAAAAATAAAAATAAAAATTCAAACATTAAAAAAAACCTAAAATTTAAGAAAAATATTAAAAATTAAAAATTAAAAAAAATTTAAAGATTAAAATTTCAGAATATATAGAAATAAAAAAATAAACATATTAAATTAAAAAGAAAAACAAGTTAAAAAAAAGAAAGAAAATATAAAAAATAAAATATAGAAATTAAATTTAAAAAAGAAAAAAAATGTTTATTAAATTTAAAATAAATAAATAAATAAATTTAAAGAAATATATTAAATTTTAATAAATTTAAAACTTTAAAAAAAAAAAAAAACATTATTGAAGTTAAAATTAAAAAAATGAAAAATTAATTAAAAAAAAATACAATAAAAATATTAAATTTAAAGAAATATATATTAACAAAACAAATAGATTTTAAAAAATATATTAAATTTAAATTATAAAAAATAATATATATATATATATATATATATATATATATGAACTTAAATTAAACATATATTAGATTTTATTAAATTAAAAAAAATATGTTGATATTAAAATAACAAATTAAATTAAAAAAATAAAAAAAAATTTAAAAATTAAATTTTAAATATAAAGAAAAGAAAAAAACATTGTTAAAATAAAAAGTTAAAAAACTTTAAAAATCAATTAAAATTGAAAAATTGAAAAAAATATATTAAATAAAAAATAAAATAAAAAACGAATTAATTTGAAAATATTAAGTTTAACTTTAAAAAAATCTAATTTTAAATACACAATTTTAATTGAAATAAAAAAAATATAAAAATTTTATGTAATTTAAAAAATAATAATAAAAAAATTAAAAATTAAAAAAAAATATTAAATTCAAATAAATAAATTAAAAAAAAATACAAAATTTACTAAATTTTAAAAAATTAAATGAAAAAACTAAACATAAAATTTAATAATAAAAAAAAAATTATGGAAAAATTAAAAAAAAATCAATTAAATAAATAAAAAAATAAAAAATTTAATTAAACTTATTAACAAAATTTAGAAAAAAAAAATTAAAAACAAAAAAAATTGAATAAAATTTAAAAAAAAATATTGAAAAAAAAAAAAAAAAAAAACAAATTAAATTAAAAAAAAAAAAATTTAAATTTTTTGAATTAGAAAAAAATTAATATATATATATTAAAAATTAAAAAATTAAAAAGAATTTTTTGATTGTGGTGGTGCCGCCAATCGGCCTCCCACCCAGGTGACGGCGAAAGCCGGCCGCTAGGCGGGAGGTTGATTTCGAGAATCACCCTCACGCGACAGGAGGCCGATTCCGGAAATCGCCCTCCCGCGGCGGGAGGCCGATTTCGGGAATCGCCCGCGGTGGGAGGGGATTCCTGGAATCGACCTCCCGCGGCGGGAGGGCAATTCCCGGAATCGGCCTCCTGCTGCGGGAGGGCGATTCCCGGAATCGCCCTGAGGACGCGGGAGGTCGATTCCCGGAATCGGCCTCCCACGGCGGGCGGGTGATTCCCGGAACTGCCGCGGGAGGGCGATTCCCAAAATCGGCCTCCCATCGTAGGAGGGCGATTCCCGGAATCGGCCTCCCGCCCAGGTGGCGGCGGAGGCCTTCACCGCCACCTGAGTGGGAGGCCGATTGGCGGTGCCACTACGATCCAAAAATTCTTTTATTTTTTTATTTATTTTTTATTTTTTTTAGTTTTTATATTTTTATATTTTTTTTTTTAAATTCAAAAAATTTAAAATTATTATTTTTTTAATTCAAATTTTTTATTTTAAATTTAATTTGTTTTGATTTTTTTTTTTTTGGTTTCTTTTTTTTAAATTTTGTTTTTAAATTTAATATTTTAGATTAATTATTTTTTTAAATTTAAAATTTATTTATTAAATTATTAAATTTTAATTTAATTTAATTTTTTTTAAAATATTTTAGTTTATTTGGTTTTTCATTTTTACAATTTATAAATTGTTTCATTTAAAAAAAACAACAAATTTATGGATATTTGTTTTTTAAGTATTTGCACGTGGTTTTTTTTCTTTTTTTTTTTTTTTATCATAGTTTTTTTTATTATAATTCTTTTATTTTAATTTTCTTTTTCAATTTTAAATTTTGTTTTTTTTTTTTTAAATTTGTTTTTTTTTGTTAATTTTAAAATTTGTATTTTTGTTTTCTTATTATTATTATTATTTTTAATTTAAATTTTTAAATTTAATTTTTTCTTTTTTGTATTTAATTTTTTTTTATCTAAGTTTTAATTTTGTAAATTAAATTATTTTTAAATTTTCTATTTTAAATTTTTTCTTTTAATTATATGGATTTTTTTAATAACTTAGAAAAAAATGTTTTTGATGTTTTTTTTTTTTGGTTAATTTTTATTTTTTTCTTTAAATTATATGTTTTTTTTCAAATTTTGTCATTTCTTTTGATATAATTTTCGAATATTTTTGTTTTTTTAAATTTATTTTTGTTTAAATTTTTTATTTTTACGAGTTAATTTTGTTTTTTTTTACATTTTTATTGGTTATATATATAGATATAGATATAGATATAGATATAGATATATATATATATATATATATATATATATATATATATATATATATATATATATATATATATATATATATATATATATATATATATATATATATATATATATAAGTTTTGTGTTTTATTACAAACATGAAAATCACCACTCTAAAAAAAAAGGTTGATGCTGCATCAATACATTTCAAAATTAGCATGAAAATCACTGCTCTAAAAAAAAAAAGTTGATGCTACAACAATACGTTTCAAAATTAGCATGAAAATCACTAACATTTTAAAACAAATATTCATACTTCATAAATAAAAATATTAGAGTGTCAAAAATGTGCTAAAAAAGAAGAAGAGGTGATTCTGCATCACCACTTTTCAAAATCGGGTGCTTTTTATGCTACCAAAAAAAAGTAGGTAACAGTGCGGTTACCTATTTCATCGGTAACATTGTTTTGTACCTCTTATATCCATTCCTACAGCTACAAACTCTACTCCATAGACTACATAGACGGCATATGGTGCAGAATAGTTTACTAAGGCAGTTGAAAATCTTTCCATCCAAACATAAGATATTAAGAAGCTGCAGGACCAGGTTAAAGTGTTACAAGACCAGAGGACAAGGAGTGAAGTTTCTCATTCAACAGAAGCACAAAGAGCTCAAAAGTTGATAGAAATATTGTAGAAGTCAGAAGAGAATTAGCAATAGGAAAAACCTTGGCCCAAGCCAAGGAAATCATATGGGCAGACATCATGAACTCCATTGCTGAAATTTGGCCCTGCATCCAGATCATATTTGAGCAAAAGGAGTGTTGGAATAGGGTCTCCTAACAAGCTGCGAAACTGGTCCATTTTGAATAGTTTTTATTATATTTAGTCTAGCGCAGGGGTTTTGGGGTGGGTTAAAGCCCCAAAAGCATTGTAATGGGTGGAAGGGTAAACTAGGGGTCTGAAAACCATGGGTTGTGGACCATAGGAAAGTCAAGGCTAGATTGTTATAAATAGAGATGTATTTTGTATTGTAAAGGATAGGAAATGATGAGCTATTGATACAAATAGTGGTTTAAGATATTTGTTTGGGTTTTGGGGAAAGGACTCTTGCTAGCTATGTGCACGGAGATCCAAGTCCAGCTATGTGCGAACCCTGCTGCTGTGTGCGCAGGTTGGGAAGGGAATTGTAAAGAAGAATTGATGAATGAATGAATGTGAAATATTGTTAGAGAACTGAATCTGTGAGTTCTTTTGTGTGAATTACTGATAATTGATGTATTGTACGTTTTCTGTCTTTAAGCTGCGAAAGATCTGTGTACTGCGTTCTTGGATATAGATCTGTTATGTTTTGTTTATGTACTGTTGTGTTGATGTTATAACAAGCATATAAATATAGATATAGTGCACGTGGATGCGAATAGAGACTTAATTAACTCTGCGCAGAACAAGGTAATCTGGAATCAAAAGATCTAGCGTTGCTCTGCTTGCCTTACCCATCCTTTCTCAGGGTGCAGAAACTTGGTTCCAACACTGACCCATACTACTCCGGGTGAGACTTTGACCTGCGCAAGTAGGTCACTGTCGAAAGGGCCAATAGTATAGGGGTTTTTTGGTAAACCTTGCACACCGAACCTGGGTCGGGACCCCTCAAGCCAAAAATTGGTTCCATTGCCGAGACCAGAAGAAGTGTGAGAGAGGGATCAGGTACTGAAAAATGAATACTGGAGAAGGGCACCTACGAAGGGCCCTTAGGAAACCATGACGGTGCACTTGAAGTTACCTACCTTCAAGGGCACAATCGATGAAGACATGGAGCGGTTTTGGTTTGTGACGGAGTCAGTATGGGTTGCGCAGGGCATGGTGGGCAACACTATGAAAAAAGTGAAACTATCCCTAGCCTTTGAAGGAAGAGATATGGAATGGTATATGGGATACTTATCGCAAAATAAGGGCGCAACTATCCAGAACATTAAGGAAGCCCTGGAACAACAATTTTAGAACTCGAAATCCTACTCTCAGGTCGTAGTGGAATTAAAAGATTTCAAGCAGGGGGCAACTGAGTCTGTATGGGAAGCAGATCAATGCCTAAAAAAATCTATCAGAGAAGGAGGATTTCGGTACGATGACAAATAGCTTACGGAATGGTTCATCGCCATGCTACTCCCTCACCTATGCGTACCTATGGGTCACCAGAGTTTTGACTCACAAGATGAGGCCTTGGGAGCTGCCATGAAATTAGAAGCTACGCCCCTGAAGGATGCTGCGGTAGAAGTACAACAGATCCTGGTGCAGCTTGAGGCTATGCACCAGGAAATTTAGAATCTACAACAAGAGAAAGGAAGAGGGGCTGGCACAGAACTAGGTCACGCAGCAGGTCACCCAGGACTAGGAGCGCGTAGTCTGGGACAAGAGGGCTCAAGGGGATCTATGCTCTAGCATGAAGAGAGCTGCGTAGCTAGGTTGCATAATATCAACCGATGGCCCTGTCATGACACCCCTATTTCCGAACCAAAGCGACATTGGTGCTGGTTTTTCCGGTCGATTGGCCATGAGGAGCAGGATTTCCAAACCCCTAATGAAGTGATGGACCGGGGAAAAGACCCTACCTCACCAAGAACCCCCTCGAGCAGGGATGACTTCCCCTTGGAAGAAGGGATGGGAGTCGAAGCGGAAGTGCAGGTTAGGGTCGAGGCCAGTCACTCTTCTATAACTGTGGAGCACGAGGCATTTGGCAAAGGATTGCCTAAACCCTTTGCGACAGTCCTGTAGGTATTGTAGGCAGTGGGGCCATACACTAGAAGATTGCCTAGCCTTAAAATCAAAGATACAGGAAAATCATCTCCCATCTGCGTAGAAGGTGCGAAGGGTCGAGACCGAGCTGAGGGGAAAGGATACCAAGGTAAATGTGGTAACGCACAGTGGATTGGTGACTGGGGGGGCTAAGGAGAAAGACGAAACTAACACACTGATCCGCAGGGCAGTTAGCAACCAAGAAGGATTGGACTTGGGAAAAGCAAGGGAAACATATATGGAGGCTCGAAAGGACTTCCTTGCGACTAAAATTCCGCCATCTACACACCTAGGAGCTGTGGAAGTAACTGACGAAGTTAAACCTTTCTTGCAAGCATGCATGAGGCTATTGCACAACCCCCAGACAGTATGACATCTGCAGGCCTTACTAGAAAGTTGTGCCACACGTACTGCCATGTCATCCGACATTAAGGATGTGCATAAGTTACAAAAACATCAAGGACGCACTAGTAGGGAAATGTGGCTGAAAGTCTGAATCAATAACTATGAAATGGATCAGGTTATCTTAGACCTCAGATCAGATGCAAATGTACTACCTAAGCATACTTGGCAACACATGGGGGAACCCCAGCTGGAGAAACCCACCATCCAGCTTTGACTGGAAAATCAACAAAAAATCATTCCTCTAGGCAAACTACCAAATGTCATGGTTGATATCGCAGGGGTAAGGGTCCTCGATGATTTTGAAATAATTGAAATTATGGAAGATGTGGATCCATACCCTGTGCTCCTCGAACTAGAATGGGCTATAGACATGGGGGGCATCATCAATCTTAGAAATTGCAGCATGATATTTGAAAATAGGGGTACACGGGTTGTTGTACCACTAGACCCTGTAGAAGGAAAATGTTATGCGGAACCTGTACCTAAGAGGGGAGATGGGGATTATATCTATAATTTGACAGCGTGACATAGGGACATCCTAACCCAGGACACCATGCCATGCTACGAAGGAAATTTTGAGGATCCCAATAAGGAACTAGAAAATTGGCAGACCCGGCTAGGGGAAGCCTCTACGCTGCGTTGTCTTCGGCTCAAAGGACTCCCTCTTTAGGGTCCCAGAGGAAAGGACTGGAGTCGAGCTAGGCCTGAGCAACTATGGCAAACCCACCCTGGGAAAGGGTTAGGTCGACCCACGAATGAGCAATAGGTTTCCTATGACACCTGTAGGTTCCACAGGTAGTGGTTCCATGCATCTAGCCACCTCTATGATGACGACAAAGCCAGGGGTCAGGTGGTTGGTTCTGACGTCAGCCCCTCTTGGGGCCTTAGCAAGAAAAATGTTAAAAATCTCTTGGTCTTGGGCCAAGAGTTACTTAGGAAGCAAGCTTGTGTTGGAGGAAGACAGGCAGCTATCGTAACTCGGTGACCTTAGCATAACGAGTATGCCTAAATCACTCGGGACACGACAACTAGCCGTTGGAACTGTACCCTCTGGTAAAATGCAGAAGTTATTGTTGAGAGAAGTGGCTCGCAAGCCATTGGCAGGTCAAGTTACGGGAAGTTTTTACCGTTCCTTGGGAAAAATGCCCTACATAAAATATCCCTCTCTATCATCCAATGGGAAGTGCTTAAAAGGGGGCAGATTAGCCCAGTTAGAAGTATTGTCTCCTGTACAAAAGTGGCCTACCTTAAGTGTCTTAAGGAAGCAATCGAGAAACAAAATTTTTCATAATTGTAGCACCCCCCTCATGTCTAGCCAACCCCCTCCTTCAGATAGTAGTCACCCAGAGTCAGGATTCATTTTTCGCGCAAGGATGTCGGCTACTACCCCTGCCGAAACCTTCGGCCCAACTGAGCTTGATGTTGAAGAAGTCCTGGAAGATGAGCCTGAGTTAGAAGAAGTCCCCCCTCTGCGGACCACAAGGAAAGGCAAGGAGAAAGCTTAGAGCTCAGGGAAAACCTCGCAGGCGGCAAAAAGGCCCCGAAGCTCCCCATGACGTACCAGGCCCCCACCCTCAGAACAAGATGACTAGGAGGGTGCTCTGCCGGCTAACCTGATCAACTGGTTACCCCCTTCATTCGACCGCGAAGACCATCTATGCGAACACCGAAAAGCTTGGATGGCTTGATCACCTACTTACAGACTCCATTGACCCTAGTGGAGGTCCCCATCCTCGGTGATCCCTGCGGATGCCTCCATGTGGTCAAGTTCGATGATCAAGATCTGGCAGACCATGATGCCTTCTAGGAATTTTCCCCTGCATTATACTTTGATATGATCCATGAAGATGATGGAATCACGGTCGTACCTCAATTATGGGTATGCGGCTTGGCGGGATCCGAACTCCTGAATCTGCTCCGTATGCCCCACTTTGGCCGTTACAACATCATAGATCGATTGGCATGCCAGTTACTCGCCCTCATTCACAATGGCTTCTTATGTATTCACGAAAGGGTCCCTATCGACGCTACATTGATCCAAAAGATCACAGGCCTCCCGACGCAAGGGCCACACTTGCTAGCAAAGGTCAGAAAGAACTACGAAGCCGCTACTGCTCTATTTGTCCGGGAGACCTATGCAGTACAGTGAAATCAGTAAGGGTTTGTGATCCAAACCATCAACGAACCTGCTATGCAGATGGGCAATCGACTATTAGCCTGCAAAATAATGAGGAGGTGCCAGGTAGTGACTGTCCCCACCTATGTAATCCAGCTAGCCGGACAGTGTGCGAAGGGTATGTTTTTCTATTGTGCTCAATACTTGTGTGATGAATTTCTCGCTAATGTTCGTGAATCTCGGGAGCACGGGACATCTTTATTCTATTCATGGTTATTATTCCTAATAGCACTAGTCGCCTGGGACAAACCGGAGGAGTCGGTCATTCTGGAGCTCCCTGCTGGGATGTGCGAAGGCATTCGGTATGCTCACTTATGGGACTCTAAGGATAAGCAGTGTATCGAGGATAACAAGGTCTTTTGGGTCCTCTTCCAGAGCAGCATCACCACTGCCATAAACTCCCAACCCCGGTTATCTCCCACCATATATGACAAATACAAGCATATGGCTGCATTCCAAATCACCATACACTAGGTCTGGATTCACAGCCTTGCCGGTAAGACATGGACGAAATTTCCTTATATGGTAGTCGATGAAGAAATTGACCTACTGATCTCATTATGGCCCCTTGTCTGGAAAAAAGGCCACACCGAAACACCAACATCAGTTACAGCCAAGCCCAGAGGTAACCCGCCGCCACGGCCCAATACAGCTCTAGACCAGGTAGACACAGCTACCACCCCTCCTCCAAGTACTAAAAGGACAGGGGTGTCAGCATTAGGACCAAGGAAGAAACAACATGCCCATCGCGAGCACTACGATGCGACAGTCACGTTAATAGATGAGGACCTATAGAAAATTGTGGACGCGGTCACCATGGCTACGGAGGATAAGTGGGCACTTATCGTAGCCTAGTGGAAGGCAGGGATCTACTCTATTCAGGCTGACCTCCATGCTCTCCATATCAAAATGGATCACCACCCACCTAGTGAAGGCCAGGCACAACCCCTGTCAGTCGATAGCAGCTCGGCACAAACCAGGAGAGCCAGTCATCTCTGGGGTATTCCTAACTGTGCTTTGGTCGGAACGCAGCCCCTGGCAGTCACAGAAATTTAGCTGGACTTGGCTCAGCTGCCCCACGCAGCCTTAGACAGCCTCAATCACACTATCTCCTGGGAGATTAGTGACCGCACTCAATCCGCAACCCAACAGCTTCAGGCATCCCAGCGCACCATTGCACAGAATGTTGAGGAAGTGATCCAGGCTGTGTCACAATAGGCGGAGCTTGAGACTGTAATCCACTAGCTCTGCACGGAAGTCACAGAGGAAATCACGGCTGAGGATACATCTAGGAATAAGGTGGAAAAATTGGTTGTTGCTCACAAATCCTCTCGATTGGAAATGCACACTGTCAAGACTCAGCTGGAACAACAGATTTCAGACTTATAGGCCAGATTACAGCCTGGCACACCCCCAGAAGTCCGTGCCCAGCGTACCGCCCTAATCACAGATGCCACAACGATAATCAAGGGGCAAATTGCTCAAGGTGACACACTACTGGAGTCAGCCATGTAGCTCTGGACTCAGGTCTAGTGCGATCTAGTCCTCCAAAAACTCAATCAGGACTTACGACAAAAATAAGAAGCCGTTGAAAAGCTCAATGCTACATTGCCTACCTTGGTGCCTGCCCAGCGCTTGACACGATTGAAAACCAGCACCGACCTCCAGGATGAGATTGAGAAAATTCGGCATAAATATCACATCATGGCTGAATGTCTAAAGCCCTGGACTACCTCAGCCCTCCAGTTAACACAAGACATCAATGGCGCAACCAAGCGCCTTAATCAGCTTAATGCAAGTGTTACCATGGTCGCTGAAGATCCAACTTCCCAGAAGCTGGTCACTCTTACACAAAATACTGCTGCCAAAATTCAGGATGTACTCCCTCAGCTCAGACGTTCTCTTGATACCTTACGGGTGCAAATAGAAGCCGCACCACCGCAGTGACTCTGGACGAGTCACAAGATTGTGTTGGGGGACTGTTGGAACGATGTCTCCTAACAAGTTGTGAAACTGGTCTTTTTGAATATTTTTTATTATATTTAGTCTAGCGCAGGGGTTTTGGGGTGGGTCAAAGCCCTGAAAGCATTGTAATGGGTGGAAGGGTAAACTAGGGGTCCGAAAACCATGGGTTGCGGACCATAGGAAAGTTGAGGCTAGATTGTTATAAATAGAGATGCATTTTGTATTGTAAAGGATAGGAAATGATGAGCTATTGATGAGAATAGTGGTTTAAGATATCTGTTTGGGTTTTTGGGAAAGGACTCCTGCTGGCTGTGTGCGCGGAGATCCAAGTCCAGCTGTGTGCAGACCTTGCTGCTATGTGCGCAGGTTGGGAAGAGAATTGTAATGAAGAATTGATGAATGAATGAATGAAAAATATTATTAGAGAACTGAATCTGTGAGTAATTTTGTGTGAATTACTGATAATTGTTGTATTGTGTGTTTTCTGTCTTTAAGCTGCGAAAGATCTGTGTACTACGTTCTTGGATCTAGATCTGTTATGTTATATTTATGTACTGCTGTGTTGATGTTATAACAAGCATATAACTATAGATCTAGTGCATGTGGATGCGAATAGGGACTTAATTAAATCTGCGTAGAACAAGGTAATCTGGAATCACAAGATCTAGCGCCACTCTTCTTACCTTACCCATCCTTTCTCAGGGTGCGAAAACCTGGTTCTAGCACCCACCCATACTGCTTCGGGTGAGACTTTGACCTGCGCAAGCAGGTCACTGTCGAAAGGGACAGCAATATAGGGGTTTTTTTGGCAAACCTTGCACACCAAACCTAGGTCAGGACCCCTCAAGCCAACAAGGAGTTGATAAAAAGAGCAACTGATGCTATAAGAGACATCAAATAGGAGTTGGGAGAAATGCCTACAACAACAACCAACATCATCAAGTTCTTGAAATCTAAAAACATATTTGAATTGGATTATTTGGGAGTAGATGATAGGGAAAAAACTATTCTGGAAGTGAAGAGTATTCTTACAAAGATTAATCTAGTTATTCAACTAGAAGAAAAGTGCCACAGTCTAGAGATAGCAGTTAACAGATTCTTTACCATAATTAAACCTTTAACATAGAAGGGTCTTCCTTATTTATTTGTAATTAATGATAAGTTAATTTCTTATGAAGATTATGTCAAGAAATTGAAGGAAATTTCCAAGGACAACACCAAATTTGCAAGCATCAAAGGAAGCATGACAGACATAAGTAAACAATATTTTTGTTGTAAAACCCACTTTTTCCAGATATACAGAAGTTGATGAGATTTACCGTAAGGTAATTAAGTTGACCATCCCAGATGAAGATCGATGGAATAAACTTTGCGAGTTATAGTATTAATTAGTAATTTGAAGATAATCAGCATGGGCCAACACATCAGCCAACACAACCCAAAAATAGGTCTATTCAACAACTGTTTCCTCCAAAACAATTAGATTTTATGGTTTGATATCACGCTAATAATACATTGTCGATTGAGACAACGATTTTGTAAATCCTTTTTGTAAATTAGTATAAATACTTCAATATTCAAAGTATTAAGGGTTGATTACTGAGTACAATTTTTGATAAAAATTGTAATTACCAAGTTGCTGGGAGCATCAATAATACAAGGAAATTTCATAGGATTCATGTGGTGCATTCACTGGTGATGTTTCTTCTTCTGTAATTGTGTTATTCATTATTTTTCCTTTCTCTGTAATTCTGAAAATATTAATTGTATAACAGAAACAGTGATGAATATGATATGTTAATTATAACACCTTATTCTAGTTGTTTGCAATTTACATGTTTTCTACTGAGGTCAGATTGAAGAATAATCCATTTCTCTTCAATTTCTATTGAATTCTACACTTCTTCTATTTTCATAATCCACTTAAAATCCTAAAGATCCAGTTAATGCAACCTAGATTTCCCTATGAGACTTCTTCAAACGTTGATGCAAATCAAGTTAAATATTTAGACTCCATAACCCAATGGAAATACAACCATTTAATCAACCAAACAATTCAAATCAAACAAACAATCAGTACAATAATAACTAGCCTAAAATTCACTCAAAACAAAGTTAAATTTTATAGAGAGATCCCTCTCTGAAGCTGGCAGGGCTAGATCCTAGCTTCCAAAGTGGTTTTGATGTTGTCCTTTGTGTTTATTCTCACGATCTCATAAATTACAGAACGATAATAGAGCATAGAGATAGGTTATTCACTTGCAGGTTGCGCCTCGAGCAGAAAAGCAATTGTAATACATTCTCTCTTCATCTGATTAATGTAAAGAGGCTTCAAGGGTTTTTCCCAGTTTGATTCTCATAGAAAAATAATGTGATGTGTGGTTTTTCTTACTGTATGTTTTCAAATCTTGTTCTAAATTGTGAATTAATTTCGGCAAAGCAATAGAGTATAATTGTGCCTCTTAATTTAGATTAAATTTCTAGAGCAGTTGCAATTATATCACCATATTTATAAACTTTTTATTATTGATGTCTAGTGTCTCTTCCTTTCCTTTTTCTCTTATTTTTAATTTTCCTTTTATTTTCTCTCTAATTTCCTTTGCATGCATATGTGTGTCTCTTCATCTTTCTTTTCTCCTATTTTCCTTTATATCTTATATTAAATTTACATTTATTTCCTTTTTCCATTCCCAATACCAATGCCAATTTCCATAGACAATAATAAACCATAAGAGATTCCCAGTGTAATATTTTCCCCTCCATTTAGCTTGGAATACATGTCCCATGACCTTGGTTTAATTTATTTACATAGAAAATCAACTCAGATTTGTTACATAAAAATCATGTCATATGATATCAAGTCGAAATAAAAAGTTAAGATTTAAGTAATTCCACATGTCGACAATGATTTCAAACAATTTCTTATTTGAAATTAATCAATATTTATGAAATTTTATCATACAAATTAAATTGATCAACATTTATAAATTATTATTATTGCATGGATTATTTATATTTTCAATATTAAATATCAAACTTAAAACTATTTGACAAGCACAACTTTATATATATAAACCTTAAGCAACATTCACACTTCCATTGATGATAAGTAAAATAAAATTCAATAGTTTATATATTATTGAATTTGAAATCAAATCAAATTTAATTATTCATATATTATTTACTACTGGCATTTGCGTGGTTGAATTGTCTAATTGAATTACAAAGCTAGCTATCTATAGGTCCAATCATACAAACAACCATTTAGATTCATAAAAATATATGAAAGAAAATATTAAAGTATTGATATTTACAGTAGATTACAATAGTAATGAGATTATAAGCTCTTTAAACATTCAATTTTCCGTCAAGCCTGTTTGCAATTCAACACATTCTTCTCTCTAAAGGAATCTCACGTAGTAAACCTGCATTCACCAGAACAAGAAAGCAAATCAATTAGCATGATGTTTTATCTCCCTTTCAATTTACGTCTTCATGAATAAATAGATATATAAATTAAAACTAAGATCAAAATAAAAATTAGAAAATGTACCATGTGAATTTAAAGGTAAAATTTAATAAATGTTTGTTAAACTTCATTCCGTAGGTGAGAAACCCTATTTTACAATGTGTTTTGATTAAACAAAGGCTAAGGTTAAAGACGTTTATAGAATTAAAAATTTGTGATAGGCCCCCACTAACCTAACATCAAACGTGTGATTGTCGGCGAGTTGTAGGAGAGCGTTAATAGAAAAATAATTCAACCTGATATGGAACTTGGACCTTTCCCAGAAAAATATATCAACAGTTGGATTACATCACGTCAAATGAGGACCCGGTTAACCCCCCTCCAACTTTATACCCGATATAATATAAGGACTATTGATTTAAAGCAATTTCAATAACCATATTTTATACATTTTATAATCCAAGGTTTTGATCATGGTTTAAAGGGATTAACCAAGGTTTACTGCAAGAATGGGATTAAGAAAATAATTACATGATTCATCAATAAACTAGGTTTGTGAATGTTTTTTTTTTTCAACCAAATAATTTCACCTCGGTAAAGACAATAAAGAAAAACGATAAGAGAAATATGTTTAGTATGAAGTTGTTATGTAGTTATTGAATACTAGTATTATTTTATGTCATGTAGGGAGTTAATTACAATTTGGTTAAAGATTCAGGCAAACATTTCAACAAAGAATTATGGAGGAAAATATTACATTTTTTATAAATAAAAAGTTCAAGATGGTACAAACCCTAACATTTAGTGTTGTTTTCAAAGAAAAGGTTAAATTTTTGAAGTTGTCTGTAAAAGGAGAAATAATTTTTAAAAATTGTTGAGCAGGGTCATCTAGGACCAAATTTTGATATATTTTTGGAATATTTTTGTAAATTTTTTGTAAGTTTAGTCATATGCAACACAATTCAAGGGGCTTTGGGGCGAGTCAAATCCCCTCATGAGTTGTAATGGGCCAAAGGGTAGAACTAGGGGCCACAAACCATGGTTTTAGGACCTTAGTTGAGTGCAGGCTAAAATTATAAATAGGAGTCTATATCAAGTCGATAGAGGTGATGTAGATTATCTATAATGCTTGGAAAGGAGGAACTGAATGCTTCTACATGAAGCCAAAGCCCTAGGGTTCTCTTGCGCCTCTTTGCAGGCACCGCCACTGCTTCTAGCTCCTCCACATCGCCGACCTCATAGCCATCATTGGCTGACTCAAGAATGACGGACTCTAAAGGGGGGGGGGGCTATCGCCCCCCCCCCCCCCCACCAACTCTAGGGATCTTCGTGGATTTGACATCCCCATCACTTCGCTCAAATTCGATCCGCCCTCTTACACGACGCCAGCAGCAGATCCAGCATCCGCTCAATCTCTGCATCATTCCAGTGATGGGATCGGGAATAAGGATGCGCAACCAGCAAAATCTTCGACCTGCATACTTATTCAGCCGAAAAGACCAGAGATCCACTTCCCTGCGGAACACATCAATGGCCGCATCCAATATATCAATGATCATGCGTTGATCGATAAGTTTATTGGGTTATGGCCAACTGAGAAGGCCCTCTATGGCTAGATCAAAGAAAAATGGAAGCCAAAAGGGCAAGTGGATCTACAGTTGGGCCCCAAGGGCTTCTTCAACATCATTTTCACCTACATCGAAGACAAAAACCGAGTCATGGATGGAGGCCCTTACTTCTTTAACGCAATAGGGTTCTACCTAAGGGATTGGGTGGAATGCTTCAACCCAGATAAGGAGGACTTCAATTGGGCACCAGTCTGGATCCGACTATACTCCTTGCCGCAAGGGTAATGGGAAGAGATCACCCTCAAGGAGATCAGAAACTGCCTTGGAACATTCATCAAAACTGCTGAAGAAACCAAACACAACCGATATACTACATACACTCGGATCTGTGTCTATATGCATCTTGCAAAAGTGCTCCCTGACTCGGTAAGTCTCTGACACGAAGACTTTGAGTGGATCCAATCCATTGAATATGAACATGTTCCTTTTCGTTGCAGAAAATGTCATATGGATGGCCATTTGTTCAGGGACTACCCTCAAAATCGCCCCCAACCCCTTCAGGCCCTCCCAATGCCTCAGATCCAGACAGTTTTACCTGAGTATCTCATAGAAAAAGATACTCTAAAAAGAATCCCACTCCTCCTGACCCTCCCTAGCCCCCCCTTCCTCGCAAAACCCCTCTTCCAGCAATAGCTTTCAAATCTTAGCTGATCTTGATTTGGATCAAGCTCATGAGGAGCCCTACCCTAACCCCGCTATCTCCTCGATTCCCTCCTTCGGCTCCATGCCCCCCCTCAATGGCTTGGACACTGCAATGGTGACAACTGTGATGCCCAATGAAACCCTGAAATCCTCAACAAGTTCTCTTGCTGAACTTGCTCAAAGCAGCATGCCAATGCTGAACACTGAGATGGATCTTGACTTCCAATCCCCTCCAGCTCAACTCAGGAATCCCAGGGAAAGCCCCAACTCAGAATCGGTGTCTTACATGATTGAAGAACCAAAATCCATTGACTTTGGGGATCTAGATCTAACTGGGTTGGAAAAATCCTATGATTCAAAAGCTTTTCATACCATTCTGCCCAAACAGATTGAAAGCTTGGAGGAAGCGCTTATAAAGGCACAACTGCTAAAGGGAAGTGTCCATCTTGGAATTCAAGGGAGCTTATACCCAGGGAAACAATCAACATCATCAGAGAATCAAGGAAGCATGGAAGACCAACGAACTTACAAAGGTTAATCACGCGGGGGGATCAACTAGTGGAATCTAGTAGATACCCCAAGTTGATAAAATTCTTCAAAGCTCTGAAACCTCCGAGTTTATGATGAAGCTCACATCCTGGAATATTTGAGGGATCAATAGTCCCTCAAAGTGTCGAATGATAAAAAGTAGTCTCAACCAAAACAAACCTGCCATCTCCTTCATGCAG
Source organism: Pinus albicaulis (assembly GCA_034641835.2). Taxonomy (NCBI): domain Eukaryota; kingdom Viridiplantae; phylum Streptophyta; class Pinopsida; order Pinales; family Pinaceae; genus Pinus; species Pinus albicaulis. The sequence continues at coordinate 407,637,184 of CM076574.1, forward strand.
GAAACCAAATGTACCAGCTCCACTTTTCATTCAATTCTATCCTTTCTTTGGCTGGGTTGTGATACCACAGCCATTGATTCAGATGGAGCCTCAGGGGGCATTGCCATTGCTTGGAATCCCACCCTCCTCACCCTCTCTCACTTTCATGCCTCCCATCATTTCATTCAAGCCTCCTTTCACCTCATTGGCACTAACCTCAAAGGCATCCTCACCAATGTATATTTCCCTCAATCCACGGCCAGAAAAATTTGAATCCTGGACGATCTCTCAACCCTGTGTGCTCATAACCCCCAACATGATTTTAACATGATTACTAGTCTGTGAGAAAAGCATGGAGGACACCCGATTCTCGAAGCTGATATTGTGCACTTCAAGAACTTTATCAACCAAAATAGTCTCATCGACATTCCAACTGCTAACGACCTTCATACTTGGAATAATCAGAGAATTGGGACCAACTTAATTTCTTCTCGCTTGGATCGCTTTCTTGTCTCAGATCCCATCATTCAAGCAAGAGGAGACATCTTCTCCTCCATTCTTCCGGTGGAAGGATCAGACCATTGGCCCATCCAATTACAGTGGGAGAGACTGAATATGGGAAGGCACAAACCCTTTCGTTTTGAGCAATTTTGGCTCCCTCATCTGGGATTCCGTGAAATGGCGATGCACTGGTAGCACACTATCCCCCCTCACAATGGATCCATCATGTACAATATTCAACAGAAGCTAAAAATCATCAAAACTAGGCTGAAGCACTGGAATCAAAGCACCTTCAGCAATATCTTCCAAGGACATCGAGACCTGGTGGTTCAAATGGAAAAACTCCAACAAGATCTCATCATCTCTGGGCGAACTAAGGCACAGGACACATAGGAGAAGGATCTCAAATCATGGATCGAGGAAAAGGAACTTCAGGAAGAGATGCTCTGGAAACAAAAATCCATAATCCGATGGCTTAAAGAAGGAGAGAAGAATACATACTTCTTCCATCGATCTACCATACAAAGAAGAATGGCCAACTGCATCTCCATCCTCCGCAATGCCCAAGGAGTAAATTTGGAAACACATGAAGAAATAGAACATGAGCTTCCAAATCATTTCAAGGATACGCTTATGGAGCCACCCTTGGATCGCTAGGAAGTCATTGAGCGCATCACTAGACACATCCCTACCTTGATTATGGAAGATCACAACCAGATGCTTCTCAGACCTATCCAAATTCAGGAGGTGGATCATGCCATGGCACAGCTTAAAGCGAGCAAAGCTCCTGGCCCAGATGGGTTCACGACTAACTTCTTTCACTTCTTTTGCCAGGATCTACGGAAGGAGATTTGGGAGATGGTTGAAGAATCTTGATCCATGCATTGGATGCATCCTACTCTAAATGCCACCTTCATTACCCTCATTCCAAAATAGGATCAAGCCTCCTCCCCCAGCAAATTCCGCCCCATTGCCCTCTGCAACGTCCTCTATAAACTGGTATCCAAAGTCATTGCAAACCGCCTCAAGACCCTTCTTCCTATCCTCATCTCCCCTGATCAAACCAGTTATGTAGAAGGTAGAAATATTCTTGATGGCATAATTCTCACACATGAGGTGGCACACTCTTTACGAACATTTAAGATTCCAGGAATGCAGATTAAGATGGATCTCTCAAAGGCCTTCGATAAGCTCAGCTGGAGCTATATCTAGCAAATTCTTACGGCCTTTGGTTTTAGTCAAACTTGGATCATATGGATTCTTAGCCTCATCTCCTCCCCCCTCTACTCCAGTCTCCTTAATGGCACTCCCTCTTCCCCTTTCTATCCCTCCCGAGGCATACGGAAAGGGGACCCTCTTTGCCCTTTTCTCTTTGTGCTCATGGCCAAAGGCTTAGGCAAGCTTCTCAAAGCCCACATTCAATATCACTCTCTTTGAGGACTCAGTCTCCACCAACGCCCTCCCATATCGCACCAACAGTTCGTTGATGACAACATGCTCTTTGGCCACCCCTCTGTTCAAGAAGCCTCCACCCTCAAATCCATCCTGGACTACTTCTCCCTAGAAGCTGGCCCCTCGGTCAACAACTCTAAATCCTATATATTCTTCTTCAACACTCCACTGATCACCCAATGCAATATTTCTCGAATACTGCGCTTTCCTATTGCCGTTCTTCCCTCCAAATATCTTGGTGCGCCTCTCACTGATTCCGTCCTCAAGCACTCATCTTGGAAAGAATTGTTGGACAAATTAGAATCTCGACTTTATCTTTGGACTCATCGAGCCCTGAATCTCGCTAGTCGACTCATCCTTGTCAAATATTTCCTTCAATCTATGCCCCTGTATCTCTTCTCCATGCTGGCTGCTCCAAAATGGGTCCTCAAGGAAATCCGGAACCTTCAACACAACTTTCACTGGGGAGGAACCAAAGTGAGAAGGAAATGGGCCCTTGTGAATTGGCAAGAAGTATGCGTCCCTAAGAAGGCAGGTGGACTGGGGCTTCGTGACCCTCACCTTAGTAACAAAGTCACGGGAGCAAAAATTTGGTGGCAATGGGTCTCTAATCCTAATAGCCCATGGTCGCAGATGTGGGCAGCCAAATATGCCTGCAACTGGTCGCTCGGTAACCTCATTTGCTTTGACAATGATCTCGTAGGATCCTTCATTTGGAGGGCGGCTAGTCAACATTGAGCTCTAATTTGTGACTACAGCTTTTGGGAAGTCAAGCCAGGTTGCTCAGCAAAATTTTGGCACAATTCTTGGCAGCAAATGTTGAGGCTAGCTGCTATTTTTCCCGACTCAGATTGGCAAGGCATCCTAGAGAAACTGCCACATCCATGCATCAACACTTTCTGGAATCATTCAGCCAACCCCACAGGCCAGTTTCGTCAGTGGCTCTCAGTTGACTATCTTCAGTCTCACTTCAGACTCAACCTCACCAATGAACTCGCAGAAGAACTAAAAAAGCGACAAGTTTGGATCTATGAAGAGCCAGATAATATTTTTTGGGGCTACACCACCACTGGAACCTTCTCCACCAAGGAAGCCTACAGCCTGATTCTCCCGCCCCACTAGCTTGATGGCATCTGAAAAAAAGTTTGGCACTTGAAAATTTGGTCCAAAATCTCTACCTTTCTCTGTCTCCTCAGCAAGCGCCGCCTACTCACTTGGGACAAACTCTGCAAGAAAGGCTTCATCGACCCATCCCAATGTCCCAACTGTGGAACCAAGGAGGAAACTACTGAGCACCTCTTTAATAAGTGCAAAGTCACCATGGCACTGTGGGACAAAGTGGTTCTTATTTATAGAAGATCGAACAGAATTTTTGGGAACATCATCAACACCATTCAAAGCTGGCCTTCTACTCCCTTCCATTGCACCATTCTCAATGCTCTCTAGACAATTCTACTAGGGCATATTCTTTGGACGATATGGAAGGAGCGCAAACACAGAATCTTCAAATATCAACGTTCCTCCACTGAGACTCTATGGAAACCTTCAGGAGACTCTTGCTCTACATCAATGGCAGGATGCAGACCTCCCCACCCTCCAGGGGGAACAAATCATCTGGGCCAGTTGGAACTTACGGCTGCACTCCTCTCCCATCCCCGAGCCCCCCTCAAACCAAATGTCGCCCTCTCCTGGTCTTTGGTCCCCTCCGCCTCCAGGCCTCTATAAGCTTAACTTTGATGGTGCCTCTAAGGGGAACCCAAGGCAAGCTAGATATGGAGGTATTTTCAGAACTTCCCTAGGCAATGTGCATCTAGTCTTATTTGGATCCCTTGGATGGGATACTAACAACTTGGTAGAGCTAGAAGGCATGATTCAGGGGCTCATCCTCGCCAGGGATCATCACCTTTTTCCCCTAATCATTGAAGGAGATTCTCATATTCTCATCGAAATGGAAAAGCGACTCCAGGCAGGTTCCTCAGCCACCAATCTCATCAAGAGCTGGCACCTGGCCACTAGGATCAACATGCTCAAGAAATGGATTCACATTGACACAGATATAGATTTCCACCATGTTATATGCTCCGCCAACAAAGTAGCAGATCTCCTGGTGAAAAAAGGGGTCAACCACTCCTCTCCCATTTGGGTTGGCCCTCTTTCCTCTGTAAATGAAGAAGCTCTCATTTAGGGTTGCACACAACTGGTGCACAATGACAGCCATCCCCCGGATGCAAGTGGTACCTAGCCTTGCAAGACTACATGAGGCGGCCATGTGGATCACCAAATGGTGCGCCCATGTGCCCCAGCCTTGGGATGCATAGTGCCTTCAATTATTGCTTGGGCTAGGCTTTAAAGTCCCATGCGCCACCTTATTTTCGACGTACTCAATGCGTTTGGTATTAACTCCTCCCGACACCATGCTGTTCACTTCTCCCACTCCTTCTTTGGCTCTTCAGCCTGCTCTGATTTCTCTCCCTCTGTTCTTCTTGCTTCGGCCCTCCAGTGCTCAGGTGAGAAGCTTATGGGCTCTAGCATCTGCAGTGACCCCTCCGTAGTATCGCGCCCTGTCCAAGCCTGTCATGATGTCGCGACGACACCGACAACGATGCAGACGAGCTAAGGGTAGGGGCCTCTCTTCGTGTCCCCCTCTGCCCCATGCCATCCCCCAGGACCTAAATCTTCCAGTCTCGTGGGACTTGGAGGACTTGTCACCCTCCACCTTCATGTCTACAGAGCCATCCGACTTCTTCATTTCTCTTGCGCAGCTCCTGGACCCCTCCACTCCCCCCTCCTCCTCCCGCGGTAAGAAGAGAGCTCGCAAGTCCACCATCCCTGCAGAGCCTGCCTTCATCCCCCGTAAACTCAAAGCCCTCCCTGTGCAATCAGCCTCCAGCTCCAATTCCGATGACAACGATTGCGAGCCGACCGAAGAGAAGCATCTACCAGGTCTGCGTCTCTTGGGCTCATCCAAGAGGAAAGAAGACCTCAATTCGACTGATGCCATGGATATTACAGCATCTATGTAGGATAACACCACTTAGGACACTTCAGCGGAGCACCTCGGGCTTCCTAAGTCCCCATGCGAGTAGCTTGAAGACTTTGACCTTGGGCTTGATTCACTGGACTACAGCTACATCTGCTACATCCTCGAAGAGGATCCTCCCTCTAGTGACAAGCATGAAGGTTCTCCATAGAACTCTCTCTTTGGGTTTCTTATTTTGCTGGTTTTGGTTGTTTCCTATGCTAGCTCTTTTGGTCTCTTTTTGCATTGTTTTAAAGGCTGGTTTCCTGCTATGGGAAACTCTTTCTATCTTGGAGTTTTGGATAGCAGTATTCTGTCTATTCCCTCCGTCATGGATCTTTCCATTTCTGAGGATGAGCAATGTAACCTCTGGTTGATGAATTAATAGAATTAGTATTACTTAGAAAAAAAAGAAGTTGATAGAGGTGAATGAATATGATAATGTTGATGATAGAAATCTGATTCTGATATGATATTTTAGTGAACTTGTCTAGGTTAGAAGGCTCCTGCTGGTTGTGTGCGCAGAGACCTTAGTCCTATTCTGTGCAGACCCCGCAAGTTGTGTGCACGGGTATACTAAAGGTGTTGTAAGGAAGATATGAATTTGAATGAATAAAGGATTGTTTTAGATGATATCTGAGTATCAGATGTATCGGTTATTTTCTTTATGATCTGTTTTTTCATGTTATTTCCGATTAATGTGTTATGTCTATTCAGATCGATTGCGCAACTCTTTTCTTCTTTAGATGAATGATAAGTGAATAGATATGTTACTGTTGAGCTTCAATAATATGTATTAAGGATTATTACAAGGATTGTGGAGTCTGTTCTAGTGTGCGCATAAAGTATTATGTGTATTTTACCTAAATCTTTCTAGTTAGGGTTTCTGGTTAGGGGTTCTGTTGCGAAGGTCTAATCACAGTTTTTTAGATATGAAGACACCCACATCATTTAATTCTCTCTCAGGGTGTGGAAAACTGGTTCCAGCACCCCCCCATATTACATTGAGTGAGACTTTGACTTGCGCAAGTAGGTCACTGCTGAAAGGGCCAGTAGTAAGAGGGTTTTGTTGGTTAACCTTAACTCTGAACCTGGGTTAGGACCCCTCAAGCCAAAAATTGTTCCGTTGCCAAATTGAGATCATTTTGAGAGAGATTGGGTGATGTGGCATCCATTAAAACCTAAATTGGAGGACTGGTTTGAGAAGCAAATTCAGGAATTTTCCCTTAAATAAAACATTAGTAAGAAGTTTTCTATTGAAGATTGGAAACACAAGTATATTTTCACAGAGGTTCACGAGATCTTCTTTGTGACCTTTGCGCACGAATTACAAGAGTGATTGTTAAGACTAGCAGAGTTCCAAACCTATTGGAAGGACGATAAGGTCACACAGTGGACACTGAATTGATCCAACATTTGGAAAATACTGATAATTCCATTAGTCAGATTGTAGATCACTGGGTTAACAACATCTTGGGTGGGTTTGCGACAGAATTTGTAGTAGATTAGTTTGTGTCGTATTCTGAAGCTGAAATGATATTTTCAAGGGATTGAGAGGTAAATTGTTATGATAATTTCCTTTATTGATTAAGATGCTATCATGTGAAAAGGGTGTTTTGTGCAGCCACACTGAGTGAATGACCCCTTACAAGGTCAAAAGCACTACGCACAATGGAAAATATTATCGGGTCAATCAGAGAGGGGACAGATTTGTATACAACCCTCTGAGGAATTCACCATATATAGAGAGTAGTGAGGTTACATGTGTTGAAGGTATCCCTCTTGCTACGCCACAGTCAAAATCGTGTAGGGGTAAGACATCTCCTACCCCACCACCATCGCCACCTGCAGAAGATATGGCCACACATATGAAGCTACCCACCTTTAAGGGTGTGGGAGATGAGGATATGGATTGGTTTTGGTTTGTGGATAATGCAGTGTGGACTGCACAAATGTTAATAATGATGTTTTTAAGAGAGCATAGCTGGATATGGCATTCAAAGGTCATGCATTAGATTGGTTTATGGGATATTTAGCCCAGAACGTTTGTCCCACTATTGTGTAGATTAAGGATGCTATGAAACAGTAATTCAGGAAGCTGAATTCCTACTCACAATGCATGATAGAACTAAAAAATTTCAAACAAGGGTTGAAAGAATTAGTTTGGGAAGTTTACCAATGACTGAAGCACACCATCAGCGAAGGAGGATTTGTTTATGATGAAAAGAAGCATAAGGGATGGTTCATTTCCATTCTCTTTCCACATTTGTGTGGGCCTATGGGTCAACAAAAGATTGATTCTCAGGCCAAAGGTATGGAAGTTTCTATGAAATTGGAAGTTGCGCCTAGAGAAGATGCTCAATTTAGAATGCTACAAATTCAAATTCAACTAGAGGCTATGCAATTAAAAATTCAGAACCTACGTAGAGATATGGGTAAAGAAGTTGGCGCAGATGTCTAGTGCATATACTGTAAAGGTTCAAGCCACACCAAGGATCAGTGCACTCTATTCTCTGATTACATGCAAGGAGGGGGACTGAATCAACTGGGCCCCAGAGATTTTTCTGGGCCAATTACCCCCACACTATGGTGCGCTGATTGTAGGGTAGCTGGATGACATGATATAGACCACTATCCTCGATTAGGAATCTATGTGCCAGAGCTGAAGCAAAAATGGTGCAAAATTTTCTCTTCACTCGGTCATGGTGAGCACCACTATCGAATGTTCAATCTAATGATAGACAGTGCTAACCTTTGTATACTATAGACTGACCCTTCTTCACCAGAATCTCCCTCTAGACGTGGAGGATCCCCAACAAGAGGAAGGGGAGGGGGAAGAGGTGGAGGCGCAGGTCAGGGAAGAGGGAAATTAATCTGCTATAACTATGGAGACGTTGGAAACTATGTGCATGACTACCCATACCCTGTGCAACAATCTTGCAAGTACTGTAGGAAATTTGATCATGTAATTTAAGATTTTCTTGTGTTAATTACTGTAATGCAGGAAAAACAACAACAAGCACCTATGAAAAACATACAAATGGTTAAATCTGAACTACGCGATGATGGTCCAAGTGTAAATGTAATTACATGTAGTGGTGTTGCCACCGAAGGAGATGAGGAAAAGAGGGCTGATGCAGAGCCACTGATCAGAAAGGCATCTGGAAAGAAAGAAGGACTCAACCTGCAGAAGGAAAAGGAGACTTTTATTGAATCTAGGAAACATTTTACTACTGTAGGAGCGTCCACATCAAAGTATATCATGGAACCAAAGGATGATGATGAATTCAAACCATTTATACAAGCCTCTATTAAGTTATTGCACAATCAGAAGGTAGTAGATAATCTGTAGGCCCTAATAGACAGCTCCGTGGAAAAATAAGTGCCTCGAACTGAGACTAAGGCTGTGAATAAGATTTATAAGAATAAGAAGAGAACTAGTCGGGAGATGCGCATGTATGTACAGATTGGAGAGTATGAGATGGATCAAGTCATCTTGGATCTGGGGTCTGATGCAAATGTTCTACCTAAGAAAACCTGGCAGAATATGGGAGAACCAAAGCTGGAACAGTCCACCATTCAATTACGCATGGCCAATAAGCAGAAGGTCATTCCACTTAGAAGACTTCCACAGGTCCTAGTAGACATTGCTGGAGTAAAGGTACGCACGGATTTTGAAGTGATACAAATTATGGATGATGCAGACCCCTACCTTGTTGTTATCAAAAAATTGCACTTGATTAACTGCTAATCAATCAACTCTATGTAACTGTTTCAAACTAGCTTGTGACTGAAGCTTAGCCTCTTCCGTCTGAGAGGGCTCTCTCAATGGGTTAATGATATTTGATAATGATGAAACTAGATGGCTAACTCTATTTGGAAAATAGATTTATTATGATGTGTGTAGGTTGAAAAGAGTACAATTTTTCAACAATTGGGCTTATGGAGTCAAAAAATCAGTAGTTTCAGTAGTAAGGTCTCTTGACATGGAAGTTGAGGCAAGTAAGAGTTATTAGCAAAAGTAAATCACACATGGAACATAGAAAAACACAATAGTTTCATCAATAAAAGAAGTCAGAGCATACACATATGAATTCTGAGTAATAAAGATGAAATCCACTGCAAATGGTACACATAAAAATATAGATCAGAAAAGCACTAAAATATCCATGAGAATCTCAGGTTTGTCAAGAAAAAGTCCTCTGTATTACTGCTATCAGTCAATTTACATAAAGATGCAGTAGTGCAAAAAATCTCCAACCCTTTACAATTTCGAATATATGCCCTTTAATATACCTTGTTACATGAGATGTGATCTACCTCTTGGCTAGATTCATCAAAATTTTCCTATGACACCTTGCATAACAGGAAAACATGTGCTTTAATGAGAAAATGACAGCTACACTCTAAAACAATCCTTTTCCTAATAGGACTCAAAATGCTATTTATTACATTAACTACCTTATCTCTTAAAATAGTTACATATCTGGAAACTATTTCTTCACATGTTTGAATAGGATTTGATAGAACTCATCACTAATTAACATCCTAAACATTCTCCTCAACATATGGAAACCAACCCTATTTTTTGGGAAAACAGGACCATATCTTCAACGAATGATTCAGCTGATGAGTTGTCTTCATTTCATGGTCTTCAAGTCATGGATTATTGATGGAAAAGTCCCTTGACCTGTTGAAAGTGTCCACCTATCCAAAATTTCTCATAAACCTGCTCACAAACCTTCAAGATAGCTCGCTAAGAAAGCATGGTAGTTTCATAGCATGCTTTCGTAGCGTACAAAAAATGACCTTTGCAATCAAAATGTTTTCCTCTTTGCTCTTGCAGGGTGGTCATCATGCCTTGACACATCATCACTATAATTTCCTCTCTTTGGAAGCTACCAAAAGTGATTTTAGAAGAAAAAATAAAGCTACAGAAATTTTCGTAGCATTTTCCTAGCTTCAAGCCTAGAAAACACTACGAAACTGTGGAAAACTGTGTAATTTCCAGATTTTTTCTTTGTTTCAAAAAGGTACCTTCCAACTGTATGAATTTTATTTTCAACATGCCATTGACCTATAAAAACATAAACCAACTCAACCTAAGAGCCTTGAGGTGTTTCTTCTTCATTGATGATGAGTTGAGCTATGGGTTCCTCAACTACAATCATCTTTAGACCTTTCTTCTCCAACTCCTCATGGATCAATTCTAACTACTCTTGGAGGTCTTTAACTTGGTTTTTCATCTTTCTGTTACTATATTTCAAGTGCAGGTTCACTCTTAAAACATGCTTCACCTCTTTCCTCAATGGCATAGTCCATTTGATTAATTGTTGTGTGTTATCTAAGGTCTTTGATACATTGTCAACATGCTCTTCCCATACCTCTTTCTTCTTCTCAAACTGCACCTTATGAACATTATGTTTCCTTGCCTCCTTCTTCAAGACCACTATTTCATGATTAGCTAACCTCAATTGTTCCTCAAGGACTTCAAACTCTGTTTTTTCAATGACTTTCTCCTTTCTATTCTTTTGCTTTCTGACTGGATCTTCTTCTGCAGGTGATGAAAGGTCAATAATGCTTTGTGGTGGCTGGAGAGTGTCAGTGGCTGGATGAAATTCTTTACTTATTTCCAAAATTTTTCTAGCATGTCTTGTCATGGGTTTCCTAGCCTGAAACATAAAACCTGCATCCTCACCTTCAAACTCTAACTTCTTTGCTGATTTAGCTTTCTTGATCTTATTTCCACCCTCATCTATATCCTCAGCCTGGACTATAGGAGTCTCTTCAATATCAATAACATGTAGTATGTCTTCTAAATTTCATTTAGTCACTGTTTGGATCCTTGTAATCCTTTTGTTGCCTTATTTACTCATAGTTGGCTCTTGTTTTGTAGGTTTGCTCATTGTTTACTTTTGTTTTGAAGATGAAACAATAGGTGTATCAAATTTCTGCAACTGCTCTATTTCCATTACTACTGGTTCACTTTTCTCTGCCCCTAATAGCTCACTTTGTTTTGCCACTAAAGGTGATGGTATACCTCTATGTTTAGGAGTTCTTTTAGGGGTAATTTTAACCATTTCAAAACCACTAACAAACAGAAAAGAAGACCAGTCTCTGCCTAGTCTTTGTAACTCATCTAAAACCAGCAATTTTATTAAACCATGATGAAAAAGTGAGGTTTCACTTCCTTTAGATTTAGCTTGAACTTTATTTTCCATTTTTTCTAAGCTTCTATGTAAATAAAAAGGTAGATCAAGTATTAGGGGAATTTTGAGTTCTAAAATGGGCCTCCTAATAAAAATGTACAACCAAAATAAACTTTATAAGAACCAATAGGATTCAGGATGATGATGTCAACCATGGGGGATGGTTCATAATTTTTTAAGTAAAAAGGTAAAAATAATAAAAAATAATAAAATAATAAAACTACTTTTTCAACTCATATTTTCAACTTATCTCCCAAATGTTTTACTCAAATTCCGAGAGAGAGTACTCGTTGGATGAAAAATTTAATTCCTCATCCAAGGAGTACCCATGTTTCATACTTTCGATGGACCATGCTACATGAAAAATGAGAAATACATGGAAAAACATGATTGTAATAATGTTTTTCATGTATTTCTATTTTTTTTCGTGTAGCAAGATACATCGAAAGTATGCAACATGGGTACTCCTTGGATGAGGAATTAAATTTTGCATCCAATGAGTACTTCCGCTTGAAATTTGAGTAAAACATTTGGGATACAAGTTGAAAATACGAGTTGAAAAAGTAGTTTTTTTCTTTTTTCCCTCTAAAATTTGATGATGTAATCAAATATTATTTTATTATTTCCACTATTATTTTATATTTTCCTTAGGAGGCCCATTTTAGACCTTAAAATTTCCCTAATGAGATATCTAACCAATAAAATGTAGAATAAGCTTGAAGTGGCAAGAATGAACTTTATGATATCTCCCTTCACAAGTTCTGAATGATAAGCAATAGCTTTGAGAAATTATCTTTCATGTAGCTCCTTGGAATGGCATTTGCAAGGTCAACCTCACTATTTTCTGGCTTGAAAAATTCTTTACATTCCTCCATGTTGAATTTGAAACCTTTGAACCATTTTTCTTGTCCTCTTGGAATCCCTGTCATTGCTGCAATGGTATTTGGTGTTAGAGTGAGGTTCAATATTCCTACTTTTGTAGTTGTTCCATTGAAATTCAGGGCAAATTATTTAGAAACTTGTACATGGTATCCTTGCAATCTTTGACAAAACTAAAAACACCCTGTTCTTCTGAAAACTTCTGCAACTGTTGGGTCTTCATTTATCAGGTTCATATCTGATGGCTCATATTTGAGACAGTGGCCACCTTTGTTGGTCTTCCTGTTTGCAGCCATGGTGCTTTAATGTCTTCTATGTCTCGCTTGACCAGTGATACCTAAAAATCTTTGAAAATACCAACCACATCTTGGGCTCAGTGAAATAACTCTCCAAAGCTCAATAACATGCAAAGAGGGAATGGAGAATGACAAATAACTCAATTTGGAAATATTTTGAAGTTTGATGGCAACTCATAGCACAATGATGACTCATACATGCTTAAAATGGTGATGATGACTTCAACCATGACCATTACCTTGATCTTAACTCTAACTGACTCGAATGGCATCTACCTTATCCCTTTCAATCATTTACTGACACCTAACTGCTATTTTGACAAGACAGATAGGAATCCTTACTTTCGTAGCATACCTAGTGTATTTATGGGTAATTTCATTATGAAAGTATTAGTAGTTTCATAGTGAAAATTGCGTTTTCTCTATGTATTTCGCTACGAAATTACGGATTCTTGGCTAAAATGACTCTTTCGGTGCTATAAACTTGGGAAATGAAAAATGTCAGAAAATAATGACTGATGTGACATGAAAGGATTTGAATGAGGGTGGGTTTAGACCTTAGGATAGGCTAAATAAGAAAAATTAAAAAATTTCCTTGACCAAGTAAAGAAAATGAATTCTATGACCCTACCTTTGACACATGAACCTCTAAGACTTTGTCAAATAATGTTTCATTTTTTCTGATTGATAATGCCTGCACTGTTATGATTGGATTTGACCATTGATATGTGAGGCATCATCAAACCTAAAGCGTAGAAGCATGGTCTTTGAGAATGATGGTACATGGGTGATAGTCCCATCGGATCTGGCAGAAGGAGAAAGATATACAAAGCTGGTACGCGAAGGAGATGATGTCGACCATATTTACAAGCTGACTACTTAAGATTAGATCAACCCTACAACTAATGGAATGATGAATTGGGAGAAGGATAGTTCATGTTTTTTAGATTTGGATCGATAGATGGAGAGATTCAGATTCGTAATGAGTGGTTTCATATGTTTATTCATTTGTTGGGGCCGGTACCTACCACTTGGTATCTAGAAATGGAGCTTCACCGAGGAACTCGCCATTGGATTACAATGACTGATGATTTCCTATCAACCTTCAACTTGGTTGGGGGATCAGAAAAATTGGATGAAGCCCTACAGGACATAGATGCCCTTGTCTTTGATGACTCCTGACCACGAAGAGAATGTGTTGCACTAGCATGGGATGCGTAGATGCAAGACATTGTCAATTGTAGGAACCTGTCAATAGAGGATAATGAAGATGATCCAAGAAATATCAACATCCTTGAGTCTGAAGGGGAGCACACAGTTGCAGGTCCCTCATTGGGGATGGCATATGTAACTAAGCCTATGAAGTTAAAGGAAGTCAACATTGGGACAGAAGAGAATCCCAAGTTGGCCAAAATTGGGGACTAATGAGATGATGATATAGTAGGGAAGCTTGTGGAGCTGCTAACAGAGTATTAGGACCTGTTTCCTACAAAGTTCTCTGAGCTCAAGTGAATTGTAGGAGACATAGGTGTTATGAAGATCATGTTGAAACCAGATGCATGCCCTATCAAGCAGCGACCATACCGATTGAATCCCAAGTATAAGCAGAAATTAAAAGAGGAACTAGAAAATATGGTGGCTGCAGTTATCCTTGAGCCTGTAGAGCAGTCTGGTTGGGTGAGCCCAGTGGTGGTTCAAGAAAAGAAGACCAAAGGAGAGATAAGGATTTGTGTAGATCTGCACAAGTTGAATTATGCTTGTGTGCATGACCCCTTCCCTACTCCATTTTTCAGATGAGATCCTGGATAATATGGGAGGAAAAGAGGCTTATTCATTTACTGATGGATTTTTGGGGTATCATTAGATCAGAATTACGCATGAAGATCACATCAAGACCACCTTTGCAATAGGATGGGGGTCTTTTCAGTACACTGTCATGCCTTTCGGGTTGAAGAATGCACCTGCTATCTTCTCGCACGTGGTAGTGGTTGTGTTCAAAGAATTCATGCATAAATTTTTGGAGGTGTATTTTGATGATTGGACAATGTTTGGGTTGGTAAATAAACATGTGTCAAACCTACGCATGATGCTTAAAAATTGTAGAAAGCAGCAAATTTCTCTCAATTTAAAGAAATGTATATTCTATGTGCCTTTTGGAATTTTGTTGGGGCATATAGTGTGTTAACAAGGATTGATGTAGACCCGGCCAAAATAGCATTTATCATCAACCTAGAAGTTCCCACTAAAAAGAAACATCTGCGCTCCATCCTAGGGCAAACCGGATATTAAAGGAAGTTCATTCAGGGCTATGCCCTAATTACTGTGCCAATGGAGAAGTTACTAAAGAAGGATGTGTAATTTTTTTTTGGATGAGGAATGTCAAAATTTCTTTGAGCTACTAAAGGAGAAAATACTCATTGCACCTATTCTAATATTCCCAGACTTGTCTAAGGTTTTTCATGCACATGTGGATGCATCTCATGTAGCACTTGGGGCTATTCTAGCACAACTAGGAGAAGAAGACATTGATCACCCAGTTGCTTTTGCCAGTAGGAAGCTCTCCAATGCATATCGCAACTACTCAACCAGAGAAAGGGAAGGAATGGACATGGTCTATGCTCTGCAAAAGTACATGAACTATATGCTGGGAGGACACTTCAAAATGTTCACTAACCATTCTGCTTTGAAATACCTGGTCAATAAGCTTGTGTTGGGGGGGAATATTTGTAGATGGTTGTTGTTATTCCAAGAGTATGAATTTGAAATCATTGTGAAGCCTGGAAGACTAAATTCTGGACCTGATCATTTGTCATGCATCGAAAATTGGGAAGAACCAACCAGTCTGGAGGAGGGGTTAACTGATGCACAACTTTTTTCTATCAAGATGGTTGATGAGAAATTTTTGGATATTATTCACTTTCTGACAACTGGAAGTGCGACTATTGAATATTTGGTGCAGTAGAAAAAGAATTTGGTTGCGCACGCAACTGATTTTACCCTGATTGTGGGCTAGTTATATAATTTGGGAGTAGATGAAGTATTGCGAAGATATGTGTTGGAACATGAGAGACAATATATCTTGGTTGAGGCTCATGGAGGGGTGGTAGGAGGTCACTATGCTGGGAAATATACTGTGAAGAAGGTGTTGCATGCTGGGTTATGGTGGCCCACATTACACAGTGATGCACATGCGTACTGCCAAGCCTATGATGTCTAGCAACCACCTGGCCTTGTTCCTCCACCAGGCGAACCGGCCCATCCGGCACAACCTGGTGTTCCGCCCCTAGGTCAACCGGCTCATCTGGTAAAACCTGGGGCTCCTCAACAGCCAGGTCAACCTGTGCAACTGACGCAGCCTGTCTATCCGGGTCAACCTGTTCATTCAGGGCAATCCTCTCAGTCGGGTCAACCTGTTCATTCAAGGCAACCCTCTCATTCGGGTCAACCTGTTCACTCAGGGCAGCCCGCTCATTCCATTAACCCTGCCCAGGAGCCGATTCATTCGATGTCGCAGCCAAATCAACAGCTGCGCCCTAATTATCAGGCTCCGTAGGGTTCCACTTTTTAGCAGCCGACTCATCCTCAGGGCGGTTATTATCCTCATGGTCAATATCAACCGAATTATAACCACCCCATAGGCTCTCAGTATTATCCTCCTCCACCCGGTTTCACCTATACTCAGCAGCCAAATCCAAATGCTGCTTATACTGGGCTGACGCATAATCAGGGTCCGTACTCTGGTTATCAAGCCCCACACACTGGTTACCAGCATCCAAATCAGTCTTGTTATATGACCTACACCCCCTATGGTTAGAATCCTATGGGACAGAACCCATGGGGGCAAGCATATTCACAACCATTGTGGAGTATGGGTACCGGTCCTCATCCTGGGCCCGGCATGCCGGTCAATCCGCCATTGCCGTTCCTGGCCACCTTGGAGTTGCTGGATGTTTCAAAATTGACCAATGATCTGATTTTACATAATCCGTATTGGCCTCCGGTTCCTACCAAGATACCAGGTGATTGCCCCAAGTTTGAGGGAAAAGTTGGAGAGGACCCCCAGGCGCATGTGATGACGTATCATCTCTGGTGTTCGTCTAACTCTTGGGTCGATGATTCGATTTGTTGTGTAACCAGCTCCAGAAAGAGAAGAAAAGAGATATAAACACCTTAGAAATGAGCCACTTCGAGGGGGAAACCTCCAATACATTACATAAATGAACAATTCTTGGATGATACAATTCACAAAACCTCCTTTCTATATATAGGAGTCCATGGGGCCATAATGTAATCCTATTGGGCCACAATGTAATCCTAGCCGACCTAACAATACTAATTTAAGGGCACAATAATAACAAAATGGGGGTTACAAGGGTTCAATAATAACAATAAGGGGGTTACACTAACAATAATAAGGGACTATACTAGTGATATAGGGACCTAACATGCCCCTCTCCTTCAAAAAAGTATTGTCCTCAACGCTTGAGTAGCTCCGGGTGCTTCTGTATAAAATTCTCATCCTCCCATGTAGAATCTTCAGTGGGTAAGTTCTTCCACTTGATGAGATACTCTGAAATTGATCGATTCCGTAGTTGTCGAGTTCTTGTTTCCATTACTGCTTCAAGTTCCAATATGATTTTCCCTTCCTCATCAAGTTCTGGCAATACTGTTTGAACTGGAAGATTTTCACCTATAACCTTCTTTAAGCATGAAACATGGAAAGCTGGATGTACTCGCGAAGAAGCAGGAAGCTCCAATTTGTATGCCATAGTACCAATCTTTTGCAACACCTTGTAAGGACCATAGTACTTTGGCGATAATTTATTATCCTTCTTAGCTTGCTTGAGGGACATTTGTTTGTATGGTTGTAGCCGTAAAAATACCTAATCTCCTACATCAAAACTTCTCTCGCTGCGATGTTGATCTGCCTGTTGTTTCATTCGATTTTGTGCCAAATTTAGGTTATCCTTTAAGAGTTGGAGAACTTCTTCTTGATGCTCGATGTGATCTTCCACTACTTGAACCTTCGAATTTTCTCTTAAATATGATGTGATGGATGGTGGATGATATCCATAAAGTGCCATAAATGGGGTCATTTTTGCTGCAGTATGGAAGGAAGTGTTATACCACCATTCGGCGAGAGGTAACCACTTGACCCATTGTGTTTGTTTATCAGATACAAAACAACGAAGATATCCTTCCAAAAATTTATTTACTATCTCAGGTTGACCATCAGATTGAGGATGATAAGATGAGCTATGAGCTAATTGAGTACCCAAACAAGAAAATAACTCCGTCCAAAAATTTCCAGTAAAAATGGGATCTCTGTCGCTCACAATAACCCTTGGGCTTCCATGTAGCTTTTTAATTATGTCCATAAATGTAGTAGCAACTGTACTTGCTTTAAATGGATGAGATAAAGCACAAAAGTGTGCATACTTGGTAAGTCTATCAACTACCACCATGATGACACTCTTTCCTTTGGACTTAGGTAAACATGTGATAAAATCCATTGAAATCTCCTCCCAACGTTGACTTGGAATGGATAAAGGTTGTAGAAGTCCTGGGGTCTTAATTGTTTCCACTTTATTCTGCTGGCAAACCAAACATTCCGCCACAAACTTTCGAATATCAGATTAAAGGCCATCCCAAAAAAATTCTTTCTTCACCCTGTGGTAAGTTTTTAAAAATCCTGAGTGTCCTCCTAAAGGAGAAGTGTGCAATTCCAGAAGAATCTTTTGTTTTAGTTGGGAATTCTTACAAAGATATAAACGATCTTTGTACCATAAGGAATCATTTTTCCAACTAAATGTATCAGATGTACTAGGATCTTGCTGCAACTTTTGAATGAGTGTCCATACATCTTTGTCCTTCTTCCATTCCTCTCTTGCTTCGGTTATCCAATCTGGTTGGATAATAGAAATGGCACAAAGAAATGCTTCCACCTCTTCATTCTTTCTTGAGAGTGCATCTGCAGCAACATTAAGCTTTCCTTTTTTGTAGATTATTTCAAAGTCATAACCCAACATCTTTGTGACCCATTTTTGCTGCTCTTCTGAAGATAGTCTTTGTTCCAAAACGTGTTTAAGACTATCATGATCAGTTTTTACCTTGAAGTGTCTTCCCATTAGGTAAGTTCGCCATTTCTTTAGTGCATGCAGTATTGCTAAGATTTCCTTCTCATAAATAGGTTTCTGTAAATACTTTCCTTTGATTGGACGACTTTCAAAAGCAATGGGTCTTCCTTCCTGCATTAAAACTGCACCAATTCCATTTCCTGAGGCATCACATTCCACAATAAAGGTTTTTGTGAAGTCTAGTGTAGCTAAGACCGGTGCTAGGCACATTGCCTCTTTAAGATGTTCAAAGGCCTTAGTTGCTTCAAGAGTCCATGAAAATGCATCTTTCTTCAATAATGTTGTTAGAGGTGCTGCTATTCTCCCATAATTCTTAACAAACTTGCGATAATACCCTGTTAACCCGAGAAATCCTCGCAGCTGCTTTATGGTTGTAGGGACTTTCCATTCCTTAATGGCTTTAATTTTGTTAGGGTCTACTTTAACACCCTCGTGAGATACAATATGACCCAGATATTCCACCTCTTGTACTCCAAAGAAACATTTGGATTTTTTGCATATAATTGTTTCTCCTGCAATAGTTTGAGCACCCTGTCAACATGTTCAACATGATCCTTCCAAGACCTACTGTAGATTAGTATATCATCAAAAAATACTAGCACAAATTTTCTAAGGAAGCGTTTGAAAATGGAATTCATGAACCCTTGAAATGTAGAAGGTGCATTGGTAAGGCAAAAAGGCATGACCAAAAATTCATAATGACCCTCATGAGTTCGAAATGATGTTTTTGGAATATCTTCAGTCTTCATTCTAATTTGATGATATCCTGAACGAAGATCCAACTTGGTAAAATAAATTGCTCCATGTAATTCATCCAATAATTCATCAATCACAGGAATGGGAAATTTGTCTTTAATGGTGAGCTTATTGAGCTCCCTATAATCCGGACACATTCGCCATGATACATCCTTCTTGTGTACCAATACTACAGGAGCAGAGGAAGAACTTTGACTAGGTTGAATTATACCCGCCTCTAACATTTCTGCAATCATACGTTCAATTTCGCTCTTTTGGAAGTAAGGATATCTATAAGGCCTGATGTTTGGAGGAACACTTCCTGGAATCAAATGAATAGCATGATCATGATCATGAATAGGTGGGAATCCTTTGGGAGTTTCAAACACCTTGGAATGATTGTCCAAGACTTGTTGGAGATCTGCATAAATAGATGATTTTGATGTTGGAACTTCTAGTGAGCATAATTGTGCAATTACGCCTCGCTGTTGAAAATTAAAAGCTACCGTCCCCAAAGATTGTAACCATTGTACTCCTAGTACAACATCAACACCTCCTCTCTGAATGAAAGCATTTGGTTAAATAATCCACATATTCCCCATGGTTAGCTTGATATTATGGCATTTTCCAGAGCAATTTATAGTTCCTCCATTTGCAACCATCACTTGACATTCTGGTGTTGGGTATAGGAAACAATTCAATTCCTTGGCTACCTTACAATGAATAAAATTATGGGTGCTACCTGAATCAATCAACACTATTACCTTTTTCTTCTTGATATGTCCTTCTATCTTGAGAGTTTGAGGAGTGGTAATTCCTGCCAATGCATTACACGATATGTTTGGACTCATTTCTTCCTCTTCTAGGGCTGGTTCCTGGTGTATATCCTCTTCTTGTTCATTTTCTTCTTCCTCTTCACAATCTATGTAAAATAATTTCTTCTCCGCACACTTATGACCTTTAGTGTATTTGCTATCACAACTGTAGCAAAGCCCTTTTGCTCTTTTTTCTTCCAATTTTTGTGGTGTCAACCTTGTAGGTTGTGGAAATCTAGGCGTAGTAACACTTCCTTCTTTATAGAATTGAGTGGTAGGCTTCCTTGTCGCCATAATTTTACATTCAACTTTTCTTGCCAACCTGAATGCCTTCTCCAATGAATCAGGTTCCAAACGCGAACTTCATGTTGGATGTTATCCTTTAAAGTGCCTAGGAAGAGATCAATCCTGTGTTCCTCTGTAAGATCAGTTACCCTTATATTCAATTTTTGGAAGTCCTCAATGTGCTGCCCCACTAAGCCCTTTTGTTTGAGATTTATCAATTGGGTAAAGAAGGTGTTGCTCTTTGTATCCTCATAATGTGCTATCATTTCCTCCGTAAAAATTGACCAAGTGACAATTTTTTTACGGGAACAAAGCCATCGATACCATACAAATGTATTTTGTTCTAAATGTAAAGTTGCAATGCGTACCTTTTGTGTGTTTTGCAGGTTATGGAGATCAAAATATTGCTCCATCTGTAGTATCCATGTTACAGGATCCTTTCCATCAAACTTCCTCATATCCATTTTTGGAATATGGTGGTTCTTCCCACCAACATTCGAGTTTATGAAATCACGATTAACATTTATTTTGTTCTCATCATGAGGTTCTTCTACTATATTTCTGCCATTAGGAATCATTTCTGGTTTTAAGCTTGTCATAAATCCTTCCATGTATGCTTTTAGATCATTCTTCATGTTTTCCATGTTGTCTTTCATGTCATCCATCTTAGCTTCCATGCCCACTTCCATGCCATCCATCTTAGCTTCCATGCCATCCATCTTAGCTTCCACGCCATCCATCTTAGCTTCCATGCCATCCATCTTAGCTTCCATGCCTTTCTTCAAACCGTCCATCTTCACTTCCATGCCTTTCTTCAAAACTTCCATTTCATGTTTTGTTGCTCTTTGCGAGAGTGAAAACTGTTGCATTTGCTCTTGTAATTTTGATAGATCATGTTGCAATTCTTCATCTTCATGAGTCATAGTAGAGCCTTCTTAAGGCTTAATGGGTGTTGAATTCTTTTTAGGGGCCATTTTAGAATCCAATATTGATATCTATTCTACAAGATTCCCTTGGAATCAATTCAACTTGATTCTTCAAACAAGACTTATGCAATTCAGAAAAAAAATACACACCTTTTACTTTCTTTGAGGAGCTCGATATTGAAATTGAATTATCTCTGTAATTGAAAATCTTCAATATCTGAAATTCAGCCCTGTAGTAGCCCTCTGAAGCTTCTTTCAAATGCCACAGGTCTGACCTGATTTTGATTCTTCAAGACAAAGTTGTGTCCAATCTCCCACAATGACCTAATTCTGGACTGGTTCAGTAGAGCGAACTTGTACGACTTGCCACTTGTCACTGTTTTGTCCTTTGTCTCTGAAATTGATAGCGAAGAAACTACAGGCCGTGTAATTGTGACCACTTTTGACGGCACTCCAATCCAATCTTCAGAGAGAGAGTTATTGAACTTTTCCCACGATCACCTCTTTGAGATGAAATTCAGGAGCCTGAAAAAGCACTACCTTCCACAGATCATATCTCCAAAAATATTGCGAACCAAGCTCTAAATTTTTTTGATGAATTTCCTCAGGATTTCAGCTTCGTACCATATGAATTTCAGATTCTGAAACTTCGTAGAAAACAATTTATAGTGAAAATGCCACGATGACCTGTTTAGGATCTTGAAAAAATACCTAACTTCCACAGATGATATCTCCGAAAATATTGCGAACCAAGCTCTGAAATTTTTAGACAATCTGCCTCAGGATTTCAGCTTCGTACCATAAAAATTTCAGCTTCTGAAACTACGTAGAAAAAAAGTTATAGCGAAAATTCCACGATGACCTGTTTGGAGCAGCGAAACCCTAGAATCCAAAGCTCTGATACCAAATGTTGTGTAACCAGCTCCAAAAAGAGAAGAAAAGAGATATCAACGCCTTAGAAATAAGCCACTTCGAGGGGGCAACCTCCAATGCATTACATAAATGAACAATTCTTGGATGATACAATTTACAAAACCTCCTTTCTATATATAGGAGTCCATGGGGCCATAATGTAATCCTAGTGGGCCACAATGTAATCCTAGCCGACCTAACAATAATAATTTAAGGGCACAATAATAACAAAATGGGGGTTACAAGGGTACAATAATAACAATAAGGGGTTTACACTAACAATAATAAGGGACTATACTAGTGATATAGGGACCTAACATGATTCGTCTGCGCCTCTTCCAGCGTACTTTAACTGGAGCTGCCGCTAAGTGGTACATCGAGTTATCCCGTGGTATCTTCCAAGATTTCAATTCTTTAGCCATGGATTTTCTCACGCACTTTCAGTTACCGGTTCGTTATGAAGCCGGGACGCACCTCCTGACTTCTCTGAAGCAGGATAAAGCCACTCACATCTCTGATCACATTCATGAGTGGCGGCGCTGTCGTAGACTGATCAAGTTTCATGTATATTATTGTAGCTGTCGAATACTCCACCAAGTGGGCCGAAGCGATGCCTACACTTGCGGCCGACGGTAAAACAGCTGCTCAATTCATCTTCAACCACATCATCGCGCATTTCGGGGTTCCTCAGGCCATCGTTACCGACCATGGTACTCATTTCCGAGATTATATGATGGTCGAGCTGACATCGAGGTTGGGCTTACTCCACGATAGCTCAACGCCATATTACCCTCAGGAAAATGGCCAGGTTGAAGCAGTGAAAAAGGTTTTGGTCACCATGCTTCAACGAATAGTTGGGATTCATAAATCAAATTGGCACCTCCAACTATTCTCAGCTCTTTGGGCTTATCGAACGTCTGCTAAGAGTGCAACTGGATTCACACCATTTCAATTGGTGTATGGTTTGGAAGCCACTCTTCCGGTTGAATGCGAGATTCCTTCTTTGAAATTAGTTGTAGAACTTCTACCCGACACTTCTGCTGAAGAGGAGCGTCTCTTGTATCTGGAACGGTTAGATGAAACCCGCCGCTTAGCTGCCTTAGTCATTGAGGCACAAAAAAAGTGGGTCAAAGCCCATTTTGATCAATCTGTTTCACCACGTTCCTTTGTTGAAGGGGACCTTGTCCTCCTGTATGATCAAGCGCACGATAAGCTTGGGGCGGGGAAGTTCCAACCCATGTGGCATGGGCCCTATATAGTTAAACGGGTATTAAAGAATGGGGCCTACGAGCTTATAGATTATGAAGGAGTTCCGCTGGCGTAGCCCAGAAATGGGCTGTACCTGAAGAAATACTACGCTTAAAGTCATTTTTTGTGTGGTGTGTGTACATAGGTGTGTTTATTCGTTTGTGTGCATGTGTGGTGTGGTGTGCAGTGTAAACATATTTCTACTAATCGAGTCTTCCTGATTGTGCAGATGTCCATCAATCCGTTTGTTGGGTTCGTGGATGGTGCCTCCCATAGTACCAGGAATCTGTCTTCAGCAGCCTGGGTAATCTACGATCCTGTTGGTGAGTTGGTCAACTTGCAAGGTGTGTGTCTGGGATGTACTACAAATAAAATCGCGGAATATAGTGCTGTATCAGAATTATTAACTGAGGCTGTAAACCTCGGTATCCGTGAATTTCTTGTGCATCTAGACTCACAACTTGTAGTATTACAACTGAACGGTCATTATTCGGTCAGAAACCCATCCATTTTACGTCTGTATCTGCGTATTCATTTACTGGAAATAAATTTTGACTATATTACATATCAGCATATACCCAGGAACATGAATACATTAATAGATGCAATAGCTAATTTGGTGTTAGATAGACATTTGTGCAATTTGTAAATCATCATCGCATATAAAAGGAAAATCCATCCAGAAATAGATATGTATATATATAGATATCGAAATGTTTACATAGTGTGCGTTGCATAAGATCAAAAAATATACATGTTCGTCTTATTACATCCGGAGGTGACACGTCTCTCAAAAATATGCATGAAATAAAACCCTAGGAGGCTAGTCTGCATGGTGCTCATGATAAAAAGTCACTGCACGTACTAGGAGTCTCAGTAGACGGTGGAGGCGACTAGGCACTCCCACCGTATGTCTTTGATATGCTAACGGTACATCCGCCAGTCGGGCGTAGTCCGGAATCCCTCGGGCAATCCCCTCGAGGTTCTGAACCAACTCTCCTCCTTCCGCACCCTCCTCATGAGGATCGACTGCGAGATGAGTTCTCCGTGCGATAGGAGACATCCCGACTGGTATCTCTGGGCCAACATCTGCATACGCATGTAACTGCTGTCAGAACGAACATGTATTAACAAAAAATCATAAAACATAAAAAATAAAAACAGATCATACCCAGCTCTTCGTCCCAATCCTCTCCCTCCGGCAGTGGGAGATCTGGGTCTCCAGTAAAGTTTGTCCCGGCATAAGGCTAGTCCTCAACTACAATCAACTAGCGCCGCAACCACCCAAAAAACTCTGGCCTCCAGGACATCTGCTGGCCTCTTCCTGCTCTAGGAATTAGTGCTGCCCAGCGAGCCATTCTCGACTCTCGTGGTATCGGCTCCGCTACAACGGCACCTTGGCCCTGGAAGATTGGTAATCGTTCCAGAATGAATGATACCAGGATGGACCCATAGCCAAACTGCTTCAGCTTGGCTTGTTTGCATCTCGTCAGCTATCTCTTGATGTTGATCGTTACTGTTGTGGCCCAGTGAAACAATATGGGATTCATGCACTCTGAAGCCAGTAAAAGTTGGGCTTTCGTCGCTTCGTGCAGTGCCTACGATCCCGCAGCCCGCGTGATGGTATGTAATACTACTCATAATGCCAGATCGAGGATAGTGTGGATATCCACCTTTTTACTCCCTGATCCCATTTGTGCCCGTGGGCACACTTGCGCCATCACTTCCTCCATTTTCTCATCCGACGGTCTGCTCCCTGTAAGTATGGGTACCGGACCTCTGCGCGACAGTCCGGTTATGAAGTACACATCAGAAACGTCCAATTCCAACACTTGGTCTCGTAGCTTGAATACTTGTTCTTGTTCATCCCAAACACTCACCAGGTACTGAAGTAGCTCAGGTTGGGCTCGTAAACAAGGTGTCAGGAAGAATTTCTTGAGCCCACAGTTTCTGAGGGCATTCATACAGGCCTCATTTCCCATGGCCATTTCGTCCTCTTCCCCATGCTCTCTTTCTTTCCACTCAATCACCATTCTGCTCAGTTTCCTGCATCAACATGGTCACAAACCTTTAATTAGATCTCTGTTGAACTTCAAAATCCATTCAAATTGATCAAAATGTCAAATTTTTAGGCGGAAAATTGGGTTCGGCTACTGGCGCGGCTGTTTTAGGAACAGTCGCGCCAGTTGGCACGAGCCTTTTGCATGTAAAAGCCCATTGGCGTGGGTCCGTGCCCGATACCCGCGCTAATGAGCGGAGCGCTAAAAATTCAAAAAGTTGCCACATACATCTATTGCATGATGGAAAACTATTAAAAAATGGACCGAAATGAAGTATGAGGAAGCGCCTTTTACCTAGAACTGACGGAACTCTGAATGGTGGCCCGGATTGGTCGTAATCGCCGCCAGAAGTTTGCACAGTAAATGGACCAATGTTGCTCTGCACTCAGGTAAAAAGTAAAAGTAATTTTAATTTTTACCATTTAGACTTATTTATAACTTTTTGAGCTCTATTTAGGTTTAAAAAGTAATTTTTTCATTAAAATTTCGTATGTTTTGTCGAAAATGGATTTTACTTGCCTTTCTGTGCAGCAACAGGTTTTTATGAAACGTAAACGGTGAAACGAGTTGTATTCTATACTTTTTCGGACTCGGTAAAAACATGAAAAAGTCACTTTGGAGTCATATTTCAGCTCTTTTCTGACTCTCTAAACATGAAGAGATTGCCAAGGCCCTTGTCGTTTCGATCTCGTTAAAGTGGCTGCGAAACGACATCTGCCTAGTATACGTTTACCCCTTTTTCGGGCTGGGATGGATTATTTATGAAAAAGGAATACCCTAGCCTATCGCAACTAGGAGGTTTTCTCAGATATTGTTTTCTACCTTTTCAGATATGAGGAACTATTTACGAAAAGGGACCTTTGGAGTTTACTTTTCTGTTGTCTTTTCAAACTCTCTAAACATGAAAAGATGCCGAGTTCTTCCTTTGTCAGACTCGTTAAAGCCTGATGACATTGGATTCAGTTGAAATGACGTTGACTGAGTTCCTCCTTCCTAGGGCTCATTAAATGTACTAGGATGGATTCGCCCGAAGGGCGGACTTATATTACAAGCATATGCTATCCCCTTCAAGCTTGTTATCAAAAATAATTGGGGTACTCGCCAGAAATGGTGGGGGAAAAATGGAACCATCATCATTGTCGTGTCGGTAGTATGTCGCTCTTGAACATGGCACTTGTCTGCATTCATGTCAGGTTGGGGACATCTCATCTCTTTCTTCACCTTGCCGCCGTGGGTTTGGATAATCCCTTTTGACCTCTCATTTTCTCATTGCCTCGTCACCATTGACCTCTGATCCATTGATGTCAAATACTGCCAAAACCACTATTTATGTCGTTATATGTTCAAGAGAAGTTGACCTCTGCAAGTATCAACCTTCCTCTGATTCTCATACGATCCTGATTCACAACAAAACATCATGTTCCTCTGTCTCGTGTCGATGATGTGGGAAACATTATGGCCCACCTTCGATCAAGGTCACTTCCTGTTGACTTTAGCTCATTATCCAGGAAGTTGATCTAGAGACTCCCTTATGGTACCTTGGAGCCTGCATGCCTCAATGGCAGGTTCTTCGCGTTCGACGTGAGGTTTTCATCATTGGCCTCCGATCGAGTGAATCTATGGGTGTTCGATGCCAGCTCATTGATTCACATGCTGTAGATTGTACCTGTAGTACCTTGAGGGACATCGTCATTATTGGTGGTTCCTCTCGCGTCTGTTAACAACTTTCATCATTGGCTGGTTATCAGACGATGTTCTTGCATGTTCGACTTCAGCTCACATATTCGCATGCTTGAACTTGTACTTTGTTCGGGTCGAGATGGAGCGCAAGACCCTGGATTGTGTCTGTTGTAATCCACGCTGCGATTTTGTGGATTATTATTTACATGAATTATTCACTGGATGGCTGCGACCATACCTTGGATCTGGATTATTGTGTACTCTGTTTTGGATGGCTGTGTCCATACCACATATACATCATGTACTTAAGATATCAGTTGTATTTCTCCATGCAGGTTTTCCACCGGCGGAGTTTCAGTTGGACACGTTCTCGTAAAGCATTTCACCCCTCTCTCTCTCTCGGGCCTCATGCTTTAGGGGGCATATGTTACACAGTAATTTTTCACCGTCCCTACCTTTCCCCGTCCCGCACATTGGAAGGCCCATTCTGTGACTTGTGAGCAATGTCATGCCTTGAAACCATTATCATTGCATTCCTCTAAACATGAGCTTCAATTGCCCTGAAGACATATCCTTGCAAAAAACCATAAAAACATCCCTTTTTGCATTGGCGCGGGTAGCCAGTTCATCACTCGCGCCAATGGGGAAAATCATACAAAGAGGTCATGCCAACTGGTGCTCTGTCCCAGAGTCACAATCGCGCCAGCCAATTTAAGGAGTGTTTTTTAAAATAAGAAGGCGGAAGTTTCATCCTAACGAATTCCTGGACTGATTTGTATCTTGAGTTGGGAGGTTTGGCTATGGATTTCCATAGAGAGGAAGTGGTTTTCCACCTCTCATGGAAGCTTCCTTGATGATAGGGCCAATCCCATAATTATAGGGATCCCAACTCCCCTTCCTCCATCTATAAAAGCTTGCCCATTGCCATTTCAAGCTAGTCTTGAAGTGCCCAAGTCTTGAATCTCCAAGTTCTCAAATTCCCAAGAGCCTTAATGCTGCAAGAGCCCTCATTCTTCCCTTAAGGAAAAACTCAAGCAAGGAGACTATCGTCGAGAGACTCTAAGAGAGGCTTGTCCCATCCCTGGCAGGCTTTGCGAGACGTGTACGACTGGAGACCCCTCCGAAGGAGACCTCAGCGTCAGAACATTGGTTGTATTCTCTTTTGATTGCTTATTAATGAATGAATACTGGTTATGGTTCCACTCTGTTTTTCACTTATGATAATGATGAGTTATATCCTTTCTGACTGATATATAGTTGCGTATTCTGGATTTTATGCTTGTATTCGTATTGTTTCTTGCATGTGCAGGTGTCCATTCAGGGAGATCGGGGGGATCGTGATCTGTCGAGGCTGAGGAACAAGAACACTGTCTCTTCTACGAATCATAGCATTGGACTCCAGGTAGGCATCCATCGTTGGTATGTTTATTCGCAATTAGAAACTTGCGCTGTAGCATTTGATGATTGTTGCTAGACCCGTTCTGGGCTAGTAGGGATCGCCTATGTCCGCAGAGGGGATTTACCTCTTCAACAGGGACTACCTTCAAATGCCTTTGGTCTTGCAGGCTGTTCCCCTTGGTGAAGATGTGTTTAGCAAGCTACCGAGCATCAAGTTTGATGACCATGATTTGGAGAGCTCAGAAACATTCCCTGAGTTGGCACCAAAGTACTATTTGGAGAGGGTACTCTATGATTATGTGATGAAGGTTGAGCCGATGCCGTGGGTGCACGAGCTAGGTAATGCCGAGATCCTAAATTTGATGAGGATTTCGTATTTTGGGAGGTACCCTATCACATCTATCTACATGTGCCATCTGTTGGAGTTAGTTCATGACAGATGTATGTGGATCTAGGGATGCATTCCAATCGAAGCCATGCTGATCCACCGGATCACCAACCTACCCAAGAAGGGGCCTCATCCAATGGAAGGTTTTGGAAAAAGCAACGAGATCAAGGTCGTGGAAAAAGTAAAGAAATATTACAAGGTAGAGTGGGACAAAAGAGGATTCCTGGTGCAGAAAATCACATACCCAAGTGTGCTCCTAAGAACCTTAGTCCTAGGATGCAAGTTGATGCACAAGTGTCGACCAAAGGAGGTCCCTGTGCACGCTAATGCAAGAAGGGGATCAACTACAACTAGTCTGAGTACATCTACGAAGAATTCCTAGAAAATTTGCGCAAAGCGCAGGGGCAGGGGAAATTTTTTTGCTACTCTTGGTTGTTGGTACTCATTGCGTTGATATCATGGGAGACTCCACTGTATTCAATCCTCACAAAATTAGAGCCTGGCGTATGTGAGGGAGCATGCTACGCCTACCTGTGGGATTCCTCTTGTTGGTGTTCCCATGTTTTGGCCAGGTTGGAAAGACCAAAAGATGAGACAACATAGAACCGCTTTCAGACCTGAGGATCTAGCCCTCCTAGGTCCAAAGAGGGATCTCTCTATATGAGTCAAAGTGTATGTCTTTGAGGCTCAGGGTTATGATTTTAGGCTAGTTAAATGCACGGGGTTTGTTTGTTTGTTTATGTTTGGTTGTTGGGAATCAGGAAAGAAGGGTCCAATGTAAGACAAGGATGAGAAAAGAGGAAATTAGGAAAAGTTAGATAACTCAGAGAACATCAAGGCCATTGGGCAATGGAGTCAAGAGAGGATTTACTTGTGTTCAATGTGCAAGCTTTCAGTTGGGCTAGTCATCCAGAGCATTTGGATCTTAAAGATGGTATTTGGGATGGGACATTAAGGACTGAAAATAAGGGGAGAAGAACCATCCAATTCTGTCTATAGATCATGTCAGAGGTCATTTAACTCCAGACCTGCTCTGAAAAAATCATAGGAAATACAAGGGATCTTAGGAAGGCTTAATTGAGATGGATAGATCCTAGTGAGGTGGAGAAAGGGTTCTATACCTCCCAGTGTTCTCAACTCATCCAACTAAATTCTAACAAGAACATCTAAACATAGATTTCTTCAATTCATACATCAGAGAGCAGGCAATGACATCCACTAGACTGGTTAAATCAATTGAAATCAATATTCAGATACACATATAAGCAGAAAACATAAAAGGCTGGGAGAGCAGCAACATAAGGTACCTATCAAGGGTAAATCTTATGCCAAACTTCTGATGCGAGCCAATAGAAATGGAATGAAATGAAATCAAATACAGAGATAGGAAAACATCACCAGCTGCTTTAGATCAGGATCCAAAGAAATATGATTTTCATATTAAAAACAACACCAATCAGGTACATCATTGCCCACAGCTTGAACATTCAGTCTGAATACATCAAATCTCAGCCTATCTTACAATATTACACAGAGAACTTGTCTCAAGAGGAAAATGCTTGCATTTCTCTGATATCTCATCAACAACCTATACAATAATTCTTTCTGAGTTTTATAGCTAAATAGAAACAGACGAGGTAGGTGAAGAACTAAATGCAGAATTAACCCTTTGAAAAGAACGAGGGCCGAAAACCATTCTGTTTGAAAGAGAGGCTTTTAATCTCTGTCTCCCCTTTATGAAAGAGTGATCTTCTTTTGGATACGACTTTGACGTGTTTCGATTGTGGTACTCCTGGTGATTTGGACAAAAATAAAATAAACTACTGAGAAGTCTGCCATATAAATGCTCTGGTGGTTTTGAACTGTTGTCAGGTGGATATTTCTTCAGGGGCATGACACATAATAAAAGCTGCATGGGCGCCCTGTCCTTAATGAAGAAAAACATACTGCTGACGAATAAACCCTGATGTTACCTTTTGCTTGTGTTCAGGACCTTTGATCGATCCTCAGGGTCTTCAAACTGGTGCTTTGCCTCTTTAAACTACATAATTAAGGCTCAAGGTTTCCTTTGGCATGCCTTAATCTCTTTTCTTTGTACTGAAACATTCCGCTGCTTCATCTCTACCTCTATCCGTGCATTTCGAGCTTTAATGGCGCCGGTAGGTTCTCCACAGAGTTTAAACCCTGTTATTTTTAATGAACGTCCTGTCCTCACCTTCCCAGGTCATTTTTCATCAATTCTGCCCCTGTAAATGATCTTCTTTGATTTCTCTGTCCTTGTAGAAGATATGTGCATCATGGCTGCCATTGACTCTTAATAACCCTACAAAATACACAAACAAGTTAAGGAAATCATGAATGGGGTGGCGGATGATGTGGAGGTGGAGAAAGGTCGTGTAGATGACGATACGGAGGAGAAAATCGCAGAACGAATGGAGGAACGCTCTGAAGGATGGAATGGGAGACCGTACGGAGAGTGCACGTGGAGATGACATGGCAGAAATGGGCGACGATGGAAAAGTCAGCAGCGGGCGAACAAATCGGGACCGTCGATCGTGGCGGGATCAATGGCGGAGGACGACGGACGGCGGGCCATGGTTACGACAGAGACGGTTTAACCCATGCGTAGCTTTGTTGATGGATGACCGTCGGATGAGGTGCTTAGGATCGGAAAACTGACAGCGATTTCGCTTGGCATCCATGGTCGAAAGTTAATGCATGGGGGATGGGCGGTTTTGGAGTCGTACAGAAGACATGCGTCGGCAGTTGTATGGAATCGCTGGGCATTCGGGGAAAACCGCCATTTGTGTAGAAGCGATGCGAAGAAAACTGGCAGGTTTGGAACAATGCGCGGCGGGGTCCACTAGGCGGAATAGGCTACGGACCGTCGGATCATAGTGTATTTGGATGGCGATGGCCCAGCATGGGAAAATGGACGCGAGAGACGTGGGATCTGGGGACTTAATGACCGTCGTCCGATCAACCAAGATCTACGGCTGAGGCTGCGCCCGATGAATAAGTGCGGAAGGCGCCTTTGGAGTTAGCGGGTGGTTCCAGCGCGAGGTTTCATGGAGGAACGGGGGGCAGGGCTATTGCCGAAGGGGCTAAGGCCCAATATACAAAATATATGATTTTTTGCACATTTTAATGCATTTTAGGGCCATCCAAGGCTAGCAATAGGGAGGTGAAGTGGGGATCTAGGGAAACAAAGGGTGATAGTGAAATTTAAAGGGAATTTCGAGGTGATTTCAGAGGATTGATAGGGGAGAAATGGGGAAACAAGGGGACTTTGACAAAGGGGAGTGGAAGGGGAAAAAAGTGGAATTGGCAGGGGACAAGGGGTAATAGTAGGCCTTTTGAGGGGTGAACCAGCAGAGAGAAATTGTACTAGGCAAAGCATTAAGAGACTTCAAGGATGATGAGTTTTCAAGGGAAAGGAGTTCCTTGAAGGCTCCACAACAATCTAGCCCCCAGCTTGCTTGTCAAGAATTTCATATGGGGGCTAACAGTGGCTCCACATGGGGATGGATTCTTCTTGAAGGAGTCAAGAAACCA
Source organism: Pinus albicaulis (assembly GCA_034641835.2). Lineage (NCBI taxonomy): Eukaryota > Viridiplantae > Streptophyta > Pinopsida > Pinales > Pinaceae > Pinus > Pinus albicaulis. The sequence continues at coordinate 407,669,658 of CM076574.1, forward strand.
GAAATAATATTTGGAGTAAGCCAGATGCCTACTGCTTGGCACATCCCTTTCTTTCTTCAACTTTCAGCTACCACGAAATGATAGAAATGGCAACAGAAAAACTTACCCCAACCAGACTGCCTACCCAAACTACAGTCCTAACATTTCCCTTTGGGTGCATTTGAGCTAGCAGACCCTTTACATTTTATTTCTAAACAGAAAACAAACCTATTCTAAATCTACCCTTATTTCTCCATGAGGCCAGATTAAACTGTTGGCCTCATATGTTTCTCTACCTAATCTAATATCTGCTGGGATTAAACTGTCCATCAAATTTCTTCTCTACATTCTAAGACAGGAAATTGAAAAACAATCAAGCTAGGATTAAACAGTCTAACATGTTGTGGATCCAAGGCATAAAAACAGTGGCACATGGATAGAATTTTGCAGAAAACAAAACTGTGAAGGCTTAAAATATGAAACTTGTAGCATCCTTCTTATTTTAGTGACTCAAGTTTTGAGCTTGTTAGAGTCACTTCTTTTCTTCCTTTTAGCTCTGGTTTTGGGCATGTTAGAGCTGATTCTTCTTATCACTGCTGGTCCATATTTTGAGCATATTAGGACCAGCTATTCTACTCCATTTGGCTCAGATTTTGATCATGTTTGAGCCACTCTTTTTCTTTTCGGAGGTTCATGTTTTGAGCATGTCTGAACCTCTCTCTTTTTTTTTTTTTTTTTTAATTTTTTTTTTTTTTTTTTTTTAAAAGAACGGAAACAATGCAATGGTATGTACAATGGAATGGAAACTGGAAACTGAATTTTAGCAGAAGTAATGTTTGAGCATTCTGCGATTGACAAGACCCCCAAACAGCTCTGTAACATTAAGTTCTTGTAAGAAAAATGCATTAGGACCCATAGTGGCTTGGATAATATATGGACCTTGCCACAAACTATCAAACTTGCCATGTTTACCTTTGTCTTCCCTCTTTGAATCCCATTTCAGAACCTTGTCCCCAACTTTGAAATCTGAAGCTTTGGCTCTTTTGTCAAACTGCCTCTTTATGTTTTCCTGAACTCTAACAACTCTGCTATAAACCTGCTCCCTTTTTTGCTGAAGATGGATAGTTTCATTAATTCTTCTCACCATACTGTTTTCCTCTGTCTGAATCTCTTGGACAAGCTTAATCACTGGCACTCCCAGGCTGGTAGGAAAAACTTCTTCGGTTCCATAGACAAGTTGGAATGGTGACATGCCAATGGATTTCTTTGTTGTGATCCTGTCCGCCCACAAAGCATGCACCAACTTTTTGTGCCATGACCTTCTGTTCTCTTCCAGCAGCTTCTTAATGATGTTCACTAGGCTTTTTTTGGATGATTCAGCTAGTCCATTACCCTAAGGGTAATAGGCAGTTGAATGACCAAGGGCTATTCCGTACCTATGACAGAAATCAACCATTCTCTTGGATCCGAAAGCAACAGCATTGTCAGTGATTATTTTTCTTGGACAACCAAACCGAGAGAGGATGTAATCTTCCAGGAATCTAATGATGACAGAATCGGTGGCATTCTTATTGGGTATGGCCTCTATCCATTTGGTGAAGTAATCTGTAGCAGTTAGGATCCATTTGTGTTGCCCAGAAGAAGAGGGGTGAATTTCTCCAATAAAATCTAGGCCCCATTGCATGAAGGGACCTTCTACAGTGATAGGTTGCAAAGGGAGGGGAAGAAGTTTTTTTCTGCCCTCAAAGATTTGGCATTTATGACAGGAAGTTACCATTTTATGGACATCATTGAAGAGTGTGGGCCAATAATAGCCAACCTTGAGTATCTTGTTTGCAGTGTCTTTCCAACTCAGGTGGCCTCCACACTCCCCAGCATGGAATTCCTATTTAATTCTTTCAGCTTCAGGTTCAGGCAAGCATTTCAGCAATAGGCCATTTGGATTTTTCCAGTATAGGTTTTCATTCAAAACGCAGTAATTTCTGGCTTTTAGCTTTATGAATCTGGCCTTAGTTTTGGACAGTTCTGGAGGGGCATTGAGATTGGTGAGAACATAAAGGATATCGGAATACCAAGGAGAGTTCTGAAACTTCTCCTCAACAGTTGGGTGGGAAAATCCTTTTTGCTCATCTAAGGCATTTACCATGTTAATGTCAAGGGCCCGCAGATTAGATTCAGCCATTAATTGGGCCAGGCCTTGACCTTTGATCAGTTTGGTGGGCTTTATCTCAAGGTCATATTCTAAAATTGTAGCAATCCACTTGCCCCTTTTCCCATCAGGGTCTTGGGACAAGATGTCTTTAACCAATATATTTGGAACATAGGCTATGGTGTGAGAATGCAGAATGTACACCCTAAAGTCTTTTAAGGCCTTTACCAGAGCATAAGCCTGCTTTTCCATAATGTTGTACTTCAAGGGTGCATCTCTTAGCGCTTTGCTGAAGAAGGCAATTGGTTGTTCCATTCCCTCTGTGTTTTTCTGCAGTAAGACAACAGCTATTGTGTGTTCAGAGGCAAATGAAAAGATTAGAAAATCTTTTGAGAAATCTGGACTGATCAGGATAGGGGCTTGAGTGACCACCAGTTTTACTGACTTGAAATATTTCTTGGCTTCAAGAGTCCACTTAATTCTGGCACCTTTCTTTAGCGCATTAGTCATTTTCCTAAGGTGCTCAGCTAGGTTGGGAATGAATCTCCTAAGGAAATTGATCTTCCCAATGAAGGACTGTAACTCCTTGATGTTTCTTGGGTGTGTGATTTGAAGTATCCCCTCAACCCTTTGTGGGTCTATCCTAATTCCTTCCTCGGATATAATGTGGCCAAGAAGTTTTCCTTCTTGCAGCCCAAACATAATTTTCTTAGGATTTAGTGACAGACCATACCTTCTACATTTTTCAAAAACCTTCCTCAAATGTTTCAGGTGTTCTTCTTCAGTTTTAGAAAAGACAGTCAAGTCATCCAAGTAGATAACTATGAAGTGTCCTATCTCATCTGAGAAAGCTATATCCATCACTCTCTGGAAGGTGGCTCCAGCGTTCATCAATCCAAAGGGCATTTTCACATACATGAAGGTGCCCCAGGGAGTGGTAAAAGTTGTTTTGAGTTGATCTTCTGGGAGTACCAATACTTGGTTATAACCCAAAAAGCCATCTAGCAAGGAGATTCTCTTTGAGCCCACTACCTTCTGTAAGATATGTTCCATTCTAGGCAAATGATAATTGTCTTTTAGTGAGGCTCTCTTGAGATTTCTGAAGTCTATGCATAATATGATCTCCCCTGTTTTCTTTCTCACAACCACTAAGTTTGATACCCAATCAGAGAACCTCACCGGAACTATGATGCCTGCATCATACATCTTTTTAATCTCTTTCTCTATGGCAGGCAATTGTTTCGGATTGATCCTACGGAGTTTTTGTCTAAAAGGCTTCTAATTTTCCTTCAAGGGTATTTTGTGTTGTATTATTCTAGTCTCATATGCCTTTAAATCTTCATAACCCCACGCAAACACATCAATGAATTCCCTGAACAGGTCAATGTATTTTTTTCTTCATGTTTGTAGGTATAGACTTAGCCAGTTTGATCATTTTGGGTCTATCTTCAGTGCCTATGTTTCATTCTTCAACATCAGAGTCTGCATGTTCTATAGTGGGATTTTTTGCTACATCATCAAAGTCAAAAATGTCCTCCAAGGGTGCTAGGCCTCTAGGTATATTCTTGTCTTTGGCCTGCAGAACCTCTATCTCTTCGCTATCTGCGTTTTTACATTTTTCAGTCGGATTTCCAGTTTCTTCATTCAGGCTATTTATCTCTATGTTACAGGGTGTTTCTTTTTCATCTGGGGGATCCTCACTTGGGCAGTTGTCATCAGATTTTGGGTCGGAATCATAAAATTCAAACTCATTCCTGCCCACCAGAAAATCTTCAATCTGCTTGTCCCCGTCAAAGACTTGCCAATATTTTTCGTTGTCTGGCACCGCAGGTCTGAACTTGGTCTGAATGATGATTTGTTGGTCAGGGGGAGTCTTAGGATATGAACTGGCTAGGCAAGCTAATCCATTTTCAATGATGTTTTGATTCTTAGGCACAAACACCAAATCGTATTCTATAAAGGTTTTCAACAAATTCACTGCGTCATTTCTGTAGGCCCTTAGTCGAGGGTGTTTCGCTGTATATTCACCATTCACCTGTTTGATAACTAACTCTGAGTCTCCTCTCACAACTATCCTATGGGCTCCTAATTTTTTCAATAGATTCGGACCCAGGATGAGAGCCTCATATTCTGCAACATTATTTGTGCATTTGAAGTGCATATTGACAGCGTGGCTCTCTGCATAATCACTCTCTACATTACGTACCCACACCCCTGCTCCAGCAGTTTTCCTAGTACAGGATCCATCGAAATTCATTTCCCACAGGGGTTCATTTTCCGTTTCGTCATTATTTCCTTCCCTACAACTGGGTTCGCCATTGTGTTGCAGTACAGGGTCTGTACTAGGCTGCGGGTTGTTTTGTTCTTCATGACATGTGTGAATTTCAGAGAGTTGGCTATCTTGCTGTTTACGTTCTGTTTCTGGTTTTGGTTCACACAGAGTTTCATTTTTAGCACCCTGCCCATGGTCTTCTTCATCGTATTCTTCTAGGGTAGCCATTATGTTAAATTCCATGGGCTCTATGTTATTGTTTTTATTTCTATTTCCTGACGCTGGCTCTCCTAAGGATGGGTCATTATGAAGAATGAAAGAATCTAGGTCTGTATGTACAGATAATAATGGTGGATTTTCAGGTTTCTCAGGGCTACTGACTAGGAATTTCATTTGGGACTCTCTATACAGTCTTCTAAGTTGGCCAAATATAGGGATAGTGGCGTATGAGCCATCCAACTGCATCATTCCTTGCAGTTTGGCTCCCCATGATCTAGATAGCAGCATGCCATACTTGGGTGGTACATCTGCCACCACAACGTCCATGACCATACACTTAGCAGGAATCTGGGTGAGGCTTACACACAAGTCTTTGATCAGACCTAGGCATTTTACTCTGCTAGAGTCAAACGAATACAAATCTTTGTAAGGGCGGGTTATCTCTAGGCCTAGATTTTCCATCACTCCCTTAGGCATTAAATTGTGTGACGCCCTAGAATCGTGCATGGCATTGTGGAGTATTTTGTCATGAATATTGAGACTGATATAAAAAGGTGGAACTACCCCTTCCTGAAACTTTCCCTCAATATTTCGACCAAACAGGAGGGCAGGTTGATCATCACTCAAATTCACAGTGTCGTTGTTTTCCCCCAGATTCAACACTTTCAAAATTTGGCCTTTATATACATCCTGAGTGGCCAGCTCCGATAATGGTACAGAGATTTTGATTTTTGCAATCTCACTCTCTAAATTGAAAGATGACTAACTCTTGGTAATGCTTGACTCTGTTTTATTAGCCACCTTGGTGACCGAATCAGTTTGTAATTTGTCATTATGTACAGGGTTGGGAAAAATTGTATCAGGAGTACTAACTGAAGTGCTAGTACTGCTAGCGGGCTCGCCTTGTTTTTCATTCTTCTGGTTGTCTTTTTCTTTGTTTTTCCCAGAACTTTCAGCTACTGATCTGCTATTTACAGCAGATGCTTTAGAAGTTTTATCAGGTCTTTTCTTGATGGTAACCTTAGGAGTCTCAGTTTTGGAATTTTCTTGGTTCTTTCTGCTCCTAAGTTCATATTGGTCTCTGACCTGCATCATGGCATTTTCGAATCCTAATTTGTAATCCTCGGATTCGAACCATTCCTCCTCCCAATAAGAAGGTGAGGGCTGGTTTTCCTCTGAGTCACAGTTATGGATTGAGTTCTCTGTTTCGAACATGTTTATTGTATTCCCTTCAGAATCTTCTATGATCCCCTCATATTCATCAAGAAAGTTTTGGAATGGGGGAATAACTTGTTGATCTGATTCCTTTTGTATGTTGGGAGCATTTTTGTTCCTTCTAAAGTTCTGGTTTTGGTTTTGCTTTCTATTTTGGTTACTGACCATGACAACCATTTTCTCCATCATTTGTTGCAGCTTATCCACATTTTTAGATAATCTATCGTAGTTTGGGTCTGATGTGGAGGCTACGTTGTCATCTCTATATGTTACCCTTTTCTCAGCTCTCAATATTTCTCTTTTCTCGATCAGGTTTGCTTCTATTTTCACTTCTCCTTTCTGCATGTCTTCCAATGTGTTATACTTTTTATCTCTAAGCTCATAGGCCATGTCTGCATCAAATCCATCAGGATATTTGGCTAGGGCCATACCTTGAGTAGGTTTCATGTGTGGAGGGAGAGCATTGTAAATGCTGTTGAATCTAGTGGTGTAATCATGGACGCTCTCTCCCACATTTCTTTTAAGGCTCATGTATTCTACTAGGAGCTGGCGAGGGTTTGCTCTAACTTCCCACTTGTTTATGAAGGTCTGATATAATGCAGGGAGATCTTGGATACTGCCAGGGGGTAAGATTTTAAACCATTTCTTTACATCACCCCCTAAGCTTTGGGCAAAGATTCTCATTTTTATTGTTTCATCATCAATTTCCATATAGTCAAAATAATCCTCCATCTTATCTACATGTTGTTGGGCTGTGTTGGATTCTTTAGCAGTGAAGTGTGGGATTTTTGACTGATAATCATTGGGTAAGGGTAGCATGGGTTGAGGTAAAACCAGAGGTGCATACCAAGCTGCCATGCTAATGTTTTGATGAGGTATAGGGTTGGCTTGAGCAGCTGGTATATGGATAACAGGGATATTTGGACCAGCAAAAGTTTGTTGAGAAGATCTAGGGTGTGAGGGCCCCAAGTTTTGAATGAAGTGGATATCAGGTGGTGTAGATGGAGGGGTTCCTTTGTCCCTAGTTTGTTGACCACTATGAGATGGTGAACTGTGGAACTCAGGGTCTGGCTGGCCTAGATGATTTAATGAACTAGTTCTTGGTAGCCTATTAGGTAGGTCTAGGTCAGGGGGAAAATGTGATAGAGCTGCTAGGTTTTCTGGTGCAGAATTAGCTCTATGAATGTGACTGGAAATAGTTGGTCTTTTAGGTGTAGGGGCTCCCTTGAGGATACTCTCCGGATTGTCAACTATTTCAGGTGGGTTAAGGTTGGGATAAGCTCTGGTGTGAATGGTTCTGAAAGCCAGAATGTTGTTTCCTAGCCAAGCAGCTTAACCCTACTTGTTACTTCTACTGTGGTTGATTTTTGTCTCAGAGGCTGGTCTCCCAGTGGAGTCTTCTTGTGAAACCAAGTTAATCAGCAGGCCTACTGATCACCAGTGGAGTCTTTTCAGTTAGGAACAGATGAGTCACCAGGTGGAGGGTATATCTAAGGGGTTACACTGTCCACCACAGTGCTCAAGCACTATCACCTTTCAGGAATCTCTTAAAAAACAGCTAACTCCAACCAGAGATTGACTAGGAGGGCATTTACTAGATATGTCACCTCCGAAGAGGGTGAGATCCAGAGGCTACCTGGCCCTGTCCAGGCTCTATCTAGGAGTACAAGAGAACACAACGAATGATACTGAGGCTATCCGAGAAGAGGTGTGACTATCAGCCAACCTGACCAAAGATTCCAGGTTTTCTGAGGGTTTGTGATGTAGCAAAGTGAGGAAAACTTAGAAATTCCCCAGCGGAGTCGCCATTATTTTGGTGTTCCCATGTTTTGGCCAGGTTGGCAAGACCAAAAGATGAGACAACATAGAACCGCTTTCAGACCTAAGGATCTAGCCCTCTTAGGTCCAAAGAGGGATCTCTCTATATGAGTCAAAGTGTATGTCTTTGAGGTTCAAGGTTATGATTTTAGGCTAGTTATATGCACGGGGTTTGTTTGTTTGTTTATGTTTGGTTGTTGGGAATCAGGAAAGAAGGGTCCAATGTAATATAAGGATGAGCAAAGAGGAAATTAGGCAAAGGTAGATAACTCAGAGAACATCAAGGCCATTGGGCAATGGAGTCAAGAGAGGATTTACTTGTGTTCAATGTGCAAGCTTTCATTTGGGCTAGTCATCCAGAGCATTTGGATCTTAAAGATGGTATTTGGGATGGGACATTAAGGACTGAAAATAAGGGGAGAAGAACCATCCAATTATGTCTATATATCAGGTCAAAGGTCATTTAACTCCAGACCTACTTGGAAAAAATCAGAGGCAATACAAGGGATCTTAGGAAGGCTTAATTGAGATGGATAGATCCTAGTGAGGCGGAGACAGGGTTCTAGACCTCCCAGTGTTCTCAACTCATCCAACTAAATTCTAACAAGAACATCTAAACATAGATTTATTCAATTAATACATCAGAGAGCAGGCAATGACATCCACTAGACTGGTTAAATCAATTGAAATCAATATTCAGATACACATATAAGCAGAAAACATAAAAGGTTGGGAGAGCAGCAACATAAGGTACCTATCAAGGGTAAATCTTATGCAAAACTTCTGATGTGAGCTAGTAGAAATGGAATGAAATGAAATCAAACACAGAGATAGGAAAACATCACCAGCTGCTTTAGACCATGATCCAAAGAAATATGCTTGTCATATTAAAAACAACACCAATCAGGTACATCATTGCCCACAACTTGAACATTCAGTCTGAATACATCAAATCTCAGCCTATCTTACAATATTACACAGAGAACTTGTCTCAAGAGGAAAATTCTTGCATTTCTCTGATATCTCATCAACAACCTATACAATAATTCTTTCTGAGTTTTATAGCTGAAGAGAAACAGATGAGGTATGTGAAGAACTAAATGCAGAATTAACCCTTTGAAAAGAAAGAGGGCCGAAACCCATTCTGTTTGAAAGCGGGGCTTTTAATCTCTGTCTCCCCTTTATGAAAGAGTGATCTTCTTTTGGATACGACTTTGACGTGTTTCGGCTGTGGTAATCCTGGTGATTTGGACAAAAATAAAATAAACTACTGAGAATTCTGCCATATAAATGCTCTGGTGGTTTTGAACTGTTTTCAGGTGGAGATTTCTTCAGGGGCACGACACATAATAAAAGCTGCATGGGCGCCCTGTCCTTAATGAAGAAAAAGATACTGTTGATGAATAAACCCTGATGTTACCTTTTGATTGTGTTCAGGACCTTTGATCGATCCTCAGGGTCTTCAAACTGGTGCTTTGCCTCTTTAAACTGCAGATTTAAGGCTCAAGGTTTCCTTTGGCGTGCCTTAATCTCTTTTCTTTGTACTAAAACATTCTGCTGCTTCATCTCTGCCTCTGTCCGTGCATTTCGAGCTTTAATGGTGCTAGTAGGTTCTCCACAGAGTTTAAACCCTGTTCTTTTTAATGAACGCCCTGTCCTCACCTTCCTGGGTCATTTTTCATCAATTCTGCCCCTGTAAATGATCTTCTTTGATTTCTCTGTCCTTGTAGCAGAGATGTGCATCATGGCTACCATTGACTCTTAATAACCCTGCAAAATACACAAACAAGTTAAGGAAATCATGAATGGGGTGGCAGATGATGTGGAGGCAGAGAAAGGTCGTGTAGATGACAATACGGAGGAGAAAATCGCAAAATGAATGGAGGAACGCTCTGGAGGATGGAGGCGGTCTGCAGAGCACATATGCGTGAAAACGTTAAAAAACGTGAAAAAGAACCAATATATGCAATGGAATGGGAGACTGTACGGAGAGTGCACGTGGAGATGACATGGTGGAAACGGGCGATGGTGGAAAGGTCAGCAGCGGGCGAACAAATCGGGACCGTCGATCGTGGCGGGATCAACGGTGGGCCATGGGTACGGCGGAGATGGTTTAGCCCATGCGCAACTTTGTTGATGGATGACCATCGGATGAGGCACTCAGGATCGGACGGCTGACAGTGATTTCGCTTGGCATCCGTAGTCGAGAGTTAATGTGCGGGGGATGGGCGGTTTTGGGGTTGTACAGAAGACATGCGTCGGTAGCTGTATGGAATCCCCGGGCATTCGAGGAAAACCGCCATCTGCGCAGAAGCGGTGTGAAGAAAACCACCGGGTTTGGAATAGTGCGCGGCGGGGTCCACTGGGTGGAATAGGCTACGGACCGTCAGATCATAGTGTATTTGGACGGCGATGGCCCAACATGGAAAAATGGACGCGGGAGACGTGGGCGCTGGGGACTTAATGACCACCGTTCGATCAACCAAGATCTACGGCTGAGGCTGCGCCCGATGAACAAGTGCGAAAGGCGCCTTTGGAGTTAGCGGGTGGTTCCAGCACGAGGTTTCATGGAGGAATGGAGGGCGGGGCTATTGCCAAAGGGGCTAGGGCCCAATATACAAAATATATGATTTTTTTCACATTTTAATGCATTTTAGGGCCATCCAAGGCTAGCGATAGGGAGGTGAAGTGGGGATCTAGGTGTTGGAAATATTGTCATTGATGGCAAAGGAGGCAGCACTCAAGCAAAGGCAGCAGCACTCAGGCAAAAGAGGCAGCGCTGTAGCAAAGGAAGGAAAAAGAGGCACAGCAAAAGTAATAGAGGCAACAAGAAGAAAGTCAAAATGTAATAGTCATAGAAGCACAGTGAAGAACCGTTATCGAAAGATAGAGACAGAGGCAGAGAGCAGTTACAAAATTCTGGGAATCGCACTCTCCAACCAGCGGAGCAGAGGTAGAGACAGAGGCAGAGAGCAGTTACAAAATTACGAGAATCGCTTCACTCCAGCGGCATATAATACAGAACCATATTCCGGGAATCGCACACTCCAACCGGCGTTATACAACACGAATCTTATTCCAGGAATCGCAGACTCCAGCCGGGCGTTACACATATAACAAATACAAAATTATTCCAGGAATCGCTTAACTCCAGTGGAAATACAATGCATATAATACAAAACCATATTCCAGGAATCGCACACTCCAACCGGCGTTATACATATAAAATAACACAAACTTATTCCGGGAATCGCTTCACTCCAGCGGAAAAAATATATATAAACATATATGTGCAGTGCATCACATAAACAAAGGTCCAAGGAATTTATATTATGGAGCGCATAAAACAAAGTTTGATAAGGTGGGACCCCTCCCCAATCGCAATCGGAGATCGCAAGGGCAGCGGAACATCGCAACAGAAAGTTGCGATTGCGATTGAAATGGTGGACCCGATCATGTTATAAGCAGGAGTTGATAGATGCTAATCGCATCCGAGTTCCCAATCGCATGTCTTTTGTAAAACGCTGCGATTGAAATGGCGGACCCGATCCTGTTATAAGCAGGGGTTAATACATATTTGAGTTACGGTCAAATCGCATCGGCACTGGTCAATCGGAACATATGTTAAAGACTTGCGATTGTGATTGGAAGACTGGACCCGATGGGTCTATAAACCATGTTTAACAAAGTGTTTGAAGTCCAGTTCCAATCGCATCGGAAAGAAAAAAACCATCGCAACACATATTAAAGAACTTGCGATTGCGATTAAGAGTTCGGACCCGATGGACTTATAAATTATGATTAACAAAGATTTCAGCTCCAGGTTCTAATCGCATCGGCAATGGTCAATCGCATCGGAGAATATAAGAGTTGCGATTGCGATTGGAAATCCAGACCCGATTGGTATATAAACTACGACTCATATACAACTTGAGTTCCAGGTCTAGTCGTATTGGCAGCCAATCCTTATGGGCGTCGGGTTATTTGCAAATAAATTGTATATATTATATATGTTGAATAACGTTTGAATATGATCCGGGGGCATAACACATATGATATATAATGGTTATTGAGTTAGATATATAACACGGTTGCGATAAGCCGCGTGGTCTCTAGACCCACGGACCTTAGCTTTACGGGAGGGCGATTATTAACGCTTGTGATATATGTATGTTCTGGCCTGCGGAACCTGCCACATCAACAAGACACTAATGGCATAAAAAGGATTGGAATTCCTCCAGATTTACAGTCAGCGGATATAAAAGGCACATTTACACATATGCAGCAGTTACACGACAGCAGAGGACAAAAGAGCAAACAGATCCGAAAGAAGATAAAACACAGTCACAGAAAAGACAAAGACAGCCAAAGAAAAGACAAATGCGTACCAATTCAAAAGACTAAATGAGTTGAGCTGGAGTTCTCATTTAAATTTGAATGTAAATGTTTTATTTAAATTTTTATTGTTTTTGATGCATTGGCAAGTCTCCGAGAGAAAACAAACTCCCACTGTAATGTAAAAATTGACACCTACAGTTATAATTTCTGAGTAAGCTGATAAAAGGAGTGAGAAGGCAGAAGGAAAAGAGACATGACTTTCCATTTCGAATTCCAAGCAGAATACAAACAGTCATGTGAGGAAATCTATAAATAATATCATCTTGATATGCAGAGTGAGTTTTTTTTTAAATAAAGAGAGAGTAAATCGAGAGAAGGCAGAATATAGAAGAGTAAGACAGAGAAGATTAAGAAAAGCAGAACAGAAGGAGAAGCTACAAAATAGAGCTGATATCTGAGGTAAATCAGCAAACTTTCAGTTTGATAAATTGAGGAAGTTGGAGCTTCCCTATCAAGTTGCAGCTTGATAGTCGTCAGTTGTAGCTGACTGAGGTTGGAGCCTCCTGTAGGTTGGTGCCTGCAGAAAACTGAAGGGAGTTGGTGCTTCCTTGCAAGTTGTAGCTTGCGGAATTGAGGTAGGAGCCTCCTGTAGGTTGGTGCCTGCAGAAAAACAGTGGTGAGAGGGAGTTGGAGCTTGCCTTTGCATCACAACAATAATAAGATGTGGTTTTCTCCCTTTATGGGTTTCCACTTATATCTGGTGTCTTTGTGCATGATATTTATGTATTGATATGATATGTATCATTTGCTTAATACCTGCTGCTCTCAAATTAATTCTACTGCTCTATTAAACTAATACTTTCAGATTACATTCTAAGATTACTCTCACATCAAATAGAGTTTGAAATGAAGGTGTAAATAAGTTTATTGAAAAGTTTAAAAGATCAGGAATGTATTAAACTGATTCACCCCCCCCCCCCCCCTCTCAATTTAATTAGAGATTCAACACTAGGGAAACAAAGGGTGATAGTGACATTTAAAGGGAATTTCAAGGTGATTTCAGAGGATTGATAGGGGGAGAAATGGGGAAACAAGGGGACTTTGACAAAGGGGAGTGAAAGGGGAAAAAAGTGGAATTGGCGGGGGACAAGGGGTAATAGTAGGCCTTTTGAGGGGTGAACCAGCAGAGAGAAATTGTATTAGGAAAAGCACTAAGAGACTTCAAGGATGATGAGTTTTCAAGGGAAAGGAGTTCCTTGAAGGCTCCACAACAATCTAGCCCCCAGCTTGCTTGTCAATAATTTCATAGGGGGGCTAACACCTCTGACCCTAGGCGGGTGAAGGAAAATAATATTTTTTAGGTGCTATTTGAGGGCGCACTGGCCACTGCAATCCACTTGCGACTGAGGATATCACTAGCGGTATATGAGAAGTACAAAAGTATCACCGTGTTTCAAATAAAAATGCATCATGTGCAGGTCAGGGCATGTAATGACCCCGCATGGCATAAATTGCCTTACATGGTGTCTGAGTCATAGGTTTACCAGGTCATTGCGGCCTGGCCATAGGCATGGAAAGTTGGGCTCGGCTCCACCCAAGCCGTTACAGCCTCTAATTCAGGGAAATAAACAACTCCCAGTGATAAAGAGAAAGAGGTCGAGCCACACACTGACAAAGATGCAGAAACAGGCGCACAAAAGAATGGTGAGAAGGAGCCTAAGAAGGAAGGAGAGAAGGATAAAAAGAAAAATATTAGAGGTGAATTTGAAGTGGACCATGGAGGCCTCGATGTGTTAGATGGTACTGGTGCAGAATCTCCGCACAACATTAAGTGTGGCGCAGAAATTTCCAAAGGTCCGCGAAAGAAGCAGAAGGGATCCAAAGATGGAAGTGCATAAGATGTCATTATAACTGAAGATGACTTGGAAAAAATTGCAGATGCAGTCGCATCTATCTCTAAAGACAGGTGGAAAGCCATGGAAGAACAATACAAGGCTGCGGGCGACGCATTACAAACTGGTTTTCAGTTGTTGCAGCTGAAGGCCGACAAATTACAAGCGAGCATGGATTAAGCAAGGCCAATTCAAGCGAGCCTACCTACAAAAATGATCATCGCAACATCAGATGGTAGAATCTGTGCCTTCCTAGGTGTAGTAGTTACAGTGCAGCAGCCAGAGTTGCGCACGCAGGTGCAGACCTACCCAAAGATTAGAATCAATATATCCAAATTGCCAAGTGGAAAGCTACATGCTATCCAAACCATTATCTTCGACGAGATACAATGTACTGAGACGCACATGCAACAGAAATTGAATGCAACAAAACATATGGTTGTAGCAAAAACTGAAGAATTTCTCCAAGTACAAATAGTGTAGTAGGCGATTGTGGCTTAGCATGCAACATTGGAACACTTAATTGACAGATTGTGCGGTGATCTTCCTGAGTTGGCCTTTCCTGCATCCGCTGCACCATAGGTCAAGATTGGAATCTTGGTTGCCATGATAAAGGCTTCCAAGACATAAGTAAAAATGGTTAAAGTAGAGTTTGAACAACAGATTGCAGCATTGTAGGCTAAGATGCAACCCGAGACTCCCCCAAAGGTGTGCACATAGCGGGAAGCCTTGGTGAAAGAAACGTCAGAAATCATCTCAGCTAATGTCAACAACGGCTTTGTGCTGCTTGAGACAACAATGGGACTATGGACCTCTGTGAAAACAAACCCACTAGTAAAAAATATCAATCAGGAGTTGCACACCAAGGAGCAGGCATTTGACAATCTTCAAGAGGCCTTACCAGTGTTGTCCCTGCTCAACACATGGCCGGCTTACAGACGAGTCAAGTTCTACAAGATGAAGTTGAGGAACTCCGTAGGAAGAAGCAGATTGTGACAGAGCATATGAAGCCATGGGCCGACGAGGAAATGAAGTTGTCTCAAGATCTGAGTGCAGACATCAAGAACCTACATCAGACCCTGCAAAGTATCAACTTAGCCGCAGAAGGGCTGGCATTACAGAAGATGGTAGATACGACACATAGTGCAACAGATCAGAGTATGAGCATCTTGGAACCCTTTGCTGCTACTATTGAAGACCTGCAGAACAAGATGAAGAAGCCAGTACCGCTGTGACTCGGGACGAGTCACAAGATTATGTTGGGGGCCTGTTGAAGCGGGGTCCCCTAGGACCAAATTTTGATATATTTTTGGAATATTTTTGTAAATTTTTTGTAGGTTTAGTCATGTGCAGCACAAGTCAAGGGGATTTTGGGTAGGTCAAAGCCCCTCATGAGTTGTAATGGGTCTAAGGGTAGAACCAGGGGCCACAAATCATAGTTTTCGGACCTTAGTTGCGTGCAGGCTAAAAGTATAAATAGGAGTCTAGATCGAGTTGATAGAGGAGACTGAAAATGATAATGTTGATGCTAGAAATATGATTCCATTTTGATATTTTAGCGAACTTTTCTGCATTAGAAGGCTCCTTCTAGATATGTACGCAGAGCCCTTAGTCCCTCTGTGTGTGGACCCCGCTGGCTATGTGCGCGGGTAGACTGAAGGTAATATAAGGAAGATCTGATTGTGAATGAATAAAGGATTGTTTTGGATGATATCTGAGTATCAAATGCATCTGTTATTTTCTTTATGATCTATTTCCACATGTTATTTCCGATTACTGTGTTATCTGTATTCAAATCAGTTACGCAACTATTTTATGCTTTAGATGAATGATAAGTGAATGGATCTGTTACTGTTGAGCTTTAATAATATGTATTAAGGATTATTATAAGGATTGCAGAGTCTTTTCTAGAATGTGCATAAGGTATTATGTGTATTTGACCTAAATATGTTTGGTTAGGACTTCTATTGCGAGTGTCTGATCACACTTGTTTTAATCTGAAGACACCCACATCATTTAATTCTCTCTCGGCGTGTGGAAACCTGGTTCCAACACCCCCCATACTGCTTCAAGTGAGACTTTGACTTGTGCAAGCAGGTCAACGCCAAAAGGGCAATTAATAAGAGGGTTTTGTTAGTTAACCTTAACTCCAAACCTCGGTCAGGACCCCTCAAGCCAACAAAAATAATTTGTATTATCCTGAAAATGTACAGTTAAGGGAAAATTATAAAATAGTTATGAAGTTATTGGTATATAAATACCCTTGAATTCATTTGAAGGGGAGGTTTTAGGGAGAAGAGAAACTTATTTATTGATGGTTTGATTGCACTTTTTTCACAGACCAAATCACGATGCTTTTATGACCTTATTTTATGCAAGTCTGAATGTAACATACTTGTGGTTTTATTTTTGGTTTTTTGTGAAACCATATGTTGATTAATATTATGATTTAAATTATTGACTTGATCAATTATTTCGATTACTTTCATTACTTAATATTATATTCTGTGAGACATACACATTATTAGAGGTAGATGGATTAAACTATTTACATGTTTTGTTATTAATTTATATCTATATGCTTGTTGTTTTTGTTCTGTTACAACAATTTATGTGTATACTATTTACATTGGTTATGTGCTCTATTTATTTCATTTATTATTAATTTTTCTGTTGTTTTATATGCTTACATCTTAAATCTTTCATCAGAGCAATAGTTGACAGGATCGATATTGTTTTGTTGCAGCCCACATGAGATTCTTTTATCTTTTGATATTCATATTATCAAGGGATTGTTATAATATTGAAACTTATATTTTGTAAAGTGAATGATAAAGTAATAATATATGATATTATACCTTTTCACATTTTCCATTTAGATACGTTATCAATAAGAGGATATAAGAATATTTTATTTATCTTTCCTTTTTTTATCCCAATTAGATTGTGGTTTTATTTTCTATTGGATGTTATGTTCTTATTACAAGATTAAGGTTTTAATTGTAGTCATTTATTACATGTTGTGGTTGGTTTCCTCCACTTAGAGATTTATCACTTTATATCTCTTTCTATAATATCATTAATATAACCCTAGATATATTTTCTTATTTGAATACATTTTGAGAATAATAATATGGAATACCCCTTGAGGTGAAGGGAGGCCAACCCTTTTAACCTAAAGTGGGAGGATTCATATCCTAAGTGAATCTCCTCTTGTTTTTTTCTTTGTCACCGGAACAATCTTCGAGCTAACATTCTTCTAGCACCATTTCTGAGGAACAAAGTGTCAAGATTTAATTTTTATGGTAACCGAATAATGGTTAAGTTTTTGATCTGTTTGTGAACAAGATCACAACAACATGCATTGTACATGTTTCAAGAAAATACTTCTTGGTTTAACTATTCACCTAGCGACTCCTTATTTATTTAACTTGTTCATTTTCATTTCAATGGTTTTTTCATGGTCTTCTTTACGATTTTCTTTGTTAAAATTTTCTGACATTATAGGTTTTCCAGACAAATTAACAGACATAGAGGTTTGGGATACCTACCTACCCCACTTTCAAGAAGAAAAAGATGATGACCTGGCACAACATCTTATCCAATTCCACGATTTCATTCCCAATATGGGGGTTCACCATCATGATGTAATCATGAAGTTGTTCACGATGTCATTGGAAGGTGATGCCCCAAAATGGTACAAAAGACTTACTCCTAGTCGAATCTTTTCATTGAAGGATTTTCATGCAATATTTCACGAGTATTATAAATGTATGTATCCTATAGGGTTGCTTGATTTTTATTTTTGTCAATTTTATGATGATAATAATCTCGAAAATCAACATGATGATAATGGTAAAAAACTTGAAATGGATAATGAATTTGAAGAATAAAGTGTTTTTAATGAATCTAACTTTGAATATGTTTAAAAATCATGTGTCTTCTTCTAGCTTATATATTGATGAACATGGTATGTTTCCATCAAATTCAGAAAGTGATGAACAAGACACTCCTCCTCTGACATAAGACCATATACTGTATTCTTGTTTTTAGAAATCTCAAGATTCTATAGCTTCTGTTGATTCTAACTTATCTATGGTTTCATGTTTGGAAGATGTTAGGATCCTCGTAGTTTGCAAGATTGGCAAGAACAAAATTTGTAGGGCCTACATCATAACCACTTTGGAATCCTAGGATATAGCCCTCCTGGATTCAGAGAGGGATCTCTCTATATAAGTGTTTTCAATGATATTAGGCTAGTTATGAAGGACAAGGGGTTTGTTTGTTTTTGGTTGGGATGGATATCATCAAAATGTAGGAAGTATTTTGAAGGGTAAAGGTGTGAGTGAGTTGAAAGAATGGTTCAGTTGATAGGATAGGTAAGAAAAAGTATACATCCATTTGGCAGTGGAGTCACAGAAGGATTTAATTGCACAACAAGTTTCAAGAGCGGTCCATGGGGCAAGTCATTTATATCAAAAGATCTTTTTAAGTTGATTTATGGTATGGAACATTAAGAAGTGTGGTGAAGAAGCAAACATGTAAGAAAACAAAGGGCAGCTTAAGATCAAGTAAGGACTTTTAACCTAGCCTACTTTCAACATAATCTCAAAGGGAAACATTTAAGATAAACAAATAATAGCCTAAGATCAAGTAAGGACTTTTAACCTAGCCTGCTTTCAGCATATTCTCAAAGGAAAACATTCAAGATAAACATAAAATGTAGCCTAAGATCAGGTAAGGACTTTGAACCTATCCTACTTTTGGCATACTCTTAGGGAAACTTTCAAATACAATATCTCAAGCTGTACTCAGTAAAAATGGGCTCACAAACACTTCACTGGTTATAATTATTGAATTATCCTCAAAACACAATCAGAGTAAAACATAACGATAAAACTTATCAATGAGATTTAGGGTACTTACAGAAGTAAATCCTAATCTAAACTTGCTGTTATTTATCAAAGAAAGTGGACAGTATGGAAAACATGAGAAAAATAACAATTACAGTAAGAAAAACATCACTGATGACTTAATAAAGTGATGGATCTTTATAGCTTCAAACTTCTCTTCTCAGCCCATCTCTCTTCAATTACAAACAGAGCTTTAGCAACCTCAACAACTATTTACATTCAACAAGTATTCAACCAACAATAACAATGAACTCCTCATACAATATTTATAGGTAAAATGAGGAGGTGGAGTGAAAGGAAGGTCTAAATATTCAATTAATACAGAGTAAATGCTTCTCGACATTTGGGAGGCCTAATGGAGAAGGTATCTAATGTCTTGACTTTTTTAATTGATTTTTTCATTAAGTTTCATCAACTTCAGTCACTTTTGTTGACTTTTGAGGCTTTTGGTAGGTTGGAAATTACTTTTGAGCTGTCTTTGGAAAATATCTCTGATTGTGCATTAAATTTGTATTCTTTTGAGGAAAATAAAACTATAGGTGGCATTTCTGATCTTTGGAGGAGTAAATGTTTTCAATGATTTGGCATTATGAAGTAGTCTTTTGCTGATCTGTCCTGATTTGTCACTTTAAACTTGAAATAGGCCTTTGATATGCTTTTAGGCCTTATTTATCATCTTTCTGCTTTATATTGTGTGTTTATCCTTTAAATTGTGGATTAACTTTAAATCTTCATACTTTTCTTTAATCCTTTAATCTTTAATTCTCTTTTGATCTTCACTGTTTGATCTTCATTTGATTGCTGACAGGGACTTGCATTGGAGGGATTGATCATGTGACCAATGTTCATGAAACATTGATTAAAAATTGGAAATTCGACCCTTTCTGTCCCTTTCTGCATTGAATTCGGCCTCTGAGGATCGTCACCCTCAGCCTCTGTCACTTTCTTTGACTGTGGGATGGCTTTTTATGACTACCACCATGAAACCTACAACAAACCACATAAATGCTATAAAAACCTGTGTGTATTGGGATTAACTGCTTTACAGAGGCTCGGGAGTAGCGGAGGAGCAATGTGGAAGGAGGTGGATGCAGCGAAGTGGATTCCATGGAAGAAACCATGAAAAACCAGGAGAAAAAATTGAACTAGGGCGCAAAATTGGGAAAGCAGTTTTGGTAATACCAGAGGTGGTATTCGCATGGGATAAGAGTGGTAAGTGGTTTTTTGATAATCGAACGTGATACGGGTCTTTGGACGACACGTGTCCAGGGGAAAACCGCCTATTTCACGTTGAAAATGGGCGATCAATTTTATCTGTGAAATGAACACGAAAATGGTTTTAGACTATCCGATCTGGGGGGGAGCCAGATCTACGGCTATAAGCGAGCGCGAAAAATAGAAAATATGTGCAGAGGAAATATATGGTGGGAGTGGGAGATGGTGCGAGGATTGTTGATCGAGAAAGATCAACGGCCCAGATTTGATGCGGGACTTGACATATAGGGAGGGAAAAAAAAAAGGAAAATGCCTTTTTGCAAGGGGCATGGGGGTAAAAATTGGTTAGGGAAGAAAATTCAGGAGATGCAATGATAGCCATTGGATCGATTGCGATCAACGGTTGAGACTGCTCTCGGGGTGAAAGGATAAGAGATGGGAGAGCCCACCTTTATACAAAGGGCACCAAGGTTTTTTACCTAGGAAAAGGGTTAATAAGAGTGGTGGAGGAAGAGCGGTGGGGATCAATGAGAGCCATCGGATCGGGGAGATGGACAATCCATATTAAATCACGGAGATCAGGGATTAAAAATGGTGGAAGAGGGGTCAGTGGAATGGTGAGAATGCGATGAAGCGAGGGCCGTTGATCTAAAACAGGATCAACAATTAGGATTGGGCGACGAAGGAGGATGAAAAGGGCGGAGATGGAATGCAAGAGTAATGTGGGCCGTCGGATTGAAAAGATCAATGGCGGAGATTGCGTCCTGGAATCGTGCAAGGGCGTGAATGGTGTGAGGGGAGGGGAAAAAGGCGATGAGGAGAGATATCACGGACCATCCGATAAAATTCGATAGACGGTGGAAATTTGATCACAGGATCACATCGGCGGAGAAAGGGTCTGGGAACAAAGGAACGGGGATTTCCGATGTGATGGCGAAGTGCGATGCGATGGAACGATCGGGGCTTCGCATCAGCGACAAACATTTTTTCAAAGGAAAAAGGTCACGGGGAAAAAAAAATGCTGAAATGTCGATGGGTTTAGCGCTTTAGTCACAAGGCATGGTCTTATTGTAGAAAAAAGGGGCTCAAGCTTAAGCAAAAGGGGCTTAAGGCCCTAAAGGAGCGGAAAGGATTTTTCAAAGGTTTTTATGGGTTTTTTAGTGTTTTGAGTAAGGTAAAAGGGATTTTTAAAACCAAATAAAAAGGGTTAAATGGTTTTAAAGAGGATTTTTAAGGAAAATAAAGGTAAATGAGGGAGGAAAGGGGCCTTTTTAGAGGGAAAATGAGTGATATGGGGGCAGTTGTGAAGATGAGATGGGGGAATGAAATGATGGAAATGGGGCCTTAGAAAATAGTTTTTTCTTTGGAAACAACAAGATTTTGAAGGATTCTTGATGAAGATATCAGTGGAAAAGATCTTTTTGGACAAGGAAAATAGCAAGGCTTCAAGAACTCACAATTTTGCTTAAAACTTGTTTCTTGAATACTAAAAGACCTATTTTAGCCATCATCAGTTATGACAAAATTTTATTGATGGCTAATAGTGGCTCCACTTGGGGATGGTAGCTCCTTGGAGGTGTCAAGAACCTCAAAGATAAATCTCTGGAATGTAGACCTATGCCTTATCCTTGAAAACCTTTTCTTACTTGATCATGCTGCTTAAAAATATGATCAGTATTACATCAAAAAGAATAATTCATTCCACAAACAACTACCTACACAACCTACTTTCCTAACATTTTTCTTCATAAGGTGTTCTTGGACTTGCAAACCTTTGACATCAACATTTTATTCTTTTATTGAAAGCAGGAAACTAATCTAAATCTACCCTTATTTATTCCATGAGTTCAGATTAAACAGTTGAACTCAAAATCTTCTCTACCTAAGCTATTATCTGCCAGGATTAAGCTGTTTGATAGATTTTATTCTCTATATTCTAGAACAGAAAATTAAAACACAGCCAAACCAGGATTAAGGTTTCTAATTTGATGTTGAGACTATGTCATGAAAACAAGCTGCTCATAGACTAAAATTTATAGTAAATTTAAAACAAAACTGTGAAGGCTTAAGATCTGAAAATTTAAAACATCCTTCATTTTCTCATGACGTAGATTTTTATCTATTTTGACTCATCCTTTTTCTTTTTTCTTGGTTCAGATTTGAGCATGTTTGAACCAATTCTTCATTAAACTTACAGGTTCAGGATTTAAGCTTGTTTTAACCTCTATTTTTCTATCCTAATCTAGTCTACTGATAAGCCAAGTTTATACAGTTTGGAAAATCTTCTTCACTAACCTATCAGCAGTAAATTGAAATCTATCTAGTCATGATTAGGCTGTATGACTAAATAGAAGTGCTCTCTTTTGGTAGTGGCATTTAAGCTTACACACTTTCATATTTTTCCTTTCTTTTTTGGTATGGGGCTATACCTTTCTTCTTTTATTTCTACCCTCTTTTCTTTTTTTCTATTGTTTTTGTATTTTTTCTATTTCTTATTCAAAGAAAAAAACAAAAAACTAACTAAATGCTCATAGGCTGAGATTTATTGACACTCCTATCTACCCTGGTCTAACTCTGAAATATTTACATGTTTTATATGATGCAATAGTGCTAGTGCAGCCAGTTGAGCAGTGACAAAAAGGAATAGAAAATCTGGCTATTTGTCAGGGGTAACCATAGTACATATTTAATATCAATCTTCAAAACCAAGGCTATCATAGAAGGTGACATATTTTTATGTATTTGGCTCTTGCAAAGGATCCATAATCGATAATTTGAGCTAATTAGAACCTCCATACATTCTTCCATAGGATCAACAAAGAAAAGATGAGAACTCTCTTCCTTTTGGCCCTCCATGATTGGTAGATTTTCTGCCTCTAAGACATCAGCTTTGAGGACTTCATCTCTAGTATGTTCCTTGGAAGCATCACCATCCTTCACCTACAAATAAACAAGCAGCGAAATTTCTTCTTTCTCTAAATATATGCTTGCTTCTGAGGTAAATTCAGGTTCTTTGGATGACAGATTGATATCAGCAATGGGAGAAGGTTTCTCTTGAAAATATGATATATCCTCAGCAGGATAGTCTTCTATTTGTTCCCCCCCCCCCAAAGACTTGCCAATACTTTTCATTGTTTGGGACAACTAGTCTGAATTTTTCTTGAATTATGTATTGTTTTCTTTCACAAGGTCTCAGACATGTACTAGCAGCAAGGGCTAATCCATTGGCAAGAATTTTTTGGTTTTTAGGGACAAGGGTAAGTTGGAATTCTTCAAATGATTTTAACAAGTCCATGGCATCATCCTTATAGGCTCTAAGTCTGGGATGTTTAACAATATATTCCTCATTCACTTGCCTAATTACCAATTTTGCATTCCCATGAACTGTTATCCTCTAGGCTCCTGATTTCTTCAATAAGTGCAGCCCTAAAAGGAGTGCCTCATACTCTACTATGCTACTTGTGCGTTGAAAATTCAATTTATATGAATGGCCTTGAGCATGATTGTTTTCTGTATTGTAAAGCCATATTCCTGCACCTGCACTAGTTTTACTACATGACCCATCAAAACTCATACTCCAAAGAGGACTAGTTTTAGATTTATCATTAATTTCCCTACTATCCTCTTTGTCTTGAGTGCCACTGTGTTGTTCTGTGGGATAGGCAATATGTTGATGATTATCTTGTTCAAATGAAGGTTTGGAGGCTAGCTGCTTATTTATTATTTGATCAATTTCTTCTTCTGTCAAACGAGGGATTTCTCTTTTAGCATAGAAAAAAGTACACCAGTCCTCTTTCTCTTGTGTTAACTAGTTTTGAGGCTGGATGTCTTCTTGAGCCTCTTCTAGTCAATCAGTACTTGTGCTTGCAGGGAAATCTTGAGTATTTTCTACTATTTCTAGATCTACTTATGTTTCAAACAACTCCTCATGATTGTTATGATACTCAATTTGAATACAAGGTTTATGAGTTGTTTCTTCTACATTGTCAGGATGCCACTCTCCTCTTAAAATCTGAAATGAGTTATAACATAGAGGGAGAGTCCCTATATGTGTTGATTTTTCTTCTATCTCAGGTTATTTGTTTCCTAGGAGGCTTATTGTTTCCTCAAAGCACTGCTAACTTTTTGCACTTGCATTTTGGTCATAAAGTTCTCTTAACAATGTGACACAAGATAAGGGTATGCTGTCAGGACTTTCTTAACAACCTTCTTCATTTTTTTCTATAAAGTCTTGATCATCATACATGTCTTGCTCATTGTCTAGGTCTTGTAGTAGTTGAGTTTGTTCTTGACCTGGAAAAAACACGGGCTGCTCTAGATCATCAATATTTAAATTAGCCTCATACCTATCCATTCTCTTTTCAAACATGTACATCATTTTTTCCATCATGGCCAATAGTATTGCTTTTGGGTCTATACTTGAATCCATGTTTGTAAATCAGAGAAGAGGTCACTGTGTCTATTCAACCAGTTAGAGTCTTGTACTAGTGGATTCATTTCGTATTTTGGGAGTTTTGGAGTCGCTAGGTGAAGGATTTTTACTTGTTTTCAAGGTTTGGTTGTTGTTCACCATCAACAATAAATAATAACCAGTCTTGGTGACACTTGTCTCATTCAGAAATAGGGGTTCGCTGAGTTGTGAAGTTATCTATTACTCAATATTTCTCCCTAGTATGGTCGCCACTATTTAAGGATCTCCATAGTTTGCAAGATTGGCAAGAACAACCGCTGCAGGGCCTACATTAGAACCACTTTGGAATCCTAGGATCTAGCTCTCCTAGATTCAGAGAGGGATCTCTTTATATAAGTGTTTTCAAAGATATTACTTTATGCTTAGTTATGATATTAGGCTATTTATGAAGCACAAGGGGTTTGCTTGTTTTTGGTTGGGATGGATATCATCAAAATGTAGGAAGTATTTTGAAGGGTAAAGGTGTGAGTGAGTTGAAAGAATGGTTCAGCTGATAGGATAGGTAAGAGATAGTATCAATCCATTAGGTTGTGGAGTCACAAAAGGATTTAATTTCACAACAAGTTTCAAGAGTGGTCCATGGGGCAAGTCATCTATATCAAAAGATATTTTTAAGTTGATTTATGGTATGGAACATTAAGAAGTGTGGTGAAAGAAGAAAACGTGTAAGAAAACAAAGGGAAGCTTAAGATCAAGTAAGGAATTTTAACCTAGCCCGCTTTCAGCATACTCTCAAAGGAAAAAATTTAAGATAAACAAAGAATAACCTAAGATCAAGTAAGGAATTTTAACCTAGCCTGCTTTCAGAATATTCTCAAAGGAAACCATTCAAAATAAACATAAAAAGTAGGCTAAGATCAGGTAAGGACTTTGAACCTATCTTGCTTTTGGCATACTCTTAGGGAAAATTTCAAAGACAATATCTCAAGCTGTACTCAGTAAACATGGGCTCACCAACACTTCACTGGTTATACTCTATTGAATTATCCTCAAAACACAATCAGAGGAAAACATAAATATAAAGCTTATCAGTGATATTTAGGGTACTTTCAGAAGTAAATCCTAATCTAATCTTGTTGTTCTTTATCAGAGAAAGTGGACAGTATGGAAAACATGAGAAAAATAACAATTATAGTAAGAAAAACATCACTATTGACATAGACCAGGATCCCATAAATCAGCTTTTATATTTGATGTTCAAACCAGTTACAATCTTCAAGTCCAGTAGGTATTTATAGCTTCAAAATTTTCTTCTCAGCCTATCTTTATTCAATTACAAACAGAGCTTTAGCAGCCTCAACAACTATTTACATTCAACAAATATTCAACCAATAATAAAAATGAACTCTTCATACAATATTTATAGGTAAACTGAGGAGGTGGAATGAAAGGAAGTTATAACTATTTAATTAATACAGAGTAAATGCTTCTCGACCTTTAGGAGGCCTAATGGAGAAGGTATCTAATGTCTTAACTCTGTTAATTGATTTTTTCATTAAGTTTCATCAACTTCAGTCACTTTTGTTGACTTTTGAGGCTTTTGGTAGGTTGGAAATTACTTCTGAGTTGTCTTTGGAAAATATCTCTGAATGTGCATTAACTTTGTATTCTTTTGAGGAAAACAAGATTGTAGGTGGCATTTCTGATCTTCGGAGGAGTAAATTTCTTCAATGATCTGGCATTATGAAGCGGTCTTTTGCTGATCTGTCCTGATTTGTCACTTTAAACTTGAAATAGGCCTTTGATATGCTTTTAGGCCTTCTTTATCATCTTTCTGCTTTATACTGTGTGTTTATCCTTTAAATTGTGGATTAACTTTAAATCTTCATACTTTGCTTTAATCCTTTAATCTTTAATTCTCTTTTGATCTTCACTGTTTGGTCTTCATTTGATTGCTGAAAGGTACTTGCACTGCAGGGCTTGATCATGTGACCAATGCTCATGAAACATTGATTAAAACTTGGAAATTTGACCCTTTCTGTCCCTTTCTGCATTGAATTCGGCCTCTGAGGATCGTCACCCTCGGCCTCTATCACTTTCTTTGACTGTGGGATGGCTTTTTATGACTACCACCATGAAACCTGTAACAAACCACAAAACTGTTATAAAAACCTGTGCGTATTGGGATTAACTGCTTTAAAGAGGCTCGGGAGTAGCGAAGGAGCAGTGCGGAAGGAGGTGGATGCAGTGGAGTGGATTCCATGGAAGAAACCATGAAAAAACAGGAAAAAAAATTGAACTAGGGCGCGAAATTGGGAAAGCGGTTTTGGGAATACTAGAGGTGGTATTCACATGGGATAAAAGTATTAAGTGGTTTTGTGATAATTGAACGTGATACAGGTCTTTGGACAACACATGTGTAGGTGAAAATTGCCTATTTCGCGTTGAAAACAAGCGATCAATTTTATTTGTGAAATGAATGCGAAAATGGTTTTAGACCATCCGATCTGGGGGGGAGCCAGATCTACAGCTGTAAGCGAGCACAAAAAATAGAAAATATGTGTGGAGGAAATATATGGTGGGAGTGGGAGATGGTGCGAGGATTGTTGATCGGGAAAGATCAATGGCCCAAATTTGATGCGGGACTTGACATATAGGGAGGGAAAAAAACAAAGAGAAATGCCTTTTTGCAAGGGGTGCAGGGGCAAAACTTGGTTAGGGAAGAAAATTCAGGATATGCAATGATAGCCATTGGATTGATTGCGATCAACAGTTGAGACTGCTCGTGGGGTGAAAGGATAAGAGATGGGAGGGCCCACCTTTTTAAAAAGGGCGGAAAGGTTTTTTACTTAGGAAAATGGTTAATAGGAGTGGCAAAGGAAGAGCGGTGGGGATCAATGAGAGCCATCGTATCGGGGAGATGGATGGTCTAGATTAAATCGTGAAGATCGGGGATTAAAAATGGTGGAAGAGGGGTCAGTGGTATGGTGAGAATGCGATGAAGTGAGGGTTGTCGATCTAAAATAGGATCAACAGTTAGGATTTGGAAACGAAGGAGGATGAAAAGGGAAGAGATGGAATGCATGAGTAATGTGGGCTGTCGGATTGAAAATATCAACGACAAAGATTGTGTCGCAGAATCGCGCAAGGGCGTGAATGGTGCGAGGGGAGGGGAAAAAGGAAATGAGGTGAGATAGCGTGGACCGTTTGATCATATTTGATAGACGGTGGAGATTTGATCGTGGGATCGCATCGGTAGAGAAAGGGTTCGGGAACAAAGGAATGGGGATTGTCGATGTGCGATGGCCGATGCGATGGCAAAGTGTGATGTGATGGAACGATCGGGGCTTCGCATCGGCGGCAAACATTTTTTCAAAGGAAAAAGGTCGCGGGGAAAGGGGAAAGGCCGAAATGCCAATGGGATTAGCGCTTTAGTCACAGGGCATGGTCTTATTGCAGAAAAAGGGGCTCGGGCTTAAGCGAAAGGGGCTTAAGGCCCTAAAGGAGCGAAAAGGCTTTTTCAAAGGTTTTTATGGGTTTTTTAGTGTTTCGGGTAAGGTAAAAGGGATTTTTAAAACCAAATAAAAAGGGTTAAATGGTTTTAAAGAGGATTTTTAAGGAAAATAAAGGTAAATGAGGGAGGAAAGGGGCCTTTTTAGAGGGAAAATGAGTGATATGGGGGTAGTTGTGAAGATGAGATGGGGGAATGAAATGATGGAAATGGGGCCTTAGAAAATAGTTTTTTCTTTGGAAACAACATGATTTTGAAGGATTGCTAATGAAGATATTAGTGGAAAATATCTTTTTGGACAAGGAAAACAACAAGGCTTCAAGAACTCACAAGTTTTTTTAAAACTTGTTTCTTGAAGACTAAAAGAACTGTTTTAGCCATCACCAGTTATGAAATTTTTTTATTGATGGCTAACAGAAGATACTAATGATGATATTTATGAAGGAGAAGTTTCATCTAAAGTGTTTGAATCTATATCTAAGAAAACAAAAATTATGTTGCGTATTCCTGAAGATGCACAATAACAACTAATCGATAAAGATATTTTTCAATCAAATGATCCAATTTTTCATCCGTTTTTTGATGCAACAGGGAAAGTAGTATGTGAAATTATCTTTGACCATTCTAATTCCATTTCTTCTAGTTTTCATGTCTACTATTCTCAACCACCTATTTATCATGACTATGAAGAAGAATTGAATCGTGAATTAGGTTTAGATTTTGGTTTACAGTATAGATATGAGTTAAATATTTGTTTTGGATACACTTTAAATACTTGTAATAGTTATAAAAATGAGGATTATGACAATGTAACTCAATCAACATATTTGCAATAAACTTCAGAAAAACCTATCTATGATAGCTATGCGGAAGATGAGTTCGTAAATGAAAATGAAATTAATGAAAATAATTATTACCTTTCACTTATACCTAGCTATGATAACTATAATTGGTTTAATGGTTCCAATCAAAATCTACAAATTGTAAATATTTAAAAGAAGAAAATCCAGTTTCCCCAAAATATGATTGCGTGACCTTTACTGAGTATTTTGAGATTTTTGAATTATACAATGATAATAATTCCATGCATATTACGAAACATAATTTACAATCTCTTTCGTAGAACATTGAGAAATTGGATTACAATAAAATAGGTTTCACATATGGAGATTATTTTGAAAAATACTCTTTAACGACCATTGATCATGAACCATCTAAAGGATGTCATGAAATCTGGATTGCAATGGGACTAATCCTATTATAATTTCAGAAATAAATGAGAAGGGAATCTATGAAAGGCCCTCATATTAAATAATTTCATAACTTTGTTTGCTTGAAAGGATTAATCAATTGAATTTTCATACTGAATATATGGATTTGTGGAAAGTTGGATGAACAAGGTATTTCAAAGAACCTTAATCTATTGTTACCTGTACTTCTACTTACTTATAAGATGTAGGTTATACAACATAACTCACTCCTTTTTTAATTTACTTCCAATATTTTTGTTCTGGATAAGTGGGAAGCCCTGAGTTAGAAAGTATGGCATTTATAAGTTTTTGACTTGGCTACATTGGGTTTTTTATTTATTTGATACATTTTTCTATTGAAACGATAATGCATATAAATTTTTGTACATAAATAACAACTTTGTTACACATACTTTATGGTTTTTATATTTAGAATATTTAAACATGAAACCTTTTCATATTAAAGAATCTTTAGTGATCATAGCCATAATTAAGAACAGAGTGATGATTCATTAGTATACTCTATATTGATGAGTTTGGGACATATCTCTAAAATACTTCGTTCATGTATGAAGGTTGAAGGGTAATTATTATTTCTAAAAGGCCCATACCTTCTCTCTCTATAGTTTAAAGCCTCACGTTGAGAATTTTCATTGACCACATCTTTATTTTGCACTGCCTACACATAATATTATGATAGATTGGATTATCTTATGAGTACTAAACCCATAAACACAAGGTTTGACCTTCATCAATATAGTGATATTGAGGTTTTTTTGTACTAGTTATTTATAAATATACTACATGCATGTGAAATTACCTAACCACCATACTATTGTTGATTGCTTTGTTAGGTCTCTGTAATTTATTAGCAAGATTGGGAGAGTCCAATCACAAAGTTAACATCATTTCAACCAACTTTGGGATTCTAGGATCTAGCCCTCCTGAATCCGGACAGGGATCTCTCCTATATGTACAAAGATGGATATTGTCTTTGAAAAGCTTAAGGTAATGATATTAGGCTAGTTATGAAGGCCAAGGTTTTTGTTTTGTTTTGGATGGTTGAGCATGAAATGTTACTTGAGGGGAAAGTCCTAAGTGCAAAAAGTTTCAAAAGTGAGAAGTTGCAAGAAAATAGAACAGTTTTGGCAGATAGATAGATATAACGCTGGTTTTTAGTCCATTGGGCTATGGAGTCATATTTGGGCTTTAATTGAACAACAACATCAAGTGTGATCCAAGGGGCAAGTCATCTATACCACAAGATTATGGAGATTAAAATGATGAAATGGAAACATTAAAATGTTGGAGGGGTGGAAACTGATAATAATTTCTCAGAGGATTTATAGTCAGTCCAAACAAGAAAAGCCTCTTAAGTAACTGTTTTAAAACCAACCAAGGACAGGGCTAACCATAGAATTCTTGGGCAAGTTCTTATTAAAGCAACTTAATTGACAAACAATCCAGTAATCCACATAATTACCTTTAGAAAGTATGAAAACACATAAGAAAAACAGAGTGTAACTTAAGATCAGATAAAGTACTTTTAAACCTAGTCTGCTTTCAATCAACACCAAGGGAAACTTTCAGAATCTGCCTTTGGAGAAAAGAATCTAGGAATCAGGGCAAACCATATCTTCTTTAGTCTAACTTTAATAGCAAATAATGGAAATAACATTCGATAACAATGTTTGAGCAAACAGAAGGACGAGGGAACGCCAACATTCCTAACTGTTTAAACTGTATTGAATCATTCTTAAATAAACAAATCTGAAGAAAACATTAAGATACAGATTTCTCAGCCAGAGAAGGTTACTGCTATACAGAAAATCCTAACCCTGTTTAAACTGTTCTTTACAGAGGGAAAATGAACAATATGGCATACACAGAAGGAAAACGATTAACAAAGAAAGAAGCACTTCACCAGTGATAAAGACCAGGATCCCAAGAAACAACTTTTATATTGATGTCAAACCAGTTACAATCTTCAAGTCCAATGTTTCAGTTCAGCAATCATCTTCACTATTCAACCTAACTACTCTAGCACAAACAGAGCTTCAAGGGCCAGTGAACACTATGTACAAATAGAAGTCTCAAGCTCAAGTGTATTTCAAAGTTCTGCAACCAACAACTGCTCATCTTCTGTAGAAGTACTTATAGGAGGATGAGGAGGCGAGATTTTAACAAAATATCTCAAGGACAGTTAATGTAGAGTGAAGACTTCTCGGCCCTTTGAGAGGCTCGAGGGAAAAATTTATAGGTGGATCACTACATTAACTGTTTCACAATAAATATCAAAGCTCGATGGAAGCTTTGTTTGACTTTGAGGCTCTGTGTATGTTTTGGAGTAACTCTGCAGATATTTATTAATTGGTTTCCTTGCAGAAATAACTTCTTGGCAATGTTGGAGGCAGATATTTATTTGAGCAATAACTTCGGCCTCTGTTCTGAATGGTTTAAGGCGACAGGTGGCTCTTTGGTAGCTGAGGAATCAATTTGCCTCAAGTTGTGGCGGTGGAGGCTTTCTGTCTGATAAAACACTTTAGGTTTTCTTTAAACTGTGTTTTGAGTTGGGGATTAGGCTTTTGATAACTGTCTTAGCCGTAATCCTCGTAATACTGTCTTCAATCTTCTTCTGCTGTGCTTTATTCTCAAAACTGATACTCTTTAACTGTTCTTTTGAATAAAACAATGTCTTGTCGATGTGCAGGCCACACTGGGCTTTTTAAAGGCATTAATGCCCATGAAGCATTGAGAAAACAATGGAGCGAAACCCCGCAGATGGTTCTCTTTAACAGCTCGAAGGCGCAGGAAACGTCTTTCCCAACCCTCGGCTTTCTTTCATTATACAATGGAAAACCATTAAAAACACCTACATAAAACAAAAAATAATTAAGAAATCCTGCGAAATGGGTTAGACTGCTTCAGAAGGCAGGAGAGGAGCATAGCCGTCGGATGAAGGCAACCAACGGTGGAGATCTGCATAGAAAGGCAAAAAGGATAGCGGGAGAAGAATAAGGAGGAGCAGTTTTGGACCGTCCGATCTGGACACGTGGACGGTCCAGATCTAATCGGAGGGTCTCAATCGGGGGTGGCAGAAAAAGGGATGCGATTGAAAATTCCAGTGCGATTAAGCGCTGGCCATTGATCTGCAGATCAAATCAACGACGGAAAACGAATCAGCGGGTTTTGAAATGGCGGTAAGACTTGCGATCGGAGGGAATAAGGACCGTTGGATAGGTGGGAAATGGACGGCCCAGATTTAATCGGAGGATCGCAATCGGGGAGGTCACAAAACAACATGCGATTGAAACTTTGCGATTGAGCGCTGGCCGTTGATCTGAGGACCAGATCGACGGCGGGGAATGAATCAGAGGTAATCGCAAGGGGGTGAAACATTGCGATGCGATTTTGCGCGGACCGTTGGATCAAGGATTAGATCAACGGTCAAGAATAAATCGGAGGGAGAGCAGGATCGGAAGATCGGAGGTATGGACTGCGATTGATCGGAGGGCACACTTGAAGCATTGCGATTGTGATCAGGCGGGGGGCCGCGATTAGCGCTCCACCGTCAGATCTCCGCGGAAGATCAATGGTGCGGAATGCATCGCCAGACTTATTTTTATAAATAAATCGCATCGGAGTTTTGACTATTTACAAAGGATTTGTGCACCCGCCCGACTTCTGATTGCGATTAGCACTTGGGACTTAAGTGCTTGGTCCCAGCGCCGGGGCATGTGCGGGGAAGTGGTTTGAAAGGGGCTAGCGGGAGGGGGCTTACGCCTATATTAAGGTCGGAAGGTGGGTTTTGGCCTATTTAAATGGAATTTGAAGGCCAAGGAAGGGAACGATAGAGGGGTAAGGGAGGAAAATGGCCAACAAAGGTTAGGGGAAGGATTTAAAGGGGATTTTGGGGGTTTGGCACAGCTCAAAAAGAAGTTTTAAACCATGTCAAGAGGATTTTTATGAATGGAAGGAGAAACTTATGAAAAGTAGGGAAATAATATGGAGAAAAGGGGGAGTAAATGAAGGTTAGTTATGAGTGGGAGAAAGGGGAAAAATGATGGTTTCTTCAGCAGTTTCTTACAGTAAATCAGCAGAATTAATAGGGAAAGTGATGAAGATTTTGGACAGAGGCATGAGGCCTACAAGGAGTCTTCAAGAGCCAACAAATTTTAGTAATGAAAAATTGTTCCTTGAAGGCTCAAAACATATTTAGCCACCTTTTGGTATAACAAAATATTATAGGTGGCTAGCAGTGGCTCCACTTGGGGATGGTGCCTTCTTGAAGGCATCAAGAATTCAGACTTGATTTCTGGGAGGCTGACTAGTTGCCTCATCCATTGGGATGTCCTTCTGTGATTGAATGATCTTCTCTAAAAACATATTTGGCAGCCATGAAAGCAATGGACCTTTATCAACAAGCTTGCTATCTACCCAATCCTACAGATCTAGCATTTTTTCTTCATCAGAGTGCACTTGGATTGGCAAACTCTATTCACAACATTTTATTCTTTTGAAACCAGGAAATCTAATCTACTTCTACTCCTTATTTCTCCCTGAACTCAGATTAAACAGTTGAGCTCAGATATTTCTCTACCTAGTCTACTGTTTGTTGGGATTAAATAGTCCAACAAACTTTCATTCTCTAAATTCTACAACAGAAATTTAAAAATAGTCAAGTCAAGATTGAGCTGTTTGACTTGCTATGATCTATGGCATAAGAACAAGCTGCACATAGATTATTATTTGCAGAAAATTAAATCAAAATGGAAGGCTTAAGATCTAAAAGTTTCTCATTATGGCCTTCTTTTTCTTTACAGCTCTGTTTTTAATTTTGTTTTGAGCTGTCTCTTTCTTGATATCTTATTCAGATTTTGGGCAAATTAGAACCAGTTTTTCTCTTTTATGACTCAGAAAAATAAAACAGTTTTGAGTCATCTCTCTTTGGAAACTTTGGTTCAGATTTTGAGTTTGTTTGAACCTTAATTTCTATCCTAATCTATCTACTGATAAGCCAAGATTAAACGGTTTGGAAAATCAAATTCACTACCCTATTAGTAGAAAATTGAAAGCTAATTAGTCAAGATTAAACAGTTTGACTAACTAGAAGTGTGTTTTGCAGGAGTGGCATTTAAGCTTGCACACTTTCAGATTTGTTCCTCTTTTTTGGCATGGGGCTTTGCCTTTCTTGTTTACATTTCTGCCCTCTTTTCTTTCTTTCTTGTTTTTGTATTTTTCCTTTTCTCTTCAAAGCAGAAAACAACAATTATCTACATGCTCAAAACTGAGCTTTATTGACATTACTATCTAACCTATTCTAAACATTGAGTATTTACATATTCATATGATACAAAAGTGCCAATGCAGCCAGCTGAGTAATGTCAAGAAGAAGTAGTAACTCTAGCTGCTTGTCAGAGGTATCCAGAGGTATCCATAGAACATATTGAAGGTTAACCTTCAATGTCAAGGCTATCACAGAAGGTGACAACTTTTCATGTCTCTGGCTCTTGCAAAGGGTCAATGCTTGATAATTTGAGCCAGTCGGGATTTCCACACACTCTTCCATAGGATCAAAAAAGAAAAGATGAAGATTCTCTTCCTTTTGATCCTCCACAATTGGTAGATCATCTACTTCTAAGACATCAGCTTTGAAGACTATCTCTTCAGTATGTAGCTTGGAAGTATCATCATTCTTAACCTGCAAAATAGCAAATAGTGAAATATCTTCTTTCTTTGAATCTATGCTTGCTTCTGATATAAATTCGGGCTCTTTAAATGACAGACTAATATCAGTGAAGGGAGAAGTTTCTTCTTGAGAAGATGATATATCCACAGCAGGATAGTCTTCTATTTGTTTTTCTCCTTCATCTTCATCATCCTCTGAACTGGAGGACTCATCATATTTAACAGTGTTGTCCTCTGGTAACCCTGGTATGCTTGTATTTAGTGGATTAATTTGTATGAAGAGGTTATTATATTCTTGAGCAGGGGAGTATTTAAAGGTTTCCTCTTTTTCAAGAGAAAGCTCCTTTTCCTCAAAAATTTCTTTATTGCTCTTCTCTTCACCTTCTGAGTTGAAAGGCTGCTGATTTCCAATTATGTGAAAGCCATTAGTGATGGATTGAAACGGATGTTTTTGGCTTTCAAGCTGGTGATGGTGAAAATGATAACACCAATCAAACTCCGGTTGCCCTGCATGATTAGTTTTTTCTTGGAACTCATCATCATCATCATCAGACTGATCGAAATTCGGAAAATCATCTGAATAAACAATTTTTGTCAGTCGAACATATTGGGTCATCAATTTGCTTTTCTTCTAACTGATCTACAAGATAAATTTCTAAATCTATACAACAAAGTTCTTTATGTGAATGGGCAAGAGTGTTTGTTTCGCAAAAAATTTCAGAGACTGAATTTTTATAAATAGTCTGATCTATCTCTTTTTCTGTCAAAGGGAAGGATGTTTCTATGTTCCTTTGAACAGGAGTACAGCAGTTCTCTGTCTCTTGTGAAGACTGATTTTGAGGCTGGATGTCTTCTTGAGCCTCGGCTATAAGGGATGATGAATCAATATTTGAGTTTTTAGGGATATCTTGAGGAACATTTTTTACTGCTTGGATCATCTTTTCCTCAACTGATTCATCTATTTTTCTAAAAATTTTCAATAGGATATTAAACTCATGAATGGCTATTAAAAGATCTTTAGGATGCATCTCTTCCAAAGCTTCCTTATTATCTATAATGTGTTGGCTGATGTTTTGTGATGGATCATAATAAATTGCACCCCATGATAATGACGTAGCGTTTTCTTCATAGTTCTCATAGAACACATATTCGAGGTCTCTTAAAGAAAACAAACTACTAGATCTTAAGCATTCATACCAATCCCTAGCTTTTCCTTCTAATGTTAACATGAAAATTTTCATTAGGCAGTCTTCATGCCATTCAACTTTCAACCTCCATACATGTATATGAAATCTGATGAGATGTAATAGAGGGTCATCAAACTTTTCACCTTGGAAAACAGGCAGGTTGTCATCCCAATTCACCCGGGGCATCTTATGTGGAAACGCAGGGATATGATCTCTACTCATTGGGGCATATCTTCGTTGTATTCTCGGAATCATGTTTGTAAATCAGAAAAGAGGTCACTGTGTCCGGTCAATCAGTTCAGGGTCTTCTACTAGTGGAGTCATTTGGTCTTCTGGGAGTTTCAGAGTGTGGAGTCGCCAGGTGGAAAATTTTTCGCTCCTAAGGAGGTAAAACATTTTATGGTTCCACCACCATATGATTCTTGTAGAGCTGTAAGATTCTCAGGAACTGAATTAGCTCTCAAGGGTGATCTGAAAATAGTTGAAGATTTAATCTTAGGAGACTTCCTAAGGATACTTTCTAGATTATCAACTATCTCAGGTGGGTTATGGTCAAGGTGGGCTCTAATGTGAATATTTTTAGAAGCCACTATGCTATGTTGTTTAGACCTAAAACAAGAAAAGTTCAACCAGATATGACAATCTTGGAGAGGTTAACCAATCTGTTTTTACAATTTTAAATCCCACAGTCCTCTAACTGAGTTTGAATGATTTTATAATGATAAGGGTTCTTCCTAGTGGAGTCTTAAGGTCTGCTAGGATTGTGGAGTCGCCAAGTAGAAATTTTTAGCTCCTTTCAGAGGTAAAAGGTCTTATGGTCCACCACCATGTTTATTTAATTCCAATCTGAAATATTTTTAGGTTTTTCTAAGTCATTTTTCAGTTTTGTGGTTGTTAAGAATATCCTAACTTTGTTTCAAAACTTAGCTAAGGTTGCGAGACAAAGGCAGTATACTCTTATGGCTAAGCCAACTGATTTTTCAAGGTTAGATGAAGTCTTAAGAGAAACCTAGGGTTTACCTAGTTTGTCACTGATTCAAACAAGTTTCATCATAATTACCTATATTAGGCAGGCTGCTTTTTACTCTCAAAATTTTCTCGAATAAAGGGTCCTCTGAGGCCTCTAAAAGGTATTAAAAACACTCAGATCCCCAGTGGAGTCGCCAGAAATGTTAGGTTCTGGTGGCTTCAGCTGGTCAGTAAAGCAAGTTCTCTATGAATCAAATCCCTAAGTTTTATGAATAGCTTTGAATGCGAAAAATTCTTAGTTTTTTCTCCAGTGGAGTCGCCAGAAATGTTAGGTCTCTGTAATTTATTAGCAAGATTGGGAGAGTCCAATCATAGAGTTAACATCATTTCAACCAACTTTGGGATTCTAGGATCTAGCCCTCCTGAATCTGGAGAGGGATCTCTCCAATATGTACAAAGATGGATATTGTCTTTGAAAAGCTTAAGGTAATGATATTAGGCTAGTTATGAAGGCCAAGGTTTTTGTTTTGTTTTGGATGGTTGAGCATGAAATGTTACTTGAGGGGAAAGTCCTAAGTGAAAAAAAGTTTCAAAAGTGAGAAGTTGCAAGCAAATAGAACAGTTTTGGCAGATAGATAGATATAACGCTGGTTTTTAGTCCATTGGGCTATGGAGTCATATCTCGGCTTTAATTGAACAACAACATCAAGTGTGATCCAAGGGGCAAGTCATCTATACCACAAGATTATTGAGATTAAAATGATGAAATGGAAACATTAAAATGTTGGAGGGGTGGAAACTGATAATAATTTCTCAGAGGATTTATAGTCAGTCCAAACAAGAAAAGCCTCTTAAGTAACTGTTTTTAAACCAACCAAGGACAGGGCTAACCATAGACTTCTTGGGCAAGTTCTTATTAAAGCAGCTTAATTGACAAACAATCCAGTAATCCACATAATTACCTTCAGAAAGTATGAAAACACATAAGAAAAAAAGAGTGTAACTTAAGATCAGATAAAGCACTTTTAAACCTAGTCTGCTTTCAGTCAACACCAAGGGAAACTTTCAGAATCTGCCTTTGGAGAAAATAATCTAGGAATCAGGGCAAACCATATCTTCTCTAGTCTAACTTTAATAGAAAATAATGGAAATAACATTCGAGAACAATGTTTGAGCAAACAGAAGGACGAGGGAACGCCAACATTCCTAACTGTTTAAATTGTATTGAATCATTCTTAAATAAACAAATCTGAAGAAAACATTAAGATAAAGATTTCTCAGCCAGAGAAGGTTACTGCTATACAGAAAATCCTAACCCTGTTTAAATTTTTCTTTACAGAGGGAAAATGAACAATATGGCATACATAGAAGGAACACGATTAACAAAGAAAGAAGCACTTCACCGGTGATAAAGACGAGGATCCCAAGAAACAGATTTTATATTGATGTCAAACCAGTTACAATATTCAAGTCCAATGTTTCAGTTCAGCAATCATCTTCACTATTCAACCTAACTACTCTAGCACAAACAGAGCTTCAAGGGCCAGTGAACACTATGTACAAATAGAAGTCTCGAGCTCAAGTGTATTTCAAAGTTCTGCAACCAACAACTCCTCATCTTCTGTAGAAGTACTTATAGGAAGATGAGGAGGTGAGATTTTAGCAAAATATCTCAAGGACAGTTAATGTAGAGTGAAGACTTCTCGGCCCTTTGAGAGGCTCGAGGAAAAAATTTACAGGTGGATCACTACATTAACTGTTTCACAATAAATATCAAAGCTCGGTGGAAGCTTTGTTTGACTTTGAGGCTCTGTGCATGTTTTGGAGTAACTCTGCAGATATTTATTCATTGGTTTCCTCGCAGAAATAACTTCTTGGCGATGCTGGAGGCAGATATTTCTTCGAGCAATAACTTCGGCCTCTGTTCTGAATGGTTTGAGGCAACAGGTGGCTCTTTGGTAGCTGAGGAATCAATTTGCCTCAAGTTGTGGCGGTGGAGGCTTTCTGTCTGATAAAACACTTTAGGTTTTCTTTAAACTGTGTTTTGAGTCGGGGATTAGGCTTTTGATAACTGTCTTAGCCGTAATCCCCGTAATACTGTCTTTAATCTTCTTCTGCTATGCTTTATTCTCAAAACTGATACTCTTTAACTTTTCTTTTGAATAAAACAGTGTCTTGTCGATGTGCAGGCCGCACTGGGCTTTTTAAAGGCATCAATGCCCATGAAGCATTGAGAAAACAATGGAGTGAAACCCCGCAGATGGTTCTCTTTAACAGCTCGAAGGCGCAGGAAACGTCTTTCCCAACCCTCGACTTTCTTTCATTATACAATGGAAAACCATTAAAAACACCTGCATAAAACAAAAAACAATTAAGAAATCCTGCGAAATGGGTTAGACTGCTTCAGAACGCAGGAGAGGAGCGTAGTCGTCGAATGAAGGCAACCAACGGTGGAGATATGCATAGAAAGGAAAAAAGGATAGCGGGAGAAGAATAAGGAGGAGCAGTTTTGGACCGTCCGATCTGGACACGTGGACAGTCCAGATCTAATCAGAGGGTCTCAATCGGGGGTGGCAGAAAAGGGGATGCGATTGAAAATTCCAGTGCGATTAAGCGCTGGCCGTGGATCTGCAGATCAGATCGACGGCGGAAAACGAATCGGCGGGTTTTTAAATGGCGGTAAGACTTGCGATCGGAGGGTAAAAGGACCGTTGGATAGGTGGGAAATGGACGGCCCAGATTTAATCGAAGGATCGCAATCGGGGAGGTCACAAAACAATATGCGATTGAAACTTTGTGATTGAGCCCTTTGCGATTGAGCGCTGGCCGTTGATCAGAGGACTAGCTCGACGGCGGGGAATGAATCGGAGGTAATCACAAGGGGGTGAAATATTGCGATGCGATTTTGCGTGGACCGTTGGATCAAGGATTAGATCAACGGTCAAGAATAAATCGGAGGGAGAGCAGGATCTGAAGATCGGAGGTATGGACTGTGATTGATCGGAGGGTACACTTGAAGAATTGCGATTGCGATTGGGCGGGGGGCTGCGATTAGCGCTCCACCGTCAGATCTCCACGGAAGATCAACGGTGCGGAACGCATCGCCAGATTTATTGTTATAAATAAATCGCATCGGAGTTTTGACTATTTACAAAGGATTTGTGCACCCGCCCGACTTCTGATTGCGATTAGTGCTTGGGACTTAAGCGCTTGGTCCCAGCGCCGGGGCATGTGCGGGGAAGTGGTTTGAAAGGGGCTAGCGGGAGGGGGCTTATGCCTATATTAAGGTCGAAAGGTGGGTTTTGGCCTTTTTAAATGGAATTTGAAGGCCGAGGAAAGGAACGATAGACGGGTAAGGGAGGAAAATGGCCAACAAATGTTAGGGGAAAGATTTTAAAGGGGATTTTGGGGGTTCGGCACAGCTCAACCAGAAGTTTTAAACCATGTCAGGAGGATTTTCACGAATGGAGGGAGAAACTTATGAAAAGTAGGGAAATAATATGGAGAAAAGGGGGAGTAAATGAAGGTTAGTTATGAGTGGGAGAAAGGGGAAAAATGATGGTTTCTTCAGCAGTTTCTTACAGGAAATCAGCAGAATTAAAATAGGGAAAGTGATGAAGATTTTGGACAGAGGCATGAGGCCTACAAGGAGTCTTCGAGAGCCAACAAATTTTAGTAATGAAAAATTGTTCCTTGAAGGCTCAAAACAGATTTAGCCACCTTTTGGTATAACAAAATATTATAGGTGGCTAACATGCTTGAAACTAATCCTTTAGATGGGAGTAGCATATAACTACACCGAGGCTATGGACACTTGCTAGCAGCAGTGAAATATCTATTGTACTATGTTACCCCAATCTGTAATCATCCTATCATAATTTAAGTTACTTAAAATGGTGCATGATATCTTTGTCAGGGCTATGAATGCTCGTTGGAAGTGGAGAAAGGACAATGGTATTGAGTCAAATCTCAATGCATGATCATCCCATGAATATTTAATGAAATAAAACAAAATATTTTGTGATATATTCTTTTGTGTGAATGAAAAAGTGATGAAATTTATTAATTTAGGATAGTGGATGATGCCATTGGGGTTATGGAAACTCGCTTGCAGTAGAACAACATCTGATTTTGGAAAATATGAACAAATGTATTATTTGTGAATAACTGCTGAACTCATAAGTATTTACATACTAGGATATCATTTGATTAATCTAGGTTCATTATTGTTGTTGATCAGGTAAAAGTTTAAGACAAAAAAAAATTCATTCCCTTTCCTAGGATAGGTTAGGGTTTATAATTTGTTGCATGGAAAGTTTCATTTCCTCATCCTATTAAAAAATGAATGGTTTGTTCTTAATGTAAATCGACTGCATGCCCAATTTAAAGGCACAAAGTTTGCAGCTCGTGTTTCCTTGTAGTGTGGCACCATCCCTAGTAGGAGCCAATTATTGGTGCTAAATTAAACCCTCTTTGAAAACTGGGCTACCTTTAGGGATCATTCAATCTTACCTAACCCCCTAAATTCATATTTGACATGTTATCCCTAAACACACAAAAAATCTAATTAGTAAAAATAAATTAAAAAATATTTAATCATGAAAAATAATGTTAATGATATTTTACAACCTTATTCAGATAACATCACACATCCATAAGTGTGTTTGTGTTATTATTATTACTTTATTTTTTTTTATTTTTTTATCACACACACACATATGATTAATAACACTAACTAAGATGTCAAGACGTTACATACCACTAAAACATGATAAAAACCATAGTTATAACTAAACATGACTAACAACTAGCTTTGCACAAAAAGGGGAGTAATGTCCAAAATGGGGAATATATACATATCCACTATAATAAACTAATTTAAAGGTAAGCATGTTAAATTTTCTTAAACTAATGTATTATGAAAACAAAATTTCACTTAAATAAATAATGGTAAAAATCATGTCATATGATATTAAGTCAAAATAAAAATAGTGTGAAAGTAATTCCACATCGCAACAATAATTTCAAAGAATTACTTTTTTGAAATTAATCAATATTTATGAGGTATTATCATACAAACTAAATTGATCAATATTTATAAAATATATCATTGCATGGCTTATTTATATTTACAATATTAAAGATCAAACTTAAATCTATTTTACAATCACAACCCTATCTAAATCTAAACCTGTAAACAACATTCAATCTTCCATTGATGATATGATTTTTTTAATACTGCGAATCTAGTAACATAGAATTCAATAGTTTAGATATTATTGAAACTGAAATCAAATAAAATTTAATTATTCATATATTATTTACTACTCACGTTTTCGTGGTTAAATTGTCAATAATTTGAATTACAAAGCTAGCTATATATAGCTCCAACCATATAAATAACCATTCATATTCATAAAAATATATGAAAAAAATATTGAAGTATTGAGATTTACAATAGATTGCACAGTGATGATATTATAAGCTCTTTGAACATTCTATTTTTTGTCAAGCCTGTTTGTAATCCAACACATAAATCAAATCAATTACCATGACGTTAAATCTCCCTTTCAATTTAGGTATATATATATATATATATATATATATATATATATATATATATATATATATATATATATATATAATTTTTTCCCAAAGGAAAAATCATAATTTCCATTAATAAAAGTGAAAATTACTTGATGTAGATGCTATAATAGCATATGCCAAAAATGTGACTGTTGAAAATTCAACAATCAGTTGTAAGTGTAACTCAAAAACATCATAACAAACAAGCCATCATGTTTCATAATATATAAAAAATGTCAACATAAATATACCAAGCATATTTCCAAACCTAAGTTGTGTATATATATGCTAATAACATGAAAAACCAAATATTTTTCTGTCATAATCTGTGTATATAGCTGATGTCAAAATTCGTGAAAAAATATCACTATTGTGCTGCTTCTGCCTGTGGAAAAACATCAAAATGGTGATGATAGAGCTGGTAATGCTCATGAATATTGTGTTCGCTTATCTTCCATATCCCACAGTCCTGCTGTGTGCCCTCCTTTGAAATATGAT
This sequence comes from Pinus albicaulis, assembly GCA_034641835.2. Classification (NCBI taxonomy): domain Eukaryota; kingdom Viridiplantae; phylum Streptophyta; class Pinopsida; order Pinales; family Pinaceae; genus Pinus; species Pinus albicaulis. The sequence goes on from CM076574.1 coordinate 407,712,768, forward strand.
CAAAAATTGTGTTCATTTCCTTGTAAATGTGATGACATATAATGTGATTAAAACATGCTTTTATCATTATAACTTCATTCATAAAATTCCTGTGTGTGTGTGTTGGCTTGAGGGGTCCTGACTCAGGTTCGGAGGTTAAGGTTTGCTAACAAACACCTATACTACTGGCCCTTTCGGTGTGACCTACTTGTAGGCGAAAGTCTCACCCGAAGCAGTATGGGAGGGTGCTGGAACCAGGTTTCCGCACCATGAGAGAGAGTAAGTTAGTCAATCAGATCCCAGTTCGCAACCTACCAGGATCACACAGGTCTGTACGTAGGTTTTACACAATATATTTAGTTAGTAACCACAACACATCTATTCAGATCTATTCGATACCTTCGCATCCACATGCGTAACAACAATTATCAATACATGATATTGTAAAATGCAGCCTATAACAGAAGCAACAACCATCATAGTACCCTTATACTCGTAGCTGAGACAAATCATATATATATATATATATATATATATATATAACATAGATATAATTTCAACATAACAGATAATTTAAATTTATTCGCAGTTCCAAACAGGTTCCAAGGTTCACATCAACAATAACATAATAGATCCTGATCACACAAATATACTTCGACTATATCCACATATATTATCATTCAAACCCAGTTACAACCAAACACAACCTATGCACACAGTCAACAGGGTCCGCACATAGTAGGACTGAGGATCTCCACGCACACATCCAACATGAGTCCTTACCCAAACAACCCAATACAGATCTAACAATTCGCACTTAGTATCAGACTTAATTCTTTCTTACCCTAAGACTCAAAATGTTCATCTATTTATATCGACTTAGCCTACGCTTCCAATGGTTTGCAAACCATGGTTTGCACACTCTTGGTCTACCCTTGACTCATTAAAATGCATTCGGGGCTTTGACCCACCCCAAAACCCCTGCGTTAGACTAATTAATATAAAAAATTATACAAAATTGTACAAAATTTGCAATTTTAGGGGACCCTGTTCCAATAGTCCCCCAACACAATCTTGTGACTCATCATGAGTCACTGTGGTTATGAGGTCTCCACCTGTGCCTGTAATAGCCTAATCACCTCAGCCAGTGGGGGTAGCACTCCTTCACTCTGAGCATCAACTTTCTGAGCAATATCCACCAAATTTTGTGAAGTCAGTCCTTCTATCACAACAGTGATGCTCTCCAGCGTTTAGTTAAGTTGTTTAACAATGATATCAACATCCCGAGAGAGCTTGAGGGCTTCATCAGCCCAAGGCTTAAGGTGGTCCCTGAGGGTCTTATTATTTTGGTGGAGTTCGTCAATATCATCCGGAAGGGCATGTCTGGTACGCAGTCATGAAAATATTTTAGTAGGACTCTGAGTAGGCATAGTGGCTTCCAGCTGCTCGAACGCTTATTCCTTCTGTCGTAGGTCCTGGTTGATTTCAAGCAGGAGAGGGTCGTGCTACACCTTGGTCCATAACTACATAGCAGTTTCCAGTAATTGGGCACCCTCAGCAATCTGTCCTATAATCATGTTTGTGGTCGTCATAACCAGTGCAGCTCACTAGGCCCACACCTTCGATGGTGTCTATGGCTGCAACTTGGCCCGCAAGTCTGCGATCTGTTGTTCCATCTACGTTTTGACCACTTGGATCTCAGTCCTTGAGGCCTTTAATGCTGTGACCAACCCCTCAATCTTGGCCTGGGAAGTGTCCCTAGCCAGGATTTATTCTGTAATATCTGCGCAGAGTCTACTAATTAAGTGCTCCAACTCGGTCTACTGCGCAACAACGATGGTACAGAATGCCGGGAGACCATAACTGTGCAGTCTCTATGAGATATGCAGCTGTTGAATACATAAAAAATGATAATGTAGCTGAAGGAATACAAATAAATTCCCACAAATGGGAAAATGGGTTGAATATAGGATTTCTAGCCAATCTCGGGGAGATTGCTAGAAATTCCGAATAAAATACAAAGTGACAAACAAAATGTCACTACAATTGAAACCAATGAAAATTAGGCTATGGCTGATATAAAATAATGATGCCCTCCTGTGATAATGTCCTCAAGGAAAAGGGGCTGATCCCCTTTACTAAAAAACACTCCACCCGATGAGCTCAAGAACCCCTCACAACACTACCCTCATGGAATAACGCAGTTTATCCAAGTCACTATGCAGTGGGAGTTGGTGAATATGTGGCCTCATGCCACAGATCTGAAATATGGTCCAAGAGCCCTCTCTACATCTCCCCCAATGAAGATATCACTCCTCCACTGAGAAAGCAAGTAAGGAAAGACTCTATGAGTTCCTTTTCTGCTACCCCAGCTACACAGCACCATCCTGCTACAGAAATAACACTGCAACTGAAGGAGTGAGATTGTCCAAATTCCGAAATGATGAAATGTAGCTCAAATCCTCTCCTTCCATGAGGAAGAGGGGGGAATCCCCGCCCGGGAACACCCCTAGTGCTCAAGAGCACTACAATCCTGCCACACAGCCCGGATGTGTAAGTCCTTGGCCTCACCATTCTAAATCAAAGCATGAAAAAATGAGCTGCTATCCTCTCTCTTATAAATAAAATGAACTCTCTCTCACCATAAGTCCCACAATTAGGGTTTACATTCACTTTTGAATGCTTTCCCTCCAAAAAATGCATTGTCTTCTCAAGCGAGCCACCCCTCTAAGGTAGCGCTGTTGATTTGGTCAAAGATGGCCAACTCAAGGTGATCCTCATTATGTTCACACCATTAGGTGTTAATTTCAGCTGCTTATTTATCCTCCTTTCTCATAAGGAGTGTTATTTCTCTATCACCAAGGGGAGGGGTCTCCTTACCCATTTTATTAATCAAAATAAAAATATGTCATTATAATGTTCCATTTTAGCTTGAGGCTAAAATTGGGAACATTACACAGGCCTAGACTTGTACTCCTAAGTTGTGTGGATTCAGTATGAGGGTTGTTCCTGGGAGAGGGTAGAGGTGGCTTTCTGGTGTATTGATCACTGTGTTGCTAGTTGCTAGGGCGAATCTAACCTGGAGCATACTTGTCTGCAAGGTTTTGGTTTTTAATTGCATAGCCTAGAGCTCAGCCTGGAGGGTGTCAACCACGGCCTTCTGCTACTCTTCCAGAGCTAGCCATTTATCTGTTGCAGCCAAAGTGACCACGTTTTCGATTTTCTTGAGGTCCCCTTTTGACAGCGTAATGGCTTCGTTGCGTTCTGGTCATTAAGAGCATTGCTTCTTTCGTGGCCCTTTAGCAGGTTCACCAGTTCTCTTTGTTCCTCAAGGGGAGTCAGCACCTCCTGCCTCCTAACCTTATGTACCCAGATCCTACTATGAATCCTTATGTGATGCTGCTTTTGCACCCTTCCCTGTGCTTTTACCTGGCTACGAACCCTCCTATGATGCGACTTCTGCACCCTTCCCCATGCTTTTACCCAGTCCTCTAGTTTCTTTGGCGACGATAGGCGGGGTGACCTTCATGGTGCTCATTCCTTCAGTGCCCTTCGCACATGTTTTGAAGCCAAGCTTCCAATGTGGAGGCCATGTCGCAACTAATTGGTCAATCTCTTCATCGGAAACCATATAGGGGAGCGAGACCCACACTCGATCCTTGTGGCCTCTGACTTGGACATTATGCATAGTTACCTGGAACGCGGCGATGATTTTATACTTATCATAGATGGTGGGTGACAAACGTGGTCGGTAGTTGATAGCTACTGCGAGCCCGCTTTGAAACAGGGCCTAGAAGACCTGATTTTCCTCAATGTGCTACGCGTCCTTGGATTCCTACAAATTTTCATAACGTGCCCCTTCACACATATCAGGTGTGAGCTCAAGGAGGATCGAGTCTTTAAGGGCTTCCCATGTGAAGAAGGCAATGAGAAGCAGCAGCCAGGAGTAATAGAAAGCACGGCCCTATTCCTGGGATTCGTGGACATTCGCCAGAAATTCATTGCAAAGGTGCTGGGACCAATTGAAGTAGAACCCTTTTCACATTGACCCGCCAACTGAATTACATATGCGGGGACGGTGGCAGCCTGACATTTCTACATCAGCTTGCATGCTAGCAGCAAGGTACCCATATGCGTACCAGGGTTGGTGATGGTGCTGATCATAAAATCTCAAGTGTTCAGCTCCATGTGGTAATCTTTCCACACCTTGTCGGTGATTTGTTGTTCATAATTATTGCCGACACGCAACATAGGGTTTGTCCCTTCAATGGGGAGACCAGTAATTTGATGTATTAGTGTTGCATTAATGGTTATTCTATCTTGTGTCCATAAACTGCCATTGTGAACCAGGGCAAGCAGCTGGCGCACAAGTCTGTCTATAATATTGTAGTGGCCAAAATGCGACATTTGTAGCAGGTTTAAGAGCCCAGAACCAGCCAATATGCACACCCAGCACATAGAGATTATCCTGATCCCATCATCTTCCAATACCTACTCGAGGTACAGCTCCAACGCCAATTCAGGAAAGGCCTCCAAACTGGCCAAGTCGTGGTCATCAAATTTTACCTCGTGGAGTTTTCCAAAACGTTCTCTGATGATGGGGACCTCCCCCAGAGTCAGTGGCATGTGCAGGTAGGTACGCAAACCATCAATATTCTTTAGTGTTCTTTTCGAGGGTATGCAAGGCTGATCAAAGGGTGGTAACCAATTTATTGGTTCAACTAGCTGAGCCTTCTCCTGAGCAGAAAGTGGTCTCTTTACTGGTTTGGGCGAGCCTGCCTGGGCCGTCACCCGCAGGCACTTTACATTTCAGGGTGAGGTGCAGGGCTTCATCCCAGCCCATTTCATGGGCTTCCATGATCCTTGTGATTTTTCATTCCCCTTATTCTTGTCTTGAATCAGTGTAGATACAACCTCTTTAGCTTCTGATTCAACTTCCACCACTTCCTCGGTTTCTTGTTCCATCGAGGTCACAGGTTCCGAGGGTTCAGCGCAATTAGTGGCTATCATTCTGTCATGGAAAATGAACCCTAGGTTGCTATTGTCAGAGGGTGTAGGATGCTAAAAAATGAACATGATGCAATAGGCATAGAAACTCTTACAACACAAGCTCTTCAAGGACAAACATGCCAAGTACAAACTATTCAAGAGATACGGAACACTAGTTTGATCTATCCTAATTTTATAGCCGCGAGGATCGATCAACATTTGGGTGAACCTCATTTGGAACTTACCATCAACTAAATGGTAAAAAATCTTTAGAAATCACCTCATTAAATGCTATCTGCCTACTCCTTTCAATGGTAAGTTTTTCCATTTACCCTATTTTACTATTCCAACGGCTAGTTTTCGCACCTCCTGTGCGCCCAATGCATCCCTGTGCTCCCAGCGTACCTTCTACGCTCCTAGCACACCTTTTCCCTTCCATCACACCTTCTGCACTCTAAGAACACTCTTGCGCCCCCCATGTAGCCCTCCAAGCTTCCAAATCTACGACTGCTCCCTGCACGTACCGTGGTCCTTTTGGTACTTACCTTCCTTGGTGGGTGTACCCCACCTTAGACAGCTACTCCGTCCATATAGTCATTGATCCGATACGGTTTTAGTCGAGTGCCATTGACATAGCCTGGTAACATATCGCCGTGTAGGGTAGCTAATCGAAGAACTTCGCCATCTGTGATTTCTTTAACTATATGGGGACCTAGCTAGTGTTGACGAAAATTCCTTAGGTGCTTCGCAAGCTGGCTATCATACAACAGGGCCAATTTTCCCTCCGCAAATGCCTTTTGTCAAATATGTCGATCATGCCATGCCTTATCCCAAGCCTTTTGAACATGCTGATGGAAATTATCAATGAAACTATCTTCCTCCAAAGCCACAAGCTACGCTAAACGCTCCTCCATGATATCAGGCTCCGCCATGTTTTTAAAACTTCATCATCTCCCATCTTATATATATGACCTGTGATGATGGTAAAATCTGTAGCGTAGGTTACCATCTCTTTCTTCTGTTGTACCGAATACTCTGCAGAGGCCATGCCCATAGTCAGGAAATGAATGATGTTGGAAAATTGCACATAAAATACCTTAATAGCAAACAATTATGCATCAGACAATCCTTCTTCCAAGTTGGTTGGTTCTTCGCCACTCTCAATTCGGGTTAAGTGATCTGACCCAACATTCAACTTTGTCGGCTTGACAATGATCTCAAAGTCATATTCCTGGAACAGCAGTAGCCATCGGCAGATTTCCCTCCCCCCAACACAGCCTTATTCACTAGGTACTTCAAATCTGAGTGATCTATAAACATTTTGAAGTGCCCTCCTAAAAAATAGTGCCAATATTTCTGTAATGCATAGACCATGGCTAATCCCTCCCACTCTGTAGTGGAGTAGTTACGCTCCGCACCAAATATTTTCCTACTAGAAAATGCAACAAGATGATCAATGTCTCCATCTCCAAGATGCATGAGGACAACTCCTAGGGCAATTCCTGATGCATCTATGTGAACATGGAATACCTTCGCCCAATTAGGAAAGATGAGAATGGGCGCAGAGGCCATCCTCTCCTTGAGTAGCTCGAATCTCTTTTGACACTCGTCATCCCAAAAAAATGAAACATCCTTCTTAAGTAATTTTTCCATAGGTGTTGTAATCAATTAGTACCCTTGAATGAACTTCCTGTAGTAGCTTGTGTGTCTGAGGATAGAACGCAGCTGTTTCTCAGTTGTAGGAACTGCCAATTTTATGATAACTACAACTTTCACAGAATCAACCATCAACTCCTGTCAGAAAACTATATGTCCGAGAAAGATTTTGAAGGGTACGCAGAATATTCACTTCTTGATATTTAGGGAAATATGGTGTTTTATACAGGCATCCAACATCATGCGCAGGTTCGAGATGTGCTTCTTCACTAAGCCAAAGATAGTCCAATCATCAAAATAAACCTCCAAAAATTTGTGTATGAACTCTTTGAACACTGTGACTACTACTCGTGAGAAGATGGCAGAGGCATTCTTGAGTCCAAACGCCATGAAAATATACTGAAAGGATCCCCATTTAGTAGAAAACATAGTTTTTCTACAATATTTAGGTGTGATTCTGATCTGATGGTAGCCCGGGAACCCGTTTGTAAATGAGTACGCTTTCTGCCCTCCCGCGCTATCAAGGATTTCATTTAAGAACGGTGTGGGAAAGGGATCATGTATGCAGGCATTATTCAATTTTCAGAAGTCTACACATATTTGTATCTCTCCCTTCATCTTTTCCTCTTGAACCACCATTGGACTTACCTAGTCTGACTATTCAACCGGTTCGATGATACCTACAGTGAGCATCTTGTCAATTTATTCCCTGACATTTTTTTTATACTTAGGGTTCAATCAATAAGGCCACTGCTTCACAAGGCGTGCATCTAGTTTTAACGTGATGCGCATGACCCCTAGGTCCCTTGTGATCCCCTTAAGCTCCGAAAACTTCGTCAGGAATAAGTCTTGGTACTCTGTGAGTAGTTTTGCAACTTTGCCTACTATATCATCATTCAAGTAATCCGCAATTTTAGCCAACTTAGGTTGCTCTTCCATGCCAATTTTGACTTGTCGCAGCTTTAGAGGCTTAGTAACATCAACAGTTTGTAGTGGAGGTCCAGCAACTGCGCACTCTCCCTACGACTCCAGGATAGAGACATTGCGTGGATCTTCATCGCACTCTTCTATTGCTATATTGTGGCACTTGACAATATCCTGCATTTGTGTTTCCCATGTTGGTGCCCCAAGTGCTGCATAAGGGTGTGATTCATCAAATACGAAGGTATCTATATCTTGCAGAGCTTCGTCAAGTGCCTCTGTTCCCCCTGCTAACCCAAATGTCCCTACGAATTCATCCTTTAATGTTTCTCAGTGGAAGGTGCGCTGATGTAGCTCCACATCTAAGTACCATGTGGTGGGAATTGGTGCCAAGGAATGAAGAAACAGGTGAACCCATTCTTCTGTAGTCTGGTCACACCATTTCTCCATCCAAGAGAACAAATGCTCATGCAGATCTCCTAGGCCAAGGAATTCCTTTACGCACAAGTGGACCGGAGGTTAAAATCGCTGGATCATCATATCCTGACACTCTTCCCAGTCCTTGAATGCCCCCTTATGTGTGTCTCACCACCTCACAGGTGTTGCGCAGATGGCTAGATTAAGGGCCCATAGCCTTTGCTCTCTTAGAACCTCAGCTTAAAATGTTCACAAAAACTCCTTAATACTACCAGAACCATCAAAGTAGGGCAGTTCTCTTACCTCTGAGGAGATGCATCAAAAGTTCTTTATGATTATAAGACATCGTTGTGCAGATACATCATGTAACCGATTTTGCCAGTTTTCCATCTCCCTGTCGGAATCAAAGAAACATTGATTGTCCATTTCCCACCAAAGTACACCCTCAGCCATAGGATTGATCCAATATTTGTCCCACATAGTTAACTTATAGATGTGATCCACATCCTCTTCTTCACGCACTGGCTCTATATGTCGTTCTCCTTCTGCAGGGTCTAATGGTACTATCACCCACGTACCTTCATTTCCAAACACCATGCTTCTTTCTTTAGGATGATTATACCTCCCATATCTATGGCCCAATCCAATCCTAGGAGCGCAGGATAGGGGTCTTCATCTTCTACAATCTGAATTACCTCACAGTCGGCCTAGACCTTAACTCCTGTGATATCCACCACGATCTTTGATAGTCTTCCCAACAATATGATATTCTAATGGTTGGCCATGCACAGCTGGATAGATGGACCATTCCAACTTAGGTTCTCCCATTCACTGCCACATTTTCTTGGGAAATACATTCGCATATAACCCTAGGTCAAAAATAACCTGATCCATTTCATAATCACCAATCTCCACTGTGAGTCGCATTTCCGTACCAGTGCATTTCTTATTCTTGTACAGTTTGTGCACGTCCTTAACTTCCAGGGGTGGAATAGTTCTTTCTACGAAACTGTATATTAATTCTTGAAGATTTTCTACGGCATGTCAAGGTTGCGCAACAGCTTCATACATGATTGTAAAAATGGTTTGACCTCATCATCTACTTTGAGGTTTGCAAGGGCACGAGAGTTTGATGCCTCAGCCTTAGCAAAGTCTTTGCAAGCTGTGACAAAGGTTTCCTTTTCATTCTGTAAGTCCAACCCTTCCTATTTGATAGCTTCCTTTCAGATAATAGGCTCGACCAAAAATTTCTCCTTAACTTCCCCTGTGGCCATGGCGCTACGTATTATGACATTAATGCTCGATCCTTCATCTCAAGGTTCTGCCTTAACCCTCTACACATTCTGCGTAGGTTTCTACTACTTTTCCTACATTTTTCTATCAGAATTGGACAATATTCAATCACATGGTCCAGCTGTATGTTGTATCTGCAAGATTTCCTTACAGGGTTCGGGTAATCCCTCGCAAAGTGCCCTACTTCTCTGCAGTTATAGCAAATTAGTTGTCCTTTTCCCCTACATGCGCTTCCACCTCTACTCCCTCCCCTGCCCCTATCTGGGGAGCCACCTATGCCTAAGGGGGATCTTGGTGAAGAAGGGTTTGATTCTAACCTATATAGGTTTCCTTGGTCTATCATTAGATCATAAGTTTGGTAGTTTTGTTCATCAAGTCCTACTGATTGGAAAAATCGACGCCATTGTTGCTTCAGCTCTAGAACGTATGCACCCAGAAGGGGGCAGTGGTTAGTATCATGTAGGCTAGCTACGTGACAATCATCACACCACAACATTCGTCCACTTGGTCCCATAGTCTCCCTAGGGTGCAACGGACTGGGTCCCCCAGCCTGTAGGTAGTCTACTAGCAATGGGCACTAATCCTTGGTATGGCCTGATACCCTGCATCGTATACACCATACATTTGGGCTAGCTTCTTTCCCTCGGTCCTTTCACATGTTCTGGATTTCCAGGTGCATTGCCTCCAACTTCCCTTGGATTTTTTGTACCCCAACTAGGTATCATCTCTTAGCACGACTTCTAACTTCATCGCAATCTCCAAATCATTTTCCTGCGATTCAATGGCTTGCTGACCCATAGGTACGCGCAGGTGAGGTAGTAGCATAGAAATGAACCATTCCTTGTGCTACCTTTCATCATACATAAATTCCCCTTCCCTGATTACCTTCTTTAGCCATTGTTCAGCCTCCCATATAGACTCATGGGGCCCTTGTTTAAAATCTTTTAGGTCATTCACTATATGAGAGTAGGATTTAGGCTTCTAAAACTGTTGTTTTAGGGCATTCTTAACCTCTTAAATGGTCGCATTCGCATGCTGAGCTACATATCCCATATACCAGTCTAGGGCTCTTCCTTCAAAGGCAAGGGATAGATGCACCCTTTTCACAGCATCGCAGGCCACATTCTATGCAGTCCATATTGACTCTGCGAAAAACCAGAATTGATCCATATCTTCATCTCCTACACCCTTGAAGGTAGGTAGCTTCATGTGTGAGGCCATCTTGTCTTCTGATAGGGGTGGAGGTACAGGTGAGTTTTTACCCCTATGCTGGTTTGAAGGTAGTGTATTTGGAGGGCTATGCGCAACCGAATCTCTTACTGGACTATAGACAAATCTATCTCCTTCTTGATTAGTTCTATAGTATTTTCCACTTCGTGTTATACCCTCGCTCTGATCGGAGCTCATTCACTTTGTATGGTTGCACAGAATGCCTTTTTCACACAATAATATGTTAATCAGTAATGGCAACGTTTTTAGAAACTTACCTCGGAAACCCTTGAAGAACCTCTGTTCTGCCTCAGAATAGGACACGAATTGATCGACAGCAAACTCCGTCACAAATTCTCCCAACACACTATCCACCCAGTGATCTACCGTACGAGTGATGGTGTTATTAGTCCTTTCTAACTGTTGGATCAACTATGGAGTCTAATGCATGACCCGTTCATCCTTCCAACACATCTGGAAATCTACGAGCCTTGCCAGCCACTCCTGAAGCTTGTTCGCAAATGTTACAGAGAAAATTTCATAGACTTCAGTGAAAATGTAATTATTCTTCCACTTCTCCGTTGTCAAATTTGTGCTGCGATTCTCTTTTACCGCAAATTCCTGAACTTGTTTTTCAAACAACTCTTCAATTTCTCTTCTCTTGGGTCTCCAATGTTATCTTGGAATTACCCGATATCTCTCTCAAAATGCTCCTGGTCCCGACAATAGAATCATTTGTTGGCTTGAGGGGTCCTGACCTGGGTTCGGAGGTTAAGGTTTGCCAACAAACCCCCATACTACTGGCCCTTTCAGTAGTTACCTACTTGCGCAGGCCAAAGTCTCACCCGAAGCAGTATGGGAGGATGCTAGAACCAGGTTTCTGCACCCTAAGAGAGAGTAAGTTAGTCAAGATGATCTGAGTTTGCAACCTACCAGGATCACATAGGCCTATTCACAGGTTTCATACAGTATATTTAGTTAGTAACCACAACAGAGCTATTCAGATCTATTCGATACGTTCGCATCCACATGTGTAATAGCAATTATTAGTACATGATATCATAAAACACAGCCTATAATAGAAGCAAGAACCATCATAGAACCCTTGTACTTGTAGCTAAGACAGATCACAAATATATATATGCATAACATAGATATAATTTCAACATAACAAATACTGTAAATGTATTCGCAGTTTTGAACAGGTTCCAAGGTTCACATCAACAATAACACAACAGATCCTGATCACACAGAGATACTTCAACTATATCCGCATATATTATCATTCAAACCTAGTTATAACTAAACACAGCCTGCACACACAGCCAATAAGGTCCGCACACAGCAGGACTGAGGATCTCTGCGCACACAGCCAGCAGGAGTCCTTACCCAAACAACCCAAGACAGATCTAAAAATTTTCACTTAGCATCAGATTTAATTCTTTCTTACCCTAAGACTCAAAATGTTCATCTATTTATATCGACTTAGCCTACGCTTCCAATGGTCCGAAACCATGGTTTGCAGACTCTTGGTCTACACTTGATCCATTACAATGCATTCGAGGCTTTGAACCACCCCAAAACCCCTACGTTAGACTAATTAATATAAAAAATATACAAAATTGTACAAAATTCGCAGCTTTAGGGGACCCTGTTCCAATAGTGTGCACGTGACAAATAGTTTGTTGATTAAACAAATCGATAACTGCTCTAGAATCACTAAAATAACATATTTTTCAACACCCTTTCTCTATTGAAAAAAGAAGAAGTAATTTGAGGTTAAAGAGTTCCAAAAAATTGTTTGTACCAGTACCTAAGCCCATTTTTAATTTGAAAAAATGGTCTATTTGTAAGTAGAGTATCGCTCCACCTCCACATCTGCCATTTTGTGCAGACCCATCAAAATATGCCAATGGAAAAGTTTTATCAATGGATTCATCAATAACAGTATGAGTTTTTATTCTTTGGTCTTCGTTAGGCAGCAATTTATATAATGCGATCACCAATGCCCTAGTTTTCTATGGCTGAAAGACAAAATTTTGAAACATCTTATGGTTCCTTCCAATCCAAATGCCCTAAAAAATGAGCAGCGAGATATTCCATTGTTTAATTGGCTGGGCTGCATTCCACCATGTTTTCTGGGCATCATTAAAATTTTCTCCCTACCACTTGATCTGTACTTCTAATTCTTGGTATATAAAATTCCATGTCTGCGTAGTATCAGGACATGTAATAAATAAATGATTTGTAATTTCCTCTGCGTTGTTACACAATGCACACCAAGATGGGACATGAAATGATCTCTTTTTAATGTTTTATCATGTTGGAATTTTGTTTTCCAAAATACACCATACAAATAATCTTGATTTTTTGGGACTGCTCAACTTCCATATGTGGCTCCACCGCCATAAAAATACGCCAGGTTATAAATTGACATAAACATATAAGTATCCTTATTTTGGTGAATACTTTCCCTTCTTCGAGTGAATCAAAAGAAGTTCATCATCTTTGTCCTGGATCCTAACATGAGAACTTGACAGTGCATTGGTGTAACCAATCCACTATTGGTGCCAGTGGTCCGGTAAATTGAGATCTTGTGCAAATAACCATCGTTGACCAAAAATGGTAGAATTATCCTAATAAACTACCTAATTTAATATCCTTTTTCCTTTCTCTTCCACGAAATTTACTAATTCATGGGGGAGGATTTGAAGATCACCTCTTCTTTACCAAGGATCAAGACCAATACAAACCTTCTCACCTGATCCAATTCGCCAAGATAATCCTTAGCCAATGATACCTAATGAGTATAATATTTCCTCCATATCGTTGATATATTTGTTTTGTTCTTATTTTGCAACTAGATCCACTCTTCCATATTAAGAGGAAATAAATATTTCCTCGCTACTACCTTCTTCATCCATAAATTAACCATGGTCAATACTTTCCATCCCACCTTAGCTACAAGAGCTTGGGAAAAATAGAATAAGTTCTTCAAACCCCACCCTTCCCATTTTTTGGGGAGTTCTATCCTGTCCCATCAAACCTAGGAAATATTTTTTCCTTCTTTTCATCCCTGCAATAAGAAACCACAACAAAAATTTCAAATTTTGTTAAGAATACCCTTAGGTATCCATGATAAGGACATCAAGAAAACAGGGATGGCCCCCAATAAAAATTTGATATGTACCATATTCCCTACACAAGATAACCACCTATGGCTCCATAATTTGTGCCTATTTTAAAGTTTATCCAACAACAACATCCAATCTGCATTTTTGTAATCATTCGACTTTAGATGAAATCCCATGTACTTAATCCCATCGCCAAAATCAATGATTTGAAAAGGATGTTGATTGTGCGAGAAATTCATCTTTCTTCTAGAGAATCAAGTTGTAGAAAGAGTGGATCTCTGATAATTAATCTCCATACCAGTAACTTTAAAAAATAAACAAAACACATTTTTTATTGCTATAATATCCCCATGAGAGCCATCCAGAAAAATGAGCACATCATGTAAAAAAAAATATATGTGTTAATTTTAAATCACCTGCCACTAGAGAACCCTTCAAACAACCCCTACGTTTCTCCTCTCTTACCAATCTACACAAACCATCCATGATCAACAAGAATAATAGTGGGGATAAAGGACACCCCTACTGAAGTCCCCTCTCAGCATGAAAAAATTTAGAAGCTATGCCATTAATCAGAACACCAAACAACATAGATGATATGAAACACATAATCCAATTTATAAAGTTGACGTGAAAGCCCAAATGGGTTAGCAACATTATAATACAAAGCCAACTTATTCTATCATAGGCTTTTAACATATCAGTTTTTAGAATCATACATTTCAATTATTTTGTCTTAAAATTTTGAAGCCCTTCCAAAGCCACACCAATGGCTTCATGGATTTTTCAATCCTCCATAAAAATAAAAAAAAATTGTTCTTTTGATATGTATTGTGAAATAATAGGCTTGATTTTATTTTCAATGACATTTGCGATGCTTTTGTAGATACAATTACATAGTGGTATAGAAATGTAATCACTAAATGATCTAGGATCATCATCTTTTGGGATAAGTGATATAGAAGTAGTATTTAAAGCTTCATACATTCACCCAGTGGTTCTGCATTATTCAATAACCTTTAATAAATTAGCCCCTATTAGCTCATAGAATCAAGAAAAAACTCTACCAGTCATCCATCTGGCCCCAAATTCATGTCCTTCTTGAACCATCATAAGACTCTCTCCATTTCACCCATAGTAAATGGAGCCAATAAATATTTTTTTGGTATCCTCATAAGAAAATCTAGGAAATAGACGAGCTACCTGAATGATTTACACCAGTGCAGGAACTCCTAAAGCCCTAAATAGAGATAAAAAATGCAAAGAACCCAATCTAGCCAAATCCCTCAAATTTGAGGCCCTCTCACCATTATCATTTTTCAAAGACCATATAGTTTTAATGGCTCTTCTACCCCTGGAAATTGTTGAAAAAACTTAGTATTGTCACCCCCAACTTGTCTCCAAATTTCCCTACTTCTAAGCCTCCAAGTTTCCTCTTTTTCCTCCAAGATCATTCGTCTAATAGACTTCAACTGAGTAACATGTTAGTTGGCTTCAATCGAATCATACCCCCCTCCTCCAAGCTCCTCCAAAGTTTCCAATTCATCCTCAATCTTGTTTAACACCTCATCGTATTGATACCTTTTAGCCCTAGCCCACTCAATAGTATTATTCTTTAATACATTTAAATTATCTGTAAAAAAAGGCTTGCAACAAACCACATGAATGAAAACACTCACGAAAAATGGCTCTGAAATCTTCCTCTAATAGATATATAAATTAAAATGGATATCAAAATAAAATTAAAAATGTACAACGTGAATTTAAAGGCCACCTTTAATAAAAAGATGTTAAACTTCATTCACACGGAGGGTCCACTCCACATGTGAGAAACCCTATTTTACAATGTGTTTGAATTGAATTTCATTAAATAGAGGATAAGGTTAAATACATTTCATTTAAACCTTAAATAATTAAAATAATGTGAGAGACCCCCGCTGACCTGACATCACATATGTGATTGTCGCAGGGTTAGAGGAGAGCATTAATACGCCCTCCAACTCTCAACCTGATATGAAACATGGACCTTTCATAAAAAATATATCAATGGTTGGATTACAATAGGTAAAATGAGGACCATTAACCCTCCTCCAACTTTATACCCAATATAAGATAAGCACCATTTATTTAAAGCAACTTCAATCGCCAGATGTTATCAAGCCTACGTCTTGGACGAAAATGTTGAAGGCTTTCTCCACCAAAAAACTATTTGAATTTTCCATTTAAAGTTTATTTACCCTTGTCATAGATTATTTGAATTCATTTGATACATGAAAATCCAAATCTACCATCATGAAATACATTTTATAATCCAAGGTTTTCATTATAGTTGAAAGGGAAAAATTAAGGTTTATTGCATGAATGGGATTAAGGAAATAATTAAATCATTCGCTAATAAATCAGGTTTGTTAATGATTTTTTTCAACCAAATAATTGCACCTCATTAAAGACATTAATGAAAATAGATAAGTGAAACATGTTTATTATGAAATTGTTAGTAATTATTGAATACTAATCTTCTTTTATGTCATGGAAGGATTTAATTATGAATTGGTTAAATATTTGGACAAATGTTTCAGCAAAGAATTATGGAGGAAACTGTTAAATTTAAAAAAAAAAGATCAATATTGTACAAACCCTGAAATTTAGTGTCTAATCCGAAGGAAAGATTAAAGTTTTTAAGTTGTCTGCAAAAGGAGAAACACTTTTTAAAAATAATTTTTATTTCCTGAAATTGTATGGTTAAGGGACCTTTATAAAAACAATTATGAAGTGATTGGTATATAAATACCCTTTAATTCATTGGAAGGGGAGGATTTAGGGAAAGAAGAGACATTTTTGTATTAATGGACTGGTTGCACTTGTTGTAGAGACCAAATCAAGATGCTTTTATGAACTAATTTTATGCAATTATGTATGTAACATACTTGTAGTTTTATTTTTATTTTTCTATGTAACCATATGCTGATTAATATTGTGATTTAAATTATTGACTTGATCAATTGTTTATATTAATTTCATTACTTGATCTTATATCCTCTTAGAGATACATATTATCAGAGGTAGATGGATTAAACTATTTACAAGTTTTGTTGTTAATTGAGTTCTAGATATTTGACGTTGTTGTTATGTTACAACGATTTGTCTGAATAATATTTACATTAGTTATATGCTCTGGTTATTTCCTTTGTTATTAATTTTTCTATTTTTTTATATGCTTACATCTTAAATCTGTCAGCATGGCAATAACCGACTCGATTGGTATTTTTCTGTTGTAGCCTATAAGAGATTATTTTATCTTTTGATTTTTATATTAATAGAGGATGGTTATAATCTTGACTCTTATCTTTTGTAAAGTGAATGATAATGTAATAATACATGATATTACACTTTTTCACATTTTCTAGTTAGATAATTTATCAATAAGAGGATTGTTTTCACTGTGACAATGACCCCCCAAATGTTTTTCCTAAGTCAATTTTGGAGTCTACATGAATTGTCATTCTAAGCCCCCTAGTGTTGTTATGTTGTTTGATTTTTTCTTTTTGTGTTTTATCTTAGTGTTGCATCCTTCGAAGTCAATGCTTCATAATTGTTGTCACCTAAGGCTAGTTTCTAAGTCAATATAAGTCATGAGTTCACCTAACCATGGACTAGATAACCTAGTTGCACACCTTGCACACACTCGAAAATAACTCAAAAGCACGTAAAGAGAAAACAAAATCAAGAAAAGTGCTCTTTAAGGAAAATTCACACTTCAAGTTGATGAAAACAAGCACTTGAGTGGAGCGCACTCCTTCGACTTGAAGAACTGCGCCCTCCCTGAACGCACTCCATGCTGAGAAAGTGCTCCCTACTTGAGCGCACTACTTCATGCTAAAGACATGCACTCTTCCTATATGTGTACATGAGCTTATTTTTGCATGTGGGAACACTCATAAAAAATAGGAGCCCACTTAACTTCCTTTAACTAATCCTTTTAGTTTTTGACAAGTGTCGATCATGCATGAAACAATTTTGCATGTAAACTCTTTTATATTAACCTAGTTAATCATTCATTTGCAAATCATTCTCATATGGGTTGGGTGCACAATTGTGGATCAAGAAATTCTTCATCAACCTACATTACAAGTAATATTTACATGTCGAATATATTCATTTCCTTTCATGATTTCAATGTCAATATTTATTTTCTTGTTGGTGTTTCTTTGTTTTTCAATTTTTTTATTGGCGTTTATTTTCAATCGTTGATTTGTTGTCGCATGAATAGGCTCTCCACATTCCTCAAACTTTCACTCTCCACCATAATTGTGATAATATCCATATAAGATTTCAGATCCTTCTTCTTCTCATTCCTATCATGAAATCTTATTGTCAAACTTGTTCTTGATATTTCCTTCGATAGAGCGCACTTCTGGAACTCGAAGCCCAATTAGCCTTGAAAAATGAACCCAAAAATGAACAATTTTCCCTCTTGAGAACACTCCATGATGAGGAAATATGCGCTCCCTTGAGCACATGAGCACACCTTGAAGAATCAAATGATTTTCCTTTGTCCCTTCGGCATGCACCAATGTTCCCAGATTTCCTTTGAGCGCACAAGGGCACCATGAAGGACTGAAGGATTGAAGACATTTTCCTCCATCCCTTCGAAGTGCGACAGTGCAACCTCTTTATCTACTTGAGTGCATTAGAGAACCGTGAAGGCTTGAAGGCCAAAAAACTCATGCCTCGACCCTCTCGAGTGCGCCAATGTGCCCTTGGTGATTTCCTTCCCTTTCTTGAGCATATGAGTGCAATATGAAGGCTTGAAGGCTTGAAAACTCACCTCTTCGACCCTTCAGAGTGCGCTAATGCGCCCTTGATGGTTTCCTTCCCTTACTAGAGCACATGAGTGCACTAAAAATACCTAAATGATATTTGTCTTTCCTTCATGGTTTGAAAGTGTACTTACGTAGTTTTCATGCCTATTTTATTGTGCATGCAAGTGATTTTGTACTATCATTGATATATTTTCACGATCGGTTAAAATTGATGGCTCTTTGTACATCATTCATGAGATATTGTTGCATAGTAAGGTTGCATTAGGGTAATATTGTAATTATGAGTGTGCTGCCACAAACATGTGTTCAAGCTACAAGCATTGCCACCCTTTTATCATATGTTTGAGCCATGCCTCCCTATAAAGTGACCTCCAAAGAAGTCTCAAAAACAAGTACTGAGGAACCTATTTAAGTTACCAAGCCAACCATTCCCATTTATGCAGACACATAGTGATTAATTGATAAGTCTATTGAGGTTACATGGAGCGATATATACAACACATTCACACAAAAAAGTTTTCCTGAGAACTTGGAGGACTTGGAAGTGTATATCAACATTAAGAAGTTCAGGATGCATAGGATCACATGCATATTCTTGGTCATCCCCTTCATAAAAGTGATTTAGTGGTTCAATACACATATGGATGAATCTCATCTTGTGATTTGCAGTTAGAATGGTATTTATCTCACCACTTATTATGGAGAAGATATGAAAATGTACTACAAGATTCTTAGGCCCACGAAATATGCAAATGATGAATTCTACATTAGATGTCCTGAACTTGACACAAGTGACATTATCAAATAATGGTGTCAATAGCTTGCTAAGTTTCACCATCGTCAATCCATAGTCTATCTGAATAATATCCTCAAAGATGTATATCAATATTTGATAGCCATGTGTTATCAGTTGCATGAGCACAAGGATGCTGAGGTGTTTGAGGAAAAATATATATATGCTCAATATGGTGGTAACCCGTGGTAGAGTCTTCAATTGGGTAGATATATTTTCATTTTAGTTGCAGTGTCATGTGGGGAAGGAAAAATAATATTTTACGGTGAACCAAACACCATAATTCTACATGTTTGCATTTCTTTTAGATGGATTTTGTGCACAATATGTGCTCCCTAGAATGTACTGGAAATGGACCCCTGAGAACAAGTTCCCATTTACTTTCACTACAGAGTGTTATCAGAATCAAGGCTTCAAAGGTGCATATGAAAAATTGGCTGAACAATTCTTTGTAGTTATCTTCCATATGATATTCGAGATCAATCCTCCTTGCATGAATGATCAGGTGAAAGATTCACTACAGGATATAACAGATTGGTTTGCAACTCCCTAGGGTACATACATAATATTTTTTGGTTGTAAGATATCCCCTCATCTCCTACCACAATATGTGACCAATAAGGTGGTCATGAAGGAAGTAGAAAATCATTTGGACAAGGGATTGTTAGGAGTTCTTCACAGGAGGAAGAAAGCCCCTTCGTCCACCTTCCCATTGAGGATCAAATTATATGAGTTGAAGAGACATAAGGCAACAACAAGATAAATAAAAGAGATGGATGGATATCACTTCTCCACTAAATACTTTCATGGATATGATCCCAGGAGAGTGTGTAGGAAGCATTGTTAAAGTATCAACTTCAATATATGGTACTCATCAATGTCCATAATAAAATATGAGAAATTGAAGAACTAGTATACTGTAGTTAGAAAGACACATCCACTAGCAGGGACCAGTTCACCCCAACATCCACCAACTCAAGATATGTAGGTCCAAGAGGAAGAACAAATAACCCCTCAAGCAAGGAAATTAGCTCCTAAGAAGAGGATCATATATGATTCAACATACCAAAGTAGCAAGAAGTGGAAATCCAATCCTTTGAACATAAGAGATATTTAAGCAGAATAGGAGATGAGAGAAGTAGTAGAAGAGTAGAAGATGAAGCAGAATGAGTTTCTCAAGAAGAAACAAGAACAAGATGAGGAAAGGACAATGATATAAGAGGAACAATAAAGGGATTCCCAGGAGGAATATGCAACACAAACACTAGAAGAATAAGAGTTGGCTCAAGAGATATAAGATGAAGAGTTGGAGGAAGAGGATACCATCCAACCTATGGATGATGAACTAGGGTATCCAGAGGAACCTCCCCTCACAGGTGGTCATCTTCCATTCAAATAGATGGGGATCATGCATCCATTGGCAGATAGATTCATGGATATATGCAGTGTCATGTTTGATCAACTTAAGAATAGGATCATGCAATAGAGGCATATATACTTTCTAAAGGATTCTCAAAATCCAGTCTCTGTTTCTATAAAGAAGGTGATAAGTGACAATACTAGAAGAAATCCTAGGGAAATCATTGTGTAAAATGTTTCTTTTTCCACAAAAACATTGGACAACTACAAATATCTACTGAGTGAGAATGCTATATTAAGGAAAGAAATTGGTGTAGTAAAGCAACAAGAGGAACATCTTATGACATAGATCAATTGTTATCATCACAAATTTTAAAATATACAAAATGACAACCAACAATGTAGGAGTAAATGGGGCCAATGGAGGAAACGATGGCATGGCTATATGATGAGGTGATACTTATACAACAAGTGGTGGCTCCTCTCATTGGCATTCAAAAGAAAGCATAGGAAATGGTAAAACTCCCGAAAGTAGAAAACAAAGTAGTTGGACATCTTCAGGAGTGGGTTTCCAAGTATCCAGATGCTCTGTAACATTTGGAAAAGAAATACAATATTTCTGCAGAGATAGGAAAATTTTAGTTGGACTCCACCATCAGAAAAACATGCATCTTGGAGAACATTTGATTAGTATTATTTCTACCGAAAATTAACTTCATAATGTTTTTGAGTCTCTAACACATAAACATGGGATTCCCGCAATAGGAACACTTGAAGCAATCAGAGGTAGAGAGATCGTATTCCAGGGGATCATACAATACATTGAACAAATAAAGCAAGCAACATAACAAGAAGGCCTTGAGGTCACCAAGGAAATTATTCTACAGTACACCATCACACTGGTCAAAGCTCATATGAAAATTTCATGGCTATAGAATAATATACAATCAAGATCCAAGACCATATTGATGGAGGCATTAGAGGTAAAGATGTGGTATGCATGGGACTTACCAGTTCTGGTCAAAGCCAACTCAACGAAGTTCAGAGAATGGCACACATACATTACAAACAAGCTCCATGAGGAAGCAAATGATTTATCTATTTGATGAGAATTTGTCCCATTATCAATTTTGTCTTATATAACCATCATCTCGTATGTAATTTGTATCATGTAATAAATGGTATATAATGAAGTCCAAGGGACGCATGTGGAATGTGAATAGTCACATATGTAATGTAATTAGTCGTGAATATAATAAAAATAGTCATAGGAGTTGAAGAGTCATAAGGAATATCAAAGGTCATTTTTATTTGTTATAAATAACTCGTCATAACTCAAGATAAGGGCTTGGATTTTTGGAGACTTGCCTTGGCTTCTCTTGTAGTGCATAGGAGATAGATCATTCTTTGGTGAAGGAAGTTGTGGCTTAATGTTCCACTACTAGATATAGTGTTCATTCATGTGACAATGTACTTGGGATCTTCCACTCTTAATCAGAAGTTGTATGATTTGACACTTCTTCATACATATATTGTAGATATAGTAGGATTATTCTTGTTATGTTTATGACATGTGTTTCTTTAATTACATAATAAGTGAATTAACTAATTCGTTTCTTAGCTATGGTGGTTATTGAATGAGTTTTTTTATGATTTAATGATTTTTGTTTATTATGTGGACTAATCTGCAAGTATTCAACAAGTATTTCTCTTCCTTCTCAGGTCCCCTTTTAGGATAGTACTACTACTTTTCTAACCGAAGGCTCGTTTTCCTTTTACCAGTTTTGGATGTTCCCTTGTGCACCTTACATTGGGTGTCTCACAAAGCTCACATACTTGCTACCCGAAAGAGGTGTTGTATTCTCTTGCGTGTAACCAAGGAATATCTTTGAAATCTTTCCAATGATGGCTAGACTGTATAACCGGATGGGACTCCTACACTGAATGGTCTGAGGTTTAACTAGGAATTCACATTAGGGAGATCCTCTTATAATGTTGGAGACATCAAACACCGTCAACAAGGATATAAGAATATTTTATTTGTTTTTCCTTTTTTTCTATCCCAATAAGATTGTCGTTTTATTTTCTATTATATGCTATATTCTTCTTGCATGATTAAGGTTTTAATTTTAATCATTTGAATAAATTTTGAGAATACAAACAGAGAATACCCCCCGAGGTGAAGTGAGGCCAACCCTTTTAACTTGAAGCTGTAGGATTCATATCCTTAAATAATTTCCTCTTGATTTTTTCTTTATCGCCAGAACATCCAGGGGCCAACAAAGTACATACATACATACCTTCAACCATACTTTTACTATGTAGTGTTTGAAATCCCCTTTGTAATGTACCTAGGGAGGATAATATGGGATATTTAGGGAGGTTCACAAGGGGATAATGAATATAATGTGGTCATAATAATTGAATATTCTCTTTTTGTAATTAAGAGAAATAATATAATGACAAGAGGTATTTGGCATAAGACCCTTAGGAATATTCATGAGAAAATATAAATACATGAGTGTCATTGTATTGATTTTGTGTTGAATTGTATTCTCTTGTAGCAAGCATGGCTCGTGGAGTGTTTATTTAAGTAGTATTTGACGTTGTTACCCTACCTCAAGGGCTATTATTTATATTATTGGTGTTGTTCATGGTGAATGTTTGGAGATATTTTGGTGATTTTGAGTTAACTTGGAAGTTTTATGTTGAATTATCTCTTATATATTTGAATTTTACTACAAGTGGTATCAAATCTATTTCTTTGGCATGAAGTGGGAAAAATTTTGGGCTCAAATTTAGAGATTCTGTTTTTTAGTGATTTTTTACAAGAAAAAGAGGATGGTAGCATTCAGTTCAATTTTTGAAACTTTCTATATAGAATTGAAGATGCCAATCGAATTAATGGATTCCTCTAAAAATATATTGGATTAAAAAAAAAATGTCCAAAATAGGGTCCAGGGAGTGAAGTTATTAACAATTGAAAATCAATAATTTTTAGGATTTTTTCATGTGCAAATTTTGCTGGTAGATTTTAGGTAAATTTATAAAACTTTTTTTGTAGAATTTGAAGAGTCAAATGTAAGATAATATTCTTGTTAAAAATGTATCTAATTTAAAAAATAAAAAATCACCCAAAACAGAGTATAAGAAGTGAAGTTATCGATAATTTAAAATGAACATTTTTTAAGGGTTTCTTCGAGTGATGACTATGGATTTTAGAGATAAGATATCTTTTGATAGAGAGCATATATTTTAGTCAAACCAATGCCAAAAGATCCATGTAAGTGGTGGAATTTCATAATTGGTCTCATAATAGCAAATGTGAGGTGTACCACACAAGTTGTGATCATTTTAAATCTTTGGCCTTAAACCCTAACTACATAAGGGAGGTTCATTAAAAAGTAAGTGATTCACTTTGACACCCTAGTTCTATTTTTGGGTTTTCAAGTAGCATGTATTTTATAGGAAAAAATTATAGCCTTAGTCTTGAAAAATACATAAAATAATGTAAGTAAAAATGGGGGAAACATGAAGAATTAAGATATAATGGAATTTAAGAAGAGATTCATACACATGGTGGAAATTACTTAACCATGACAAGATGGAGACACTTTTAGATGAAGAATTTGAAAAAATATTTCTACATATGTGATCTCATGTTCTGTAGAAATTTTATTAATACTATGATGTATTGCCGGATTCTCCTGATCTAACAATTATATCCACTGTTAAATACATAATCCTTCTACTTAATTTTTTGTGGAAATTTAATCTCCAATTTCAAACACTTGAAGAAAAATCAAATACCTAAAACGTCTTACATTACCCATGTATACCCAGTTACAACTAGCACAACTGAGTTTAACTCACTTAATTGAGTTAAACTACTTTACAACTCACATAACTACACATCCAACTCTGTTACAACTTTGTATCACTCAGTTACAACGAAGTCCACTTGCATGTCCCACCAACCAACCTTAGAACTTGTAATTCCTTCAGTCAACTATTTTTCCACATCAGTTAACTGAAATCAAGTGCTTCAAGAGAATAGATTATTATTTATTGTCTAATTATTATTAAGGGCTAATAATAATTGACATGCGATCTATTTTTAGACATGAGATCTATAAATAGACATCGCCCATGCATCTAAAAATAGAATCTCATCTATAAATATATTTTTCTCAACCATCTATAAATAGACTCTCGCTATAAATAGAATATGCTCACCACTCTAAAAATAGACATACACCTAAAAATAACCTGGGGCCCCACCTAGTGTAGGTGCTTAATTTTCACTAGGATCGTCATCTTGTTGAATCTCAACACTCCCTCTAAACAAGAAAGGGATTGTCTTCTTCTCGATCTTGTCTCTATGGTATTCGAATTTTTCTCTGGTGAGCACCGTCGGAGTATCGCATCACGATCTGTAGGAATGTATTGAAGTAACACGATCTTTCGCTACCACAATACGATGTAATTAATCTGGATATCTATATGCTTAGATATATCTGTGAAACACGGGATTAATTGAGAGTTTAATGCAATTGATTATCCATGATGAATCATTGTAGGATCTAAATAGAACCAAACAAGCCAGACGGGGTCTTCCTCATTGAACATAACCTCACATACCTTGAATTGCTGCCATGTATTCTTCTTCAGGGCGAGTGCCATGGATCTATGTTTCCCTCTATTGTACCAAGAAACGATTATCGATGCCCTCAAGAAAACCCCCTCACGATGTGCTCTTTCTATTCATTGCGTTGCACTTTATCTGCATCCGTGAGCCATGCAACTTCACCTCATCCATCTGTCTGTACCATAAGCCATACTCAAATGTGCCCCTGAGATATCTCAGGACATGCTTTCCCGCCTTCCAAAAGAGCTTGTTAGGCTTAACCATCGCTTGACTAAGTTGGCTCACTGAATAGCATATGTCTGGTCTTGTATTGACTAAATACATGAGTGAACCCACCAACTGTCGATAGATAGTAGCATCCACTACCTCTACAGATGTAGCATCCTCTTTCCTCTAGTTTCCTGGAAGAGGAGTATCCATGGGTTTGCAACCCTCCACGTGAAACTTACCGATTATCTCCCTTGCATACTTTCCTTGAGACACAAACAGTTCACCTTCTTGCTTCCATATTTCAAATCCAAGGAAATAGTAAAGGAGGCCCATATCCTTCATCTCAAACTCCTTTGCAAGGTCCTCCTTGCATGAGTGTATCAGCTGCTCATCACCAGTCAGTATTAAATCATCAACATAAATAACAATGATTAAAGCCTACCCTCCACCACAATCTCGTAAAGGTTTGCATCCGCCTCACTCTTGGTGAAGCCAAGTCTAGTGAAATATATGTCAATCCAAGTGTACCAAGCACGGGGTGCTTGCTTCAGCCCTTACAACGCTCTTTTGAGTCTGCACAGATGTGAATCGTTGTTGAAGATCTCAAATCCTTTAGGTTGCTCAGTGTACAATTCTTCCTTAATGATCCCATTAAGGAACACAGCCTTCACATACATTTGATGAATGTGCCAACCCATCTGCGCTAAGAGAGCAGGGATGATCCTTATGGAAGAATATTGTGCGACAGGTGCAAAGGTTTCTTCATAATAAATCCCCTCTATCTATGAGAAGCCTTGAGCCACAAATATTGCCTTATACTTCTCAACACTCCCATCAGCAACCTCCTTTACCTTGTAGATCCATCTTGAACCTACCACTGATATATCAACCAGCCTTGGAACAATTTCCCAAGCACTGTTTCTGACAATGGAGTCATACTCCTCCACCATTGCATCTACCCATGTGGGCTCCTGCACTACTTCCTGAAAGGAATATGGCTCAGTCACAGTACATTTTCTCATGAAAGCCATGTATCCAGTGAATCGGTCAGGAGACTGTCTCTGTTTGCGCTATGAAGTAGGGACTCCTACATTTTGTGCCGCATCAAGCTTTAGCCTCTCAGCTTCTGTGGTACGCCTTCTGCCAGTTCTGATGTTTGGCTCTGCGTGAGTGGACTCCTCCACTCCATGAACCTCCTCCTGTGGCTGATCCACATCTAGAGACTCATCTTTGGGAAAAAGCAATTCCTCCTCTACATGCAAAGTCTAGCTCCCTCTCAAGAGACAACTTCATGGCTTTCACCTCATTGAATTTTATATCCCGTCGCACCACAGTCATTCGACTGTTTGGAAAATACACACGATAATTATGGGGTGTTTATGTGTACCCCACAAATATCCCAACTTCAGCATTCAGATCCATCTTCTTCATGGCGTTCTTGGTCACATGAACATAAACAGATGAGCCAAAAATATTAAAGTGTGAAACATACGGTTTATTACCAGTAAAAGCTTCCTCAAGTGCACTCATGCCAAGTACTCTATGAGGACAACAGTTTTGCACATAAACCGCATTGTTGCATGCTTCCACCCACAAGTTCATTGGTAGGCCCTGATCATGCATCATAGCTTGTGAAACACCCACGATTATTATGTTATTCCTCTCTGTGACCCCATTCTGTTGTGGGTTATGAGGCACTATGAGTTCTCTTCGAATTCCTTCTTTGCTAGAGAGGTCTTTGAATTCGTTAGAGATATATTCACCACTATTATCGCTCCGCAGAGCCTTCACTTGCTTCCCTGGCTCTTTCTCCACCAATGCTTTAAACTCATAGAACTTTGAGAATGTTAGATATTTCTTCTGAATGAAGAAGATCCAGCATCTATGAGAATAGTCATCAACAAAAATAACATAATACCTGTGTTTTTCTGTTGAAGCAATTGAGAATGGCCCACACACATTTATGTGAACTCTCTCCAAGATCACCGAAGCATGGTTCTCCTTTTCATGAAAAGTGATCTTCACAAACTTACCCATAGTAAATCCCTTGCACTGATCTATCTGTTCAAGTGTACCCTTGGGAATTCTAGCAAAAATTTGCTACAATATCTTTAGGGTGCCATGGTGAAGATGGCCCAATTGCCTGTGCCATAATTTTCCCTCATCCCAACTCACCACTTTTTCTTCTTTTTCCACCATTGCAGCGCAACCATATACCTCCAGCTTGTATAATTTCTTGGCTTGAATCCCTATCTTCTTGGTTTGACCCGTTGTTTTATGTGACAGGAAAGCTTTTCCATCGTTGAAAACAACGTCATAACCTATGTACTTCAACATCACGACTGAGACCAAGTTCTTCTTTAGACCTCGAACATGCATAACATCTTTCAATAGAAATGGTTTACCTAACTCCCTCTCAAAGGTAATGGTACCAATGCTGGTCGCACTGTATCATCCATCGTTTCCCATCTCTATATGCATTTGGAGATCTTTTTCCTCCAAGTCACTGAAAAGCTCCTTATCCCCCATCATGTGGAAGGAATCACCACTATCAAGATACCACACTGATCCCATTGTGCTTGAAACCAAGCATGCAATCAAAGAGAAATCAAGTTCAAATTGTGAGGCAAGGGCCTCATCAGTTGCAGCTCCAGCAGCCTTCTTGTTCTTCTTTTTCTGTGGGTCATTAGTAGCAAGATGCCCATGTTCGTGACAGTGAAAACACTTCACCTTGGACAAATCCATCTTCTTGCCTTTAGCCTCAGATTTTTTATGGGATTTTTTCCCCTTCCCTTTCCTTTCTTTGGAAGCCAAAATGTTACACCATTTTTTGGTCATCTAATCCATTGTTATTAGATGGACCCAAGTACACCAAGTAAGACCAATTTTACCCCAAGTAAAATCACATTCACTATGAAAAATAACTTAGTAAGCCACCTTTATTAAGTTTTTTTTGGTATAAACAAGAAACCCCATGGGGAAACATTAAATAAATCCATATTTATTTTATTTTTCCTCAAGGAATAATTAGTTAAACAACAATTTAATTAATATTCCTGGTTATATTTAACCCAAAACAAGGAAATTAATTAGATAAATCATTATTCATCTTATTATTTTCTAGTAATAATTATTTAAACATTACTTAAATAATATTCTTTGTTAAATATGACTACATCTCCCTTAAGTAATTAAATAAATAATTATTTATTTGATTATTACTCAACCATATCCTTAAAATGATAAATAAATCATTTATTTATTTATTATTACTTAATCACATCCTTAAAATGATAAATAAATCATTTATTTATTTATTATTTACAAATAAGGGGATTTGACTCAAGTCAAATTCATTTTCCCTCCAACAAATATAATAAAATATTCCATAAAAGTTGGATCTTGATTTGGTTAATAATATTTTAATTATGCACCAATATCTAGACTAACTCAATATTTTGTTATAAATAGAAGGGTTTTCCCATTCATTTGTCACCTTTTGTTGCTTAAAGATCACTTTGGATCTCAACTCTTGGTCTGGCTATTGATCCACCATCATAGCCATATTTTTCCATTTTTGTCTGGGTTTTCTACACCATCAAGAGAGAGGAATTCTAAATCTGAAGTGCTGATGACTTACAAGAACCCATCCCATTGAGGAGAACAGGGAACACCCTCTTGTGTTTTCCTCCCAGGTGCCATTAATAAAAATTTCATTGGATATATTCTTGTCTTGTCTATTGGATCTATGGAGTAAATCTTATTTTTTCTACTATTTAATGTATTCTAATGCATAGATCTATATTTTTGCAGCATTTGTCTTGATCATCTAACTACAGATTTGAAGATATTAGCAGTCATTTCTGATGTTAGGGTTGTTTTTTATGCGCAGCTAAAGTGGTATTTTTTCGTACGCTTCGAATCAAGATTAATACTAACACAAAGCACAATCCTCTTCATCATCACGCTTTGATGAAGAGCCATCTTTGGTGTTCCACCTGAACTCCTCCTGCACTAGATCCGACCACAGTCATTCCCAATCTGACAGTTTTTCCCGTGCGTTGACAGAGTCTTGATAACTGTGCCAACTCTTAGAAAGTCCCAAGAGATCCAAGCTCACCAGATCATCATCATCAACCATGATTCCCACACTCTACATTTCATCCTGACATTGGACAAACTTTGTGAGATACTTAGGAATATTGTTTCCCTTTTCCATTTTTATTTTTCTGAGTTTATCCTTCAGCGCCAATTTCCTATGGTCGTTGTTTCTTTGGAAAATATCTTTCAAATCCTTACACATTGCAAATGGAGTGGCTTTCCCATGAAGGCTTGAGGAAATATGGTCTCTCACACCTTCCAACAAAATCCTTTTTTTCCTCGCTAGTTTCTTTTGCCATGTGTCAAGTAATGCAGCATCCATCAAAGTGGGCTTACGAACATCAATATCAATGAATTCCTTCAAGCCATTATCTTCAAGCATCGCCTCCATCCTATCCTTCCATGAAATTTAGTTCAAGCTGCCCTCGAGTGCATACTCTAACCGCAAACCATTGAAAGCCATTTTGATGTTTACTCAACTGTCGCACCATGAAATTCTTGCAGCATATTCAAATTGTTTCCACCACCAAAACTCAGGTACTGCTTCAATATTGAAATACTCAATGATCTGATACCATGTAGAAATTGTATTAATAATGTGATGTATTTCCGAATTCTCCTGATCTTACAATTATGTCGACTATTAAATACATAATCCTTCTACTTAATTCTTTACAGAAATTTAATTGCCAATTGCAAGCACATGAAGAAAAATCAATCACACATAACAAGATGTTTTTACTAGGAAATATTAAATCTAAAAGCCCTAACTATAATATATTATGTATATCATGGATCATGAAACAATCTCATACAAAGCTCTACTCCAGAGCTCTCAGTACAATATACAATCGTCTCACACTATCATACAAAAATTGGCATAAACATGCACTAATTTACTGCCTCCTGACAGCCTACCTCCACTGCGCAATCCCTGCTAATGAAGATACCTGAATGGTTTTTATCTTGCCTTGCCTTGAATACACAATCCTCATTGGCATCTCCAATGTGTGTGTAGATGCATTGAATGCACCACTATAGTCACAACTAATAGTCAAACAGGCCCTTTCACCTATCTCTCAACTGGGTCTCCACTGGATCTGGCATGCAAGTAGTTAACAATAGTATTTATTCAGTTGCATGTGAGACACTGCTTGTAAATTAATTAAATAATTAATTCACTGATCTCTCACTAGTGTATCTTTAGTTACAACTAGTTACAACTAGCACAACTGAGTTTAACTCACTTAACTGAGTTAAACTAAATAACAACTCATATAACTACACATCCAACTCTGTTACAACTTTGTATCACTCAGTTACAATGAAGTCCACTCTGTATGTCCCACCAACCAACCTTATAACTCGTAATTCCTTCACTCAACTGGTTTTCCACATCAGTTAACTAAAATGAAGTGCTTCAAGAGAAAAAATTATTATTTATTGTCTAATTATTATTAAAGGCTAATAATAATTGACATCTGATCTATTTTTAGACATGCGGTTTATAAATAGACTTCGTCCATGCATCTAAAAATAGAATTTTCTCAACCATCTATAAATAGACTCCCACTATAAATAGAATATGCTCACCATTCTAAAAATAGACATACATCTAAAAATGGCATGTGGACCCCACCTAGTGTAGGTGCTTATTTTTCACTAGGATCATCATCTTGTTGAATCTGAACATGTTATAACCAAGGATAAGAAGAGCAATAACGATTTATTTTCAAATGAAAAAATTATATTACAGGTCTATATAAGATGTATTCAACAAGATAAGACCATTGTTTCCCTTAACCCAAGTTGCAAACATAATTTCATCAATGTTAACTTGGCTAAAATATTGCAAGTTCTCACAAAGAATATTCAAAGAACACAAGTTGAGGGTGAGAATATTCAAATTTTCAAATATTTGAATATCTCCATGGATAAATTCTGTCGCATTCATATTTTAATGTTATACATCGGGATGACGTTGATATTGTTTTGTGATATCATTAGATGAACTCAATTAGTAAAATTAATATTAATCTAGAAAATTAGTTTTTGAAGCTTTGGTATAAGAAAAAAATATTAGATTACAAGATATATTTCTTAGTAAGCATGAAGGTCCCAAGGGGCCACATGAATAAATCACAATAAAGAAAATAATTGCAATTTTTGATGATATATTCGATGAAGAGTCTCCAATTGAATCAAAAGAATAAATTATAAGACCACTTGAAGAAAATTCATTGGGAGGGAATGAAAAGGGAGATGTAGCTAGCGAACTACATGTTGAAGAGTCAAGGAAAGAATAATCAAATGAAGGGTTTGAGCTTGATTTATAATAGGACCTGATAGAAGCACTTTAAGAAAAACCATGGGAAGGGATAAAAAGGAATAAGAAGCTAATGAATTAAATTTCTCAGAGGAAACACATGTGAAAGATCAAAGAAAGTGAATTAATAGCTATGGTTGCTATATATTTCTACCCACATCACTTAGAGAAACAATAATCATGAAGGAAAAGGAATGAGAATAAAAAAACTTACCATGGATCAACATGGAACCAAAAAGGAAATCGATATGGTGCACCATATAGGAATAAAATTAATACATGGAGATATCAAAGCAATGCAGTGAATACATGGATCCCAAGAAGAAAATAGAATCAAGATCAAAAAAAGGCTACATACAATTGGACCCATTACCATATTTCACTAGGATGGATGCTCACTCATGGTACCAATTTGATACATTTCTCAGTAGGTCATATTATATGGAATTTTCCTATGTTTTCATGAGGAAAAAACATGTGAAGGGGAATAGAATTTAATGCACTTAGAGACGTATACCAACTTTCTAATTAGAAGTTAAGAATGCAATAATAAGGAGTATTTGGCATACGAAATTTACGAATACTCATGAGAAAGTATAAATAAACATGGGTATCAATATATTGGAGATGTTTTGAATTGCATTGTCATGTAGTAGACAAGACTTGTAGAATTATTCCTTCCATAAGGAGTATTTGATGGTGTCACCCTACCTAAAGAGTTCTTATCTCTATTTTTGGTATTGCTCATGGTGAATTTTTGGAGATATTTTGGTGTTTTTAGTTTAACTTGGAAGTTTTACAATGAATTATTTATTATATCTTGGAAGTTTACTACAATGAATAAATCCATGTTTTCCATAATAATTCATCTATGAAAAATATCCATTACACATATTTTCCTAGTGATGGAATAGGAACATGTCCAAACACATCACTTTGTACTTTAATATTACCTTAGCCCTTGTAGTACACGTTGAGAATATTACTCACTAATGTTTACTATAAATAAAATTTTCATAGAAATCAAGATCTTTAATCCAATCAAACATACCTTCAACCATACCTTTTTTATGCAGTACTTTAAGGACCTTTTCTTTAATATACCCTAGTATTTGATGCCATAGTATTGTTTTGTCTCTAGCGACAATGGGATTTTTTACTTCATCTCCACCCCTAAGAACAATGGAAGTGTTACACCCATCATTGGTAGTTCTTCCCAATATATTATATATAGTTCCAATATAGACTCCCCTTAAAGATGATATTTCTTCTCAAACCATCTTGTAGGTTTCCTTTTTAAACATAGTAGTTAAACTTGCATCACTCCTCCTACTTATAGTTATCAATTTTCTAGTTATCCCTGGAATGTGTAGATGTAATATTCCAAATTAGCCATGAGCTAGTTGGAATATTAATTTTTTCTTTTGCTTCTTAATTTGCTGAATAAGAGGGTATGGAGACCCATAAATCTCCTTAGTAGGAATAAAATCACTCCTAATGTGAAAGGAGGAAATCTTAGCAGTTTAATTAAGCACCCTTGTGTGTGAAAAGGGGCTAGAGCATGAATATTGGGTCAACTTTGACGAAATCAATAGTGTTGTTATGGAGGAGTGGACATTTATTTAGGGACAACACAGTTTTGGATGGAGATCTCATGCATGGAGATAATGGCTTTAATGAGTGGGGCCAAGGGTGAGGAATCTCACCACTTATATAAGGAAGAGGATGGAAGCCATAGTTGATTATGTTATGTTATGATATTTTTATTTTATGCTATGTTTAGACTTGTTTCTCTCTTCAGCTGTTTAACTAAGTTTGTAGTGATGTTTAGCACAGGGTGTTCCTGAGCGGGAATCCCACCTCTATCCTTTGGGAAATTCTAGTGTCCACTCAGCAAGAGTATTTCACTACATTTCCACATTCAGGCATTAGGCCAAGCTTTAGTCTTATGGTACAGTGCAGTTCCTATTGAGGTTGTGTTGTGTTGCAGGGAAGAAGTTGTGGAGGGTTGATTTGGGTGATTTTTGAGCTAGATATCATTGGAGGAAGGTTTATTTCTATTGGGAGGCTAGTAAGGAAGGCCCTTGAGCATCATTGATATATTTGGCACCAGGCCACATTTTTTTTATCCCCTAAAACACAATATTAGTCTAGATCTGTGTTATTCTAGGGAGGAGTTGCAATGGGTGATTTGGGGAGTGATTCTTTCAGTGAAGGGGCCAGCATTTCATCCAGAGGATCCATTGGAGGAACGAATACTTATTATCATATCAGCTTCATCCATACTCTTTATTTACTTTGTTGCAACATACTTTCAGCCCTATGGCTGCAGCTCATATTGTATTATTGGGTGTTTTCTGGAGACCCTCTTGGGTTCTTTGTTGAACGTTATATAGAGCCTTGATATTCATTTGTTGTATCTTTTGAGGCATATATCAGCCCTTTATATTTTGTGTACTCATTTTTTGCATAAGTGCTCTTATGACTGCATTGTAGCAGTGTCTCCTACATTTTGATATAGTAGCAACACCTCTATCTTGAGGGGTTTATCTATTGGAGGATTGTTGTATCTTGTTATCTGATTTGTGCCCATTATTTTGTACCTATTTTCTACTATTATAATGAATAAG
This sequence comes from Pinus albicaulis, assembly GCA_034641835.2. Taxonomy (NCBI): domain Eukaryota; kingdom Viridiplantae; phylum Streptophyta; class Pinopsida; order Pinales; family Pinaceae; genus Pinus; species Pinus albicaulis. The sequence goes on from CM076574.1 coordinate 407,747,256, forward strand.
AAGGCTCCATATTTTTCTCTCACATTTATGCATTGATCTACACTGCTACTTCCATGTTTATGCACTATATTCCTACTTTTCCCATTTGGGAATATTACAATAGAACACCAAGGGGTGTTCTGACTCTTCCATCCTTTATCATCAATTTTAATTTTCTCATCCCATGATCTTGAGATTTGATTCATCTCAAAGGAAAATTCCATATCTATCATACCTTTCATATTCTCAGGACCACTCCTTGTGGGGAGTGTATGAAAGGAGACACCTAAGTTGATAAACCATATGTCATGATCTATAATTTTTCTCAAAGAATCCATGTACAAATACCTTCCTTACTCTATGGATGTCTTCTCTTCTTTGGTGGGACCATCATTATATCACTTTCCTTTCTCAATGTTTTCTTTATCTATAATTCTTCATGAAGTTCCCTTATTTTCTACATTTTCAACATCTCTCTCTCTCTATATATATATTCTTGGATATTTAGATCTCGCACATGATGAATTATTTTTATTTCTATCATGTGAACATCCTCTTACACATAAGGAATTTGAACTCTGACTTTCCATGTTTTTCCATTTCATTTCCTTTGAAAATAAGGATGACACCACATCATCAAAACATAAAGTAGTTGCATTGTTACCTATGGATACAATACACTTATCTTCATTAGAAATATTAATATCAATATACATTAACTGGCTTACCATGGTATTTAAGGCATTCAGATGCTTTGTCATTAAGTCTCCATCATTCATCCTCATGTTGTACAAATTATTCTACATGAACAAAATTTTCACCAAAGGCTTAGACTAATTCAAAGCCTCTAACTTGTTCCATAATACCTTCACTTAAATTTTCATGAAACATTTAGTAACACTAAGTTTTAGAGATTCAAACATGTTGCAATCTCTACCTTCTAATCCAACTTGGTCTACTCGTGTGTCAACATCTCCATGAGTGCATTACTTGGATCTATAATAATCAATTGATCTTTCTCTACCAAAATATCTTACATCTTGAGCTTCCACAACTCAAAACTTTACCCCATTAAATATCTCAATCTCTATTTTCGAACTCTTTCCATTTTTTGCCACACACATACAAATTACATGTGGGTTTAGTCATGCAAACAATGTAACACATACCCAACAACAATCCCTTGATTTGATGGTTATTGCTTATTTTTCGAATTAATATAAAATCAATTTTAATGCAATATGAAATTATTCCTACATCTAAAATAATATGGTTTTCCTAGCTAAGGGTATTAAAGTATTGAAAGACATAAAACTGTTGAGATTCAACAAGAAGATCCTAGTGAAAATTATGCACCTACACTAGGATGGAGCCTTAGGCTATTTTTAGGTGGATGCCTATTTATAGATGCATGAGAAAATTCTATTTATATATTAGGTCTATTTATAGATGTATGTGCAAGTTCTATTTATAGAATGCATGTCGACTATTATTCTCCCTTAATAATAGTTGGACAATAAACAATAATCTATTCTCAATGAGCACTTGGAAATAGTTAACTGAAGTGGAAAATTAGTTAGCTATAGGAATTTTGAGTTGAGTGGTTGGTTGGTGGGACATGCAAATGGACTTAGTTGTAACTAAGTGATTCAAAGTTGTAACAGAGTTGGAAGTGCAGTTATGAAAGTTGTAAAGAAGTTTAACTCAGTTAAGTGAGTTAAACTAAGTTGTGCTAGTTGTAATTGAAGATACAGTAGTGAGAGATAAAGTGAATTAATTATTAATTAATTCACAATCAGTGGCATCACATGAAATTGAATATTTACTACTATTAACTACATGCATGTCAGATCTAGTGGAGACCCAGTTGAGTACTAGGTGAAAGGGAAGATAACTATCAGTTGTGACATTATCCGGTTGCACACATGCAACCACAAACACATTGGATGTGCCCATGAGGATTGTGCAGTCAAGTCAAGAAGGATTCCATTAATTCAGGGATTTCTATTAGCTGGGATTGCGTAGTGGAGCCAGGTTGTCTGGAGATAGTAAATTGGCTAAGGATCTTGCCAATTTTCATATGACAAAGACAGTTAGCTCTCACGTACTGAGAGATCTTGGATTAGAGATTTGTATGTAATTGTTTCATGATCCATGATATAATACATAATAGAAGATAGTGGGGTTTTTATCTATAATATTTCCCCAGGTAAATTATATGTGTTATGTGTGATTGATCTTTCTTCATGATATTGTGATTGGTGATTGTGTTTCAAATTCCACAAAGATTTTGTAGAAGTGATTCTGTATTTAACAGTAGCATATTTTTGTTAGATCAGGAGAATCCAAATAATACATATTTTGTATTAAATTTCTACATGGTATCGGAGCACAGGAAATTGTAATTGTGAAGCAAGAGTTGAGTTTGTTGGTGGAAAGAATTCGAATTTGCAAAAATACTTTCTTGGAGCTACAACTGATTCAAGATTGAAATAGATTTCAATGGCTTGAGGTTAGAGTATGCACTTGAGGGAAGCTCGAAATAAATTTCTTGGAAGGACAAGATGGGTAGTACTCGAAGACAATGGCTTGAAGGAATTCATTGAAAAATATGTTCCTAAGCTAGTTGTTGCAGATGCTGCTAATATTGATGCATGGAGAAAGAAAGTGGAAAAGGCGAGGAAGATTTTTTTGGAGGGATTATGAGACCACATTGTCTCAAGCCTCCATGGGAAAGACACACCATATGTTATGTGGAAGGATTTGACGGATCTATTGCAAAGCAGCAATGACCATAGGAAATTGGCGCTCAAAGATAAACTCAGGAAGATCAAGATGGAAAAGGGAAACAACATTCCAAAGTATCTCATAAAGTTTTTCCAATATCAGGATGAACTAGGGAGTGGGGGAATAGTTGTTGTTGTTGATGATTTTTTTAGCTTGGCTTTCCTGAGACTTCCTAAGAGTTGGCACAGTTATGAAGACATTGTCAACGGACAGGAAAAATTGTTGGATTGGGAACGATTATGGTCGTATCTGGTGCAGGAGGAATTCAGAAGGACCACCAGAGATGGATCTTCATCAAAGAATGATGAGTAAGGGGATTTTGCTTTGGCTGCCAAGTTGAAGAAGGGGAAGCGGAATAAATTCCATTCTAAATCTGAGTCTAAAGGCAAGAAGCTGGATATGTCCAAGGTGAAGAGTTTTTACTGTCACAAACATGGGCATATTGCTACCAACTCTTCGTAAAAGAAGAAGAACAAGAAGGATGTTGGAGCTACAGCTGGTGAGGCCCTTACCTCTCAATTTAAGCTCAACTTCTCTTTGATTGCATGCATGGTGTCAAGTGCATTAGGATCAATGTGGTATTTTGATAGTGGCACTTCCTTTCACATGACGGGAGACAAGGAAATTTTCAGTGACTTGGAGGAGAAAGATCTCCAAATGCATATAGAGATGGGTGACGATAGACGGTACAATGCGACTGACATTGGTACCATTATCTTTCAAAGGGAGTCACATAAACCATTTCAATTGAAATATGTTATGCATGTTCTAGGTCTTAAGAAAAATTTGGTCTCAATTGCAATGTTGGAGGACAGAGGTTATGACGTTGTTTTCAGTGATGGAAAAGCTTTCCTATGACATAAAACAATGGTTCAAGCCAAGAGGATAGGGATTCGAGTTAAGAATATCCACAATCTATAGGTAGATGGTTGCGCTTCCATGATGTGAAAGGTGGAAAAAGTGGTGAGCTGGGATGAGGGCGAATTATGGCATAGGTGACTGGGCCATCTTCATCATGGAACCTTGAAAGTCATGAAACAAATATCTACTGGAATTCCAATGGGAACACTTGCTTAGTTAGATCATTGCAAGGGTTTCACCATGTGGAAGTATGTAAATTCCACCCTTCATGAAAAGGAGAACCATGCTTCAGGGGTCCTTAAGAGATTTCACACAGACGTGTGTGGACCGTTCTCGGTTGCTTCAACAACAAAACATAAGTAATATGTTATTTTTGTTGATGAATTTTCTCATAAATGCTAGATCTTCTTCATGAAGAAGAAGGATAAAAAATTCTCAAAGTTTTGTGAGTTTAAGTCATTGGTGGAGAAAGATTTGGGGAAGCAAGTGAAGGCTTTGAGGAGCGATAATGGTGGAGAATACATCTCTTGCGAATTCAAAAACTTCTGCAGCAAAGAAGGAATTTGAAGAGAACTCATAGCGCCTCATAACCCATAGAAAAATGGGGTCGCGGAGAGGAAGAACAGAATGATCATGGGTGCAGCATGAGCAATGTTGCATGATCAGGGCCTACCAATGCATTTGTGGGTGGAAGCATGCAACAACGTGGTCTATGTGCAAAACTTTTGTCCTCATAGAGTACTTGGCATGAGTACACCTGAAGAAACTTTCACTGGTAAGAAACTAGATGTTTCACACTTTGATATTTTTGGCTCATATGTTTATGTGCATGTGACCAAGGACACCAGGAAGAAGTTGGAGCTGACTGATGAAGTCGGTATTTTTGTGGGGTACATAGAAACACCCCATAATTATCGTGTGTATTTTCCAAACAGTCGAATGACTGTGGTATGACGGGATATAAAATTCGATGAGGGGAAAGCCATGCGGTTGTTGCTTGAGCGGGAGTTGGAATTGCATGTAGAGGAGGAATTGTTGGTTCCCAAAGATGAGTCACTAGATGTGGATCAGCCACAGGAGTAGGTACATGGAGTGGAGGAGTCCACTCACGCAGAGCCAACCATCAGAACTGGCAGAAGGCGTACCACAGAAGCTGATAGGCTGAGATTTGATGCTGCACAGAATATAGGAGTCCCTACATCACAACGCATACAAAGAAAGTCTCCCAACCAGTTTACTGGATACATGGCTCTCATGAGAAAATGTATTGTGACTGAACCATCTTCCTTTCAGGAAGTAGTGCAGGAGCCCACACGGGTAGATGCAATGGTGGAGAAGTATGACTCCATTGTCAAAAATAGTTCTTGGGAAATTGTTCCAAGGCCGGTTGATAAATCAGTGGTAGGTTCAAGATGGATCTACAAGGTAAAGCAAGATGTTGATGGGAGTGTTGAGAAATACAAGGCAAAATTTGTGGTACGAGGCTTCTCACAGATAGAGGGGATATATTATGAAGAAACCTTTGCGCCTGTCGCAAGGTATTATTCCATAAGGACCACCCTTTCCCTCTCAGCACAAATGGGCTAGAGCATTCATTATATGGATGTGAAGACTGTGTTTCTCAATGGGATCATTGAGGAAGAGGTGTACATAGAGCAGCCTGAATGATTTGAGATCTTCAGCAGTGAGTCGCATGTGTGCTGACTCAAAAGAGCATTGTATGGGCTGAAGCAGGCACCTCGTGGTTGGTACACTTGGATAGACAGCTATTTTACCGGATTGGGCTTCACCAAAAGTGAAGTGAATGCAAACCTATACCAAATTGTGGTGGAGGGTGAGATTTTAATAATTTTTCTTTATGTTGATGATTTAATATTGACTGGTGATGAGCAGCTGATACACTCATGCAAGGAGGATCTTGTAAAGGAGTTCGAGATGAAGGATATGGGCCTCCTTCATTATTTTCTTGGATTGTAAATATGCAACAAGATGGTGAAATTTTTGTGTCTCAAGGAAAGTATGCAAGGGAGATACTGGGAAAGTGTCACATGGAGGGTTGCAAACCCATGGATACTCCTCTTCCAAAAAAATAGAGGAAAGAGGATGTTGCTTTCGGAGAGGTAGTGGATGCTACTGTCTCTCGACAGTTAGTGGGTTTGCTAATGTATCTATTGAACATGAGACCAAAAATTTTCTATGCGATTAACCAGTTGAGTCATGCTATGGTTAAGACTACCAAGCTCTTTTGGAAGGCGGTAAAACATGTCCTGAGATACCTGAGGGGCACATCAGAGTATGTGTTACACAATAATTTTTCACCATCCCTGCAATCCCCATCTCGCCCATTGGAGGGTCATTTCTATGACCAATAAGTAGTGTCATGCCTTGCAAATACCATCATTGCATCCCTTTCCATGAGGAAAACTTTCCTTTTGTTGATCATTTCCTGAGCAGACCCCTAAAAACACCTGTTTTTACCTTGGCACTGGTAGCCCGTTATGTCCTCGCACCAATGAGGAAAATTAACACTGAGCCCACACCAGTTGGCGCTCTGTCCCAGTTAAGCACCCATGCCAATATGCTTATGGAAAGTTTTTTTAAAAAAGGAGGCGAAGTTTTGATTACAATAACTTCGTGGATGAGTCATGAGGAGTGGTTTCGACTGAATAACCACGGCCTTCCTCCTTTTGCCTCTTGTTTCCACCTTATGGGGAACCTCCCAAGGGATAAGGCCTCCCTTCCACTATTGTAGGGATCCCAACCTCCTCCTCTCCTCTATAAATATAGCCATCTTCCATTGATGAGGGGGCTGAATGGTTGAGAAAAGTGGTCTTGGTAGCGTAAATAGAGTTGAATCATAGTAAGGAGATTATCGTCAGACAACCGAAGAGAGAGAGACCTGTCCTTTTCCCGACGAGCTTTACCGAGACGTAATCCTCTATTGACCCGCCGAAGGAAGATCCATCGTCAAAGCTCAGGTTGTATCTTTCTTTTTTCTGAGTAATAATAAGCGACTTCGATTATGGTTCTACTCTAATGTTCATGTTTTATGTTATGAGTTGTATCTTCTCTCACTGATGCATAATTGCATGTATTAGGTTTTACACTTATTTGTTTTTTGTTTCTTCTTGTACGTGTAGATGTTCGATCGCATCGAGCAGGAGAATTGTGATATGCCAAAGCAAGGGACGGAAGCACCATCTTCTCCACAAATGATGACAGCGTAGGACTTAAGGTAGGCCTCTTGTCACATCTTGGTCTTTTTCAATTAGGAACTTTCGTCTTAGCGTGACTCGGTTGTTGCTAGACCCGATCTGGGCTAGTATGGATCGCCTCTGTCCGCAGAGGGGATTTACCTCTCCAACAAACTGGTGACTCCACTGGGGAGACATTGATTGGAGTTTGTCTTGTCTTTTCGGTTGATTTTGGTCTTTGTCTGCTTGATCATCTCTTCTCCTTCTGGTGTAAAACCTATGTTCAGCCCCAGAGGATCAGATCTAACCTCTGCTTTTCTGAAATTTTCATCTTTTCATGGTTGGCTTGATTGGCACGGTTTCCACCCTGACAGTCGGACCCATTGGCGCAAGCTGCCAATTCATCACTCACGCCATCCCCTGTCTAGCGCAGATTACAGCCATACAATCGTGCCATTTCCTGTAGGTGTTAGGGTTTTCCCTTGTTCGGAAGTTTTTTTTTGGTCAGTACTTTGCTTATGGGTTAGTTTTAGATTTTTCTTGAAGTGGTGAGTCTGGTCTTGGTTGGGAGAAATTCTTTGTTTTTTCATTTTCAGGCGTTGGCGCTAGTTGTCAGTGAACAAGTTGCGCCAGTTGGTGCTAGTTTCACCTACAAAAGTCATGCCAATTTCAGGGTGTGTGAAAATTGAGACTTTTTCCCTAAATCCTTCACCAGTGTGTCTTTCCCTTCCAGTCTTTTCTCTATATGAGCATAGATTACATTGTTCATTGTTCAGCTGAAATGTCTTCTCTCCATGATTGCTTGATGTAAAAGGGAATGATTGCCTTGTTTTGATCTCATGCTTTGGAAGTCCTTTTTATGCTTGACCTCATATGTCTTGTAGCCTTTTGAGGAAATTCGTTACAAAGTGTTTAAGACAAAGACTGCATTCTTAGTGTGGTTTTGCATCCTTTTTCCCTTCAACCTTCATTAAGAAGATTTTTGTTTATTTAATTTTCATCTCAAAGTTTGCTTTTGTTAAAATGCATTAGATCACATTGCATTGGAAAGTGTTTTTTTGAGATGTATCATTGAAATTAGATCACATTGTTTAATGATTGAAAGCTAAAAATCGCATCGAGTGCATTCTCTTTCATTAAAGTATGCATTGAGTAGATTTTCATTTCATCGAAAAGTGCATTGAATGCATTCTTATCATTTGAAAAGAAAAGGGAAATTGTGCATAGATTACAATTGCATAGTTTTCAAAAAAGAGGATTTTCCATAGATTACATTACATTATTTGCATCGTTGGATGTTTTAGATTACTTTTGGATAGTGAAAGTCATCTAGTTTGGAAAATTTTCGTTTTCAGTATTGCTATTTGTTGCATCATTATTCGAAGTTCTTCCCTTAACTAGATAGCATTCATCAAATTGAAAAGTTTTCTTTTCTTATATAGCTGCATATAGGACATTGTCAGATGACATATGGTAGGGCCTTGAAACCGAGACATAATTGAAGATCAACCATAAAATTTATTCAATCAACCTAAGGAAGCATTGAAACATTAACAAAATATTTAGAGGTCTAGGCTAGTGACGTGTTCTGGCGTCATTAAACCTAGTAGCTATCATTTGCCTCTTGGCTTTAGACAGCACTAGTATAGACTTGTTCTCCTCATACCGTCGCGTATATAAAGGGAGACCCCACCAGGTTGCTATCCTTTATCCGTAGGAAGCCGAGTCTGCCACCTTATACCCGTGATACATCGGACACAGCATTCAAGGAGATTACCTGAATGTACATCAAGTCCTTGGTTGATTTATTTTTCATTTTGAAACCAAGGTGTATATTGCAGTTCACAGATATCTAGTACACCCTTTGCCTAGATTACCAGAGTAGTCATTTCGATCTTTTCTGACTCATTAAATTTGAAAAGATCATCAAGCACTTGTCCTTTCACGCTTGTTTCCAATCTGAAAGTGATAGAGTCACTTTTTGCCTATTTCTCGACTCTTAAAAGATGAAACAACGGAGTTTTGTTTCAATGTTTTAAAAAATTAACTACCCACGAAATATTCCCGGTTAAAGTTAGCTTCCTTAGGGTGTTGTTTTGGGCCGTTTCTGATGGAAACTTTTTCAGAGTTCACCAACCAAGGAGTACCCTCTGAAGGGAATCCTAGTCCTTTTCCTCCTTTTGGAAATGTTGGTGCTCCTTATATGGCAACGTTTTCCCTTCCTAGGTTAACCGTTGCGTTGCCTATTTGGTTGTTTTCAACCTTCCGAATGTCCTGGCTACTGTTCAATCAGTTCCTCTGCCTGAACAACATAATGTTGATTCCAAGGTGGACCTCTCCCCTTCTTCACCCATTTCTGCATCTTCCTCTTCTACATCGCTTGGTGAAAGTCTGGATTCAAGTAACCAGGTGGCTAAGAAGAAGAAGAAGAAGAAGACGAAGAAGAAGAAGTCTGATAAGAGAGAGGCTAAGGCTGCAGCTACTGCTCCTAAAACATCTCCTCTCGATGAACCTTCCAACCCTTTGCAGAAAGTCAAATTCCCTTGCATTTTGTGCATAGGAAACCATCTTCTTCAAGACTTCCCTGGCATTCCCAAGGTGCTCGAAGTATGGTCCAACGGTCACCCGCCATTGCCTTTGGCTTCTGAAAGTCAAGTTGGGAGCACATCTTCAACTAGTGCTGGTAAAAATCTTAAGAAGCAGGGTAAGCTTTCCAATCCCTATAAGTTGTGTGGGGGACACCATGCCATTCACCTTTGTCCATATATGGATGAAGCCAAGAGAGTTTTGGACCACTAGACTATTTCTGCACCAGACCTTCCAACTGGTTACAAGCAGCTTTCTTTGAGTCTTCCACCAGTTGATGCCACGATTGGTCAAGAGTCATCCTTGGTCGATCCCGCTCCCTTGGAAATTCAAATTCAAGAATCCATCCCTAACCAACCATTGATCGTGGGATCAATTGAACTGGCCCTGTTTGCGGTGCACTAGGTCTTTTCCGTTGGGAGTGGATATCACATCCCTTAGGTTCTTCTTGTTTCTTCAGATTCCTTGGACCTGGAGAAACATTCTCCTGTCCCTATATCTCAAGAAGTTTCTCCTCCGCCTTCCCTGATAGAGGTCCCGAAGGATACTCCTCCCAACACCATGATGGAGGTCATGGAGGATGCTCCTTCTTCTACTGTAACACTAGGGGAAGACCATCTCGATTCGATGGTAGCCCCTCCGAGTATTTTGGTCGCTTCCTTTGATTGGAATTGATTTCCGGGATACTGCCTTCTGTCTTATATGCCTTTCAAGATAACAGTGCAGGCCTTTAGTCTGGTCGTACCTAGCACCATTATAGATGAAGGCGCGTTTATTAGTGTTCTATCCTCGACTACCTGGAAAGCTTTCGGTTCGTCGCCGCTTGCACCTGTTATGCAGAATCTGTTGGCATTTAACAGAAGAACTAGTCAACTGTTAGGGATCCTTCCAAGGTTACCTGTTACTTTGGGAGGCAAAACCATCCATATGGACATGACGGTTGTTCCAGGCCCCTTGGATTTCAATCTTCTTTTGGGGTGTGATTACACCTATGCCATGGGAGTGCTTTTCTCCTCCCTTTTTTGTGTGGTCTGTTTTCCACATGAAGGATGGATTGTGACCATTGATCAGCTTGCGTTCTTTGGTCCTGATGTGGCAACTGGCCCGCCATCATCCCTTCCTGGTTTTTATCCACCCATTTTATCTTCCCCACCGCAGGTCAACTATGTGGCTACCTACCCCGTGCCTGTACTCAGTGATGATGCCATAGTGCATAGTGTACTGGGGGAATTGGGTCCAGACTTCCAAGATGTTGTCTTTCCATCAGACAGGGAACTCTTGGAAGCCATGACTTCTTATTCATCCTGATGAGTTGTCGTCGAAGCATGGTTCTTTTCCTGTGTCAAGCTCCTTAAAAAATGAAACCGGGTCTGTTCGGAGCAGAGTTCCTTGTCTTGTGTCAAGCTCCTTAAAAAATGAAATAAGGTTGTCGAAGCAGAGTTCCTTGTCTTGTGTCAAGCTCCTTAAAAAATGAAACAAGGTTGTCGGAGCATGGTTCATCTGCTTGTGTCAAGCTCCTTAAACCATGAAACAAGGTCTGTTGGAGCAAAGTTCATTTTCTTGTGTCAAGCTTGTTAAAAAATGAAACAAGGTGTCACGAGGACAGTTATTTTAAATGTGTCAACCTCGTTAAAACAATGAAACACTTTCTTGTTCAATTCGAGTCTTTGTTTAGATCTCGTAAAATCCCAGTCAAGTCTTTCTCTTGATCTCGTAACTTGAACCTTCACTCCATCTGTCTTTTATATGGATTGAAGCTTGGGGGGCATGTACCTCGAATTGAGTCACCAAGCTGGAGGCATGCTTACTTTTTTCAAGAACAGTTTGATTCCGTTTCAAGTTTGTGTAAAAATGAAACTGGTTTCAAGCATAGTTTATCTTTGTTTCAAGCTTGTGTAAAAATGAAACCATTCCCATTTTACCTCTTGTTATTGCCATTTTATCAGTGTGTTTTTTCTAGATGAGCCTTTGTTTTCTCACTCCATCGTCACTATCTGCTTGGCCGATCATATTCCTTCACTTGGTTGTTTTACCCATTCCTGAGGAACCGCTGCAATGAGTGGTCTTGTTAGCCAGCCTCAACCTTTATTTTTTTTGAGTAGTTCCATCATTACCGGAACTAGTTGCTACCCTTTATACCAGTCGTTCCTCCAGGAGGAGCCACCTTTCAGCTCTTTTCTGACTCTTAAAAAATGAAAATATTGCTAAGTCACTTGTCATTTTGATCTCGTTAAATTGGCTATGAAATGAAATATACCCAGTATCCGTTTACCCCTTTTTCGAGCTGGGATAGATTATTTATGAAAAAGGAATACCCTAGCCTATTGCGTCTAGGAGGTTTTCTTAGACATAGTTTTCTACCTTTTCGGATCTGAGGAACTATTTACAAAAAGGGACTACTGGAGTTTACTTTTCTGCTTTATTTTCGAACTCTCTAAATATGAAAAGATGCTGAGTTCTTCCTTTGTCAGACTCGTTAAACCCTGATGACATTGGATTCAGTCGTAATGACGTTATTCGAGTTTCTCCTTCCTAGGGCTCGTTAAATGTACTAGGATGGATTTGTCCGAAGGATGAACTTATATTACAAGAATATGCTACCCCCTTCAATCTTGTTCTCAACAATAATTGGGGTACTCTCCAGAAATGGTGGGGAATAATGGAACCAGTATCATCGTCGTGTCGGCAGTATGTCGCTCTTGAACATGGCACTTGTCTGCATTCGTGTCAGGTTGGGGATTTCTCATCTCACTCTCTATTTGCCTCCGTGGGTTTGGGTAATCCTTTTTGACCTCTCATCTGCTCTTTGCCTCGTCATCGTGACCTCTGCTCTTTTGATGTCAAATATTGCCAAATCCACTGTCATGCCGTCGATATGTTCAAGAGAAGTTGTCCTCTGCAAGTTTCAACCTTCCTTTGATTCTCATCTGGTCCTGATTCACAAACATTATTTTCCTCTGTCTCGCATCGATGATTTGGGAAACACTACGGCCCACCTTCGATCAAGGTCACTTCCTATCTACTTCAAATCATTATCCAGAAAGTTGATCTAGAGACTCCTTTCCGGTACCTTGGAGCCTGCATGCCTCAATGGCAAGTTCTTCACATTCGACGCAAGGTTTTCATCATTGGCCTTCGATCGGATGATTCTACGGGTGTTTGACGTCAGCTCACTGTTCACATTCCATGGATTGTACCTATAGTACCTTGAGGGCCATTGTCAGTATTGGTGGTTCCTCTCGCATCTGTTAACAGCTTTCATCATTGGCTGGTAATCAGACGATGTTCTTGCATGTTCGACTTCAGCTCATTTATTCACATGCTATAACTTGTACGTTGTTCAGGTCGAGATGGAGCGCAAGACCCTGGATTTTGTCTATTAGAATCCAGGCTACAGATTTGGTGGATTATTATGATTGGTTACATGACTCATTGATTGGATGGCTGCGACCATGCTTGAGTCTATTTATCGATCCTTACTGGATGGCTATGTCCATGCCTTGGATCTTGATTATTTTATACTCTGTTATGGATGGCTGCGCCCATACCACATATATCATGTATTTGAGATATCAATTGTACTTGTCTATGAATTTTTTCCGATGGCAGTGTTTTCAGTTGGACACGTTCTTTTAAAGAATTTCACCCCTCTCTCTCTATCGGGCCTCATGCTTTAAGGTGCATCTGTTACACAGTAATTTTTCAGCGTCCCTGCAATCCCCATCTCGCCCATTGGAGGGTCATTTTTGTGACCAATAAGTAGCTTCATGCCTTGCAAATACCATCATTGCATCCCTTTCCATGAGGACAACTTTCCTTTTGTTGATCATTTCCTGAGCAGACCCCTAAAAACACCTGTTTTTTCCTTGGCACTGGTAGCCTGTTATGTCCTCATGCCAATGAGGAAAATTAACACTGAGCCCGCGCCAGTTGGAACTCTGTCCTAGTTAAGCACTCGCACCAATCTGCTTATGGAAAGTTTTTTTTTTAAAATATGCAAAGTTTCAATTACAACAACTTCGTGGATGAGTCATGAGGAGTGGTTTCGACTGAATAACCATGGCCTTCCTCCTTTGGCCTCTTGTTTCCACCTTATGGGGAACCTCCCAAGGGATAAGGCCTTCCTTCCACTATTTTAGGGATCCCAACCTCCTCCTCTCCTCTATAAATATAGCCATCTTCCATTGATGAGGGGGCTGAATGGTTGAGCAAAGTGGTCTTGATAGCCTGAATAGAGTTGAATCATAGTAAGGAGATTATCGTTAGACAACCAAAGAGAGAGAGACTTGTCCTTTTCCCGACGACCTTTACCGAGACATACTCCTCTGTCAACTCACCGAAGGAAGATCTAGCGTCAGAGCTCAGGTTGTATCTTTCTTTGTTCTGATTAATAGTAAGCGACTTCGATTATGGTTCCACTCAGATTTTCATGTTTTATGTTATGAGTTGTATCTTCTCTGACTAATGCATAATTGCATGTATTAGGTTTTATGCTTGTTTTTTTTTTGTTTCCTCTTGTACGTGTAGGTTTTCGATCGCATCAAGCAGGAGAATTGTGATCTGCCAAAGCAAGGGACGGAAGCACCATCTTCTCCACAAACGATGGTAGCGTAGGACTTAAGGTAGGCCTCTTGTCGCATCTTGGTCTTTTGCAATTAGGAACTTGCGTCTTAGCGTGACTCGGTTTTTGCTAGACTCGATCTGGGGTAGTAGGGATCGCCTCTATCCATAGAGGGGATTTACCTCTCCAATAGTATGGTTTATGGTATAGACAGATGGATGAGGTGAATTTGCATGGCTTCACGGATGTAGGTTTGGAAGGTAGCCCATCGAACAGAAAGAGCACATCAGGGGGGATATTTAGCATTGGATCTACAGATGTTTATTCATACAATAGGAAGCAGAGATTTGTGGCACTCATTTTAGCCAAAGCAGAATACATGGCAGCGAGTCAAGCTACATGTGAGGTTGTTGGAACAAGGTCTCCTAAAAAGCTACAAAACTGGTCCATTTTGATTATTTTAATTATATTTAGTCTAGCGCAGGGGTTTTGGGGTGGGTCAAAGCCCCGAACACATTGTAATGGGTCAAAGGGTAAACTAGGGGTCCAAAAACCATGGGTTGTAGACCATAGGAAAGTCGAGGCTAGATTGTTATAAATAGAGATGTATTTTGTATTGTAAAGGATAAGAAACGATGAGCTATTGATGCAATATGTTGTTTAAGATATCTGTTTGGGTTTCAGGGAACAGACTCCTGCTGGCTATGTGCACAGAGATCTTAGTCCAGCTGTGTGCGGACCTTGATGCTGTGTGCGCAGGTTGGGAAGGGAATTGTAAGGAAAGTTTGATGAATGAATGAATGCGAAGAATTATTAGAGATCTGATTCTGTGAGTATCTTTGAGTACTTTTGTGTGAGTTGCTGATAATTGTTGTGTTATGTATTTTCTGTCTCTTAGCTACGAATATCTATGTAACTGAATGCTTGGATCTAGATCTATTCCTCTTTATTTATGTAATACTATGTTGATGTTATGAAAATCATATAACAATAGATCTAGTGAACGTGGATGCAAATAGAAATGTAATTAACTCTGTGAAGAACAAGGTAATCTGGGAATTACATAAATAGGACACATCTCTACTTTCCTTACCCATCCTTTCTCAGGGTGCAGAAACCTGGTTCCAGCACCCACCCATACTACTTCAGGTGATACTTTGACCTACGCAAGCAGGTCATTGCTGAAAGGGCCAGTAGTATAGGGGTTTGTTGGAAAACCTTACACACCGAACATGGGTTAGGACCCTTGAAGCCAAAAAATGGTTCCATTGCTGGGACTCAAAGAAGTCTGAGAGAGGAATCAGGTAATGAAAAGAGAATACTGGAAGCCCAAAAGAAAAGAGATCGAATATTGGTTCGAAAGATAGATCCAGGAATTCGCAGCAAAAGAAAATCTCAGTGAGAAGTTAACGGAAAAAAGGTGGAAAAATAGGTACATCCTTACTGAAAGCTATGGACTATTCTTTGTGACCTTTACGATTGAACTCCAGGAGTGGCTGGCTAGACTCGTGGAGTTCCAGAAGTGCTGGAAGGATGAGTGGGTCACGCAGTGGACCCCAGAGTTGCTCAAGCAACTGGAAAAAACTGATAATACTATCACACGCACAATGGATCACTGGGTGGATAGTGTGCTGGGAGGATTTGTGATGGAATTTTCCATTGATCATTTTATATCATACTCTAAGGCCGAATGACGATTCTTCAAAGGGTTTCGAGGAAAATTTCTAAGGACGTTATCGTTGCTAATCAAGAAATTACTATGTGAAAAGATAATTTTGTGTAGCCATACTGACTGAATGACCTCAGATCTGGACGGGAGCACAACGCGCAGTGGTAAATAATATCGGACCAACCTTGATGGAGGGAGATCTTCCTATAATATGTTACAAGAACCAGCTGTGCAAGATACCCCAGCTACACCGCCGCCTAGGCCGCACAAAGGTAAGAATTCACCCATACCACCACCTCCCCTAGACAGTGAAATGGCTACACATCTGAAACTTCCTACCTTCAAGGGGGTAGGAGATGAGGATATGGATCGATTTTGGTTTGTGGCAGACTCTGTCTGGACTGCGTAGAATGTGGCAAGTGACATGATAAAGAGGGTGCAGTTGTCTTTAGCATTCAAATATAGAGCTCTAGACTGGTATATGTGATGCATTGCCCAGAATGGGAATGACTCCATTAAAAATATCAAAGATGCCCTGAAACAACAATTCCGAAAGCCAAATATTATTCCCAAATATTAGCAGAAGTAAAGGACTTCAAACAAGGTGCGTCATAGTTAGTATGGGAGGTTGATCAGCGATTGAAGAAGGCGATCAGGGAAGGAGGGTATGAATATGATGATAGACAACATATGGAGTGGTTCATCACTATGTTGCTACCTCACCTACGCACGCCAATGAGTCATTAGACCTTTGAATCGTAGGAGAAAGTTGTGGAAGTCGCTATGAAACTAGAAGTTGTACCCCAGGAGGATACGTCAGCAGGGGTACAACAAATCTAGGAACAACTTGGGGCTATGCATATGGAGATACAGAACCTGTGAAAAGAGTGAGGAAAGGACAACTGTGCAGATATCTAGTGCATACGTTGTCGGGTGTCTGGACATACGAAGGATAAATGCCCTCTGCTGATGGATTACATACAAGCAGGAGGACCTAGTTCGATATGCCCAGGGGCAAGTAGGGAACCTGTCCTATTGCGACCAGGTTCAAGCGGATTTGCGCTATGGTGTGATGATTGTTGGGTAGTAGGACTACATGATATGAACCATTGCCCTCGTCTAGGTGCGTATGTCCCAGAACTAAAGCAACAATGGTGTCAATTCTGCTGATCAGTGGGACATGATGAGCAGAACTATCATACGTATGACTTAATGATGGATTGTGGGAACTTATATAGGTTAAAATCAGACCTTGCATCGTCGAGACTTGCTGCGCACTTTGGAGGATCACCGGCCTGAGGCAGAGGAGGTCGGGGAGGAAGCACAGGCCGAGGACATGGACAGCTAATCTGCTATAACTATGGAGAAATAGGGCACTTTTCTAGAGAATTCCCTAATCCCACCAAGCCATCATGCAAATATTGTAGACATCTGGACCATGAGGTAGAGGACTGCCCAATTTTAATAGCCAAGATGCAGGAAAAGCAGCCCACCCCCACGCAAAACATACAAAGAGTTAAAACCGAGCTAAGGAAGGTGGATCCAAGTGTAAAAGTCATGAAACATAGTGGGCTGGTCACCCAGGGAGACGAAGAAGAGATTGCCTCTTGGGAAGGAGTGTATTTTAACTAACAAGCACCACTGGCAGCCCCTGCGTAGCCTCAGATAGAAGGAGTGGAGCCCTTTTTAATGGCATGTATGAAATTGCTAAGGAATGCGCAAACCATAGGAAATCTCCAAGCACTACTAAATACCTACGCAGCTTGGCCCAATTTTATCCCTGATACCAAGGATGTACACAAACTATATAAATATAAGAAACGCACCAGAAGAGAGATGCAATTAACTGCACAGATCGGTGACTATGAGATGGATCAGGTTATCTTAGATCTTGGATCGGATGCGAACATCTTACCAAAGCAGACATGGCAGCGAATGGGAGAACCTAAACTGGAATGGTCCACCATCCAACTGCGAATGGAAAATCAACAAAATGTCATCCCTCTGCGTAGGTTACTGAAATTAATGGTTGGCATCACAGGGGTAAGGGTCCTATCTGATTTTGAAGTAATAGAAATTGTAGAAGACGCAGATCCCTGCCCTGCGCTCCTCAGACTATACTGGGCAATAGACATGGGGGGTGTCATCAATCTCAAGAAATGCAGCATGGTGTTTGAAAACAAAGTTACATGTGTCATAGTACCACTAGATCCAGCAGAAGGTGCGCGGTATACAGATCCAGCCTATGAAAAGGAGGAATTATATCACATTTACAAGTTAACTGCGCAGGATGAAGATCAAGTTAACCCCACGGATGAAGGAATGCTCTGTTGGGAAAAGGACAATGAATGTTTTTCCGACTCTGATGAGGAGCTGGAAAATTGGCAAGGTCGGTTGCACGAGGTCTCGGCACTGCGATGTCTTCAGACCATCAAGAATTTCCGTCACATCTCTAGCACAGAAAGGAGCTTCCCTTGCCACGAGGACGCAGGTGATAGTCAGAAGATTGTCGAACCAAAAATTCCCATAGAACACATGCTAGGAGCACTGCCACTAGCACTACGAAAATCACCCATGCAAGGACTGGTATTCTTCACTCAAGGGAAGTATTGGAGTAGCGTGATCTTACACATAGGGACCCCAGTGGCCAAATAGGCTCCGAGGTTAGTCGACCTACGTAGATACTTGCTGACGTACAACACTCAAGGATGCGATCAGACCTTGCCTAGATAGACTGGCCCAAGTACCACTGACCTAAGCATACATTGGATTACAGACCTTCCTAAACCTACATGTAACTAAGAGAATTTACAGGTAATAGATGACACGAGGATGCATGACGTAGCCCTATCTCACAGGGATTTCCCGCCCATGGGCGAAGTAAAGGGCTTGAGAATACTGATGGCCAACTTGCAGATACAATTCGCGTTGACCTTCATTTAGGATACGTGAATGACATACAAGCATCATCCATGGTCTGAAATTCCATGGACACAACCTTGGGCACAAAGGACGACCATCAGCACATCCTGATTTAATAAGAAACGAACCTTACAAATACTAAAAATAGGTGTAAGATCATCAATACAACCATTTATGGCAGGAACGATCTGAATGATCAATGGTATGTGCCATGAACGAGCTACTTCGCCATTAAATAGCTCTGGATGGTGTGTGGTTGGTGGGATGACTTTGCCCCAGGCTATTTATTCACCCTACAACATGCTCCTGCTATTTGCGTACTGGTTTTTTGCGTTCATTCACATTCTCTGTGACGCTCGTCTCTTTGTTAAAAGGATGGACCCTAACCTGCTGAAGGATCCATTCCTGGGCTACTCAGTACCAGCAGACATCGTCTTGAGAGGACTTGGGAATGCTGAGTGCAGTCATAGGAGTGAGCACAAGCTTCCGACTGAAAGGATTGTTTGTGATCCATGCACAAAAGGAATTCTGATATACAGGGACATGCTACGACTTCTCCGCAACTCCCGAGCGCCACCCACCAGAAGCAATGTATGTTCACTCCCTTGCATTGCCCTAGTTAACACTCCTGACCTAACTACTGGGAACATCCAAATATATTTATAGCAGCTATCTAGTACAGAGCTACGAGGACTATCCTCCAGAGTGTTGCGAGTTGTTTGCCACCATGACCGGGATAGGAAACAACAGTATGACATACCTCCAAAAGTACGAGCCCAGCGGATTACTGTGGTCACATACACAACGTGTATTATTTAGGAGTAGCTAACACAGGGAGCACAATTGGTCGAAATAGCTACGTAACTATGGACAACAGTGCAGCACCATTCCATGCTTTAGCATGTCCAACAGGAAATACAGTAGGCAGAAGCTGTTATGGATCAAGTCTGAGCCTCCACACTCTCCAATGTCTCCGCGCAGCGCCTAGCTACCATGGACAAAATTGAGAACCTTAACCACTCCAAGAAGGTTGTTCAAAAATGGTTGAAACCATGGTCTGAGACTGCACTCTAGCTCGCCCGCGATGCTCAATCCGCCATCACGCACCTCCACCAGCTGTTAGAACGGGTTACTGCGGCTACATATGGGCCTGCCTCCCTGACGCTAGTCAACATTATGCAAAAATTTGTGGCCCAAAGTCGAGAAGTACTCCCTCCACTTGTTCGCACTCTGGATACTTTGCGCGTGCACATAGAAGCTGCACCCGTGCAGTGACTTGGGACGAGTCACAAGATTTTGTTGGGGGACTGTTGGAACGGGGTCTCCTAATAAGCTACGAAACTGGTCCATTTTCATTATTTTTAATTATATTTAGTCTAGCGTAGGGGTTTTGGGGTGGGTCAAAGCCCCGAACACATTGTAATGGGTCAAAGGGTAAACTAGGGGTCCAAAAACCATGGGTTGCAGACCATAGGAAATTCGAGGCTAGATTGTTATAAATAGAGATGTATTTTGTATTGTAAAGGATAAGAAATGATGAGCTATTGATGCAAACTATTGTTTAAGCTATCTATTTGGGTTTCAGGGAACGGACTCCTACTGGCTGTGTGCGCGGAGATCCTAGTCCAACTGTGTGCGGACCTTGCTACTGTGTGCGCAGGTTGGGAAGGGAATTGTAAGGAAATATTGATGAATGAATGAATGTGAAGGATTATTAGAGATATGAATCTGTGAGTACTTTTGTGTGAATTGGTGATAATTGTTGTGTTGTGTATTTTCTATCTCTTAACTATGAAGATCTATGTAACGGAATGCTTGGATCTATATCTATTATGCTCTATTTATGTAATACTATGTTGATGTTATGAAAAGAATATAATAATAGATCTAGTGCACGTGGATGCAAATAGAAACATAATTAACTCTGTGAAGAACAAGGTAATCTGGGAATTACATAAACAGGACGCAGCTCTGCTTTCCTTACCCATCCTTTCTCAGGGTGCAGAAACCTGGTTCCAGCACCCACCCATACTACTTCGGGTGATACTTTGACCTGTGCAAGCATGTCACTGACGAAAGGGCCAGTAGTATAGGGGTTGGTTGGCAAACCTTGCACACCGAACTTGGGTCAGGACCCCTGAAGCCAAAAGAGGCTATATGGATGAGAAAGATCTTGGCTGTTTTGTTTGGTTCTCATTCAGTTCCGACAGTGATTCATTGTGATAATCAGAGTTGCATTAAACTCTCGATTAATCCTGTGTTTCATGATCGATCTAAGAATATATAGAATTGGTACAATTATCTCAGAGATTGTGTGTAGATGAGAATCATGTTGCTTCAGTACATTCCTACAGAAGATCGGGATGTAGACATTCTAACGAAGGTGCTCACCAGGATAAAATTCGAATACCATAGAGACAGGACAGGGGTGAAGGATAATCCCTTTCTTGTTGAGAGGGAGTGTTGAGATTCAACAAGAAGATCCCAGTGAAAATTATGCACCTACACTAGGATGGAGCTTCAGGTTATTTTTAAGTGGGTGTCTATTTATAGATGCATGAGAATGTTCTATTTATAGATGAGGTGTATTTATACATGTATGTGCAAGTTATATTTATAGATGCATGTCGACTATTATTATCCCTTAATAATAGCTAGACAATAAAAAATAATCTATTCTCAATGAGCACTTGGAAATAGTTAACTGAAGTAGAAAATCAGTTAGCTATAGGAATTTCGAGTTGAGTGGTTGGTTGGTGGGACATGCAAGTGGACTTAGTTGTAACTGAGTGGTTCGAAGTTGTAACAGAGTTGGAAGTGTAGTTATGAAAGTTGTAAAGTAGTTTAACTCAGTTAAGTAAGTTAAAATAAATTTTGCTAGTTGTAACTGAAGATACACTAGTGAGAAATCAAGTGAATTAATTATTAATTAATTCACAATCAGTGGCCTCACATGCAACTGAATATTTACTACTATTAATTTCATGCATGTCAAATCCAGTGGGGACCCAGGTTAGTTCTAGGTGAAAGGGAAGATAACTATCGGTTGTGACATTATCCGGTTGCACACATGCAACCACACACACATAGGATGTGCCCATGAGGATTGCACAGTCAAGGCAAGCATGATTCCATTCATTCAGGGATTGCTATCAGCTGGGATTTCACAGTGGAGGAAGGATGTCTGGAGACAGTAAATTGGCTAAGGAACTTGCCAATTTTCGTATGAAAGTGTGAAACAGTTAGCTCATGTAATAAAAGCTCTTGGATTAGAGATTTTTAGGTAATTGTTTCACGGTCCATGATATAATACATAATAGAAGATAGTGGGGTTTTTAGCTATAATCTTTCCCTGGGTAAATTATTTGTGTTATGTGCGATTGATATTTATTCATGATATTGTGACTGGAGATTGCGTTTCAATTTCCACAAATATTTTGTAGAAGAGATTCTGTATTTAACATTATCATATTATTGTTAGATCAGGAGAATCCAGGCAATACATATTTTGTATTAAATTTCTACAAAAACAACAAAGAGAGAAAAAAGTAGCAAACAAGAAATACTTCCTTGAATACAGATTTATTAAATATCCAGATATTTAAAAATGTTTGAGGATAGTTGACCATCTTATCTCAAGCAATGGTATCTTATCTCTAAGAAGAGATGTGGTGACTACATGCCTTCTAAAATATGTTAGAATGAGGCTCAAAGGCCTATTTATTATTTAGAAAAAATGTAAAACCCTAAACATCTAAAATCCTAACTCTAGGATATCAAGCGCCAAAAATATGTGGGCCCCATTGGGGTAATGGGTACACCAAATTCCTAGGGTCGTAACTTTGGCATGTGATCTTTGTTTGATGCGTATGATACTTTGTAAGAAATATCTATTTGAGGACTAAAAATTTCAACTAATAACATCATTTTAAAACTCATGTTTTCCCATTTTCCCAGAAAACGTCGTTTAAGGCCTCAAAACGGCTCTAGAAGTTCAGGACCCAGAAAACTTCAAAAAATAGTAAATTGTGCTACAATTAAGGAAACTAAAAGAAGTAGTGGTGGGGTTCCAAGTGGAATATTAGGGTGGCCAAAAATATCCACTTGGATAATTCCTACCCCCTTAGGAAGAAATGGTCCCCATTGCGTTGAGTACCTCCATAAGATGGGGAAACTTATGTTGAACTTGGTCCCTAGTGATCTATTTTCCTTGGTGCAGGAGTTTACCAGCTATGACAACCCGATACAGTTGTATCTTATGTTGGCGAATATTATTGTTCTACATGTCCATGATCTGATTAGTTGTGGTCTGTTCCATCCAGTATAGGTTCGGCTTTGTTGATGTTAGTTGTTTTGCAATGTATGATGTGTCCAATAATGGTGGAAAGTATGATCGAAGGCGGTCCACATTGAACACTCACTATAGGCCAATGAATGGGGGAATGTTGAGCACAAAAATATTGTCTCCCATAACCTTGATGATGGTGTAAGGCCAATATCAGAGTATTCTAGGCTTCTGATGAGCTCCGATAAGGTGTTCTTTCTACAAGTACAACCAAAATTTGTCACCCACTTGAAACTTGTGTGGAACCTGATGTTGATCATGTCACTGCTCATACTTGTAGTTGGACCTATCCAAGGTTCCATGCATCTATTGGCAGATGTGTTGGATGCATTCAATAAATCATGTTGATTTATCAGTCTCAGACTGTACATATGTGGATTCCTTTTGTGCAGTCACATGAGACATGGCAACATCAATCAGATTCAAGGGTTGAAAAACCATACCCACTTGAAAAGGACTACTGAAAATCAAGCTATGGATAACTATGTTATAGCTATGTTGCAAATAAGGAAGGTTGTCAACCCAGGTTGTGGATTCTTGGAGTTGTACATGCGTAGGATGTGCACCATCATCTTGTTGATGAATTTTGTTTAGCCATCAGTATGGGGATGTAATGCAACTGACTCGGTGAGCTTAGTGTCCAATAATTTCCATAGGATCGACCAAAATTTTCTCAGGAACCTGCTATACCGATATGATACAATGGTTTTTTGGATTCCAAAATGTATCCATACTCGTTCAAAGAATATTTTGTCAGTGTCCTCTACTATGATGCTCTTCTTGCAAGTCGATGGTATGGCCATCTTAGAAAATATGTCCATGACCAAAAAGTAGAAAATCTAGCCACGAGGATTCACTCTGATCTTATGACATACTAAAACAAGATACATAATCACTTCTACAATTTGTGGAAACAAAACACGATCGCACAATCACATAACAAGTAAGTGAAAGAGAAATCAATCGCATAACACAAGATGTATCTAGGGAAAGCATGCTTCCTAAAACCATGCTATATGTATATTATATAAAGTCAAGGATCATGAAAAAATACAATTCTTTCTCTCACAAGAGAACTCTTGCACTCTGCTAACTGTCTCACACTGATTTAGGAAATATTCGACAAATACTTAGCCAATTCTCAACATCTTCTCATCTTGCCTTTCTCATGCATTCCTTGAGGAATTAATGCCCTATTAAATAGGAAAATCACTTTCCTTGACTGCGCAATCCATCTAAGGTCTCCAATTGACTCTATAACTGACCTGTACAATTTTCTAATTATACATATGATAATTATCTTCCCTTTAACCTCTATCTCAATTGGGTCTTCCTTAGAACTGACATGCAACAACTATTTATAGTGAATTATCAGTTAACTGATTGATCACTCATTATGAATTAAAATAATATTTAATTCACTGGACCTCTCACTAGTTCATCACTCAGTTAGACTAGTTAAACTGATTTTAACTCAGTTCCTTGAGTTAACTAATTACAATTCATGCATAACTACAACTAGACCCCCTTAAATCATGGAATCACTCTACATGCATCCTCTCTAACCCTCAACTCGAATATCCTAAGCTAACTCATTCATTCTGACGTAGTTAACTAATACAGATTGTTATGGGATGAAATTACAATTTCTCTTCCAATTTAATTATGGGAAAATTAAATTAGAAGCCCCACTTTGGGGTGCCATTTCAACACTACATCTCAACAAGAAAGGGATTATCTACTACCCCGATCTTGTCTCTATGGAATTCTAATTTTCTTCTTTCCAATGCTTTCGTCAAGATGTCTGCATCCTTCTGCTTTGTGGGAATGTACGCTAATGACATAATCCTCCTTTGAACAAAATCTCTGAGATGGTGATACCAGATATCCATATGATTGGACCTGTCATGGATTACTGGATTAATCGAGAGTTTGATGCAACTATGGTTATCACAATGTATCACCGTCAGATCCATCTATTGACCAAACAAACCAACAACTATCTTCCTCATCTAGATGGCCTCACATGCAGCCTAAATGGTTGCCATGTACTCTGCCTCTGTTGAACTGAGTGAAACTAATCTTTGTTTCCTGCTATACCATGAAACTGCTACTGATCCTATGTTGAAGATGCCTCCTAATGTGCTCTTTCAGTTAGATGGAATCCCAACCCAATCTGCATCAGTGAAGCCTTGAAGCTGCACTCCCTTTTTCCACCTATACCATAATCCATACTATGTATTTCCCTTGATATATCTCAACACATGCTTCCCCGCCTTCCAAAAGAGCTTGGTCGACTTAACCATAGTGAGGCTCAGCTGGTTAATTTCATAGCATATGTCAGGTCGTGTGTTCACCAAATACATTAGTGAACCCATAACTACTTGTAAATAGTAGCATCCACTAATTCACCTAAAGTATGATCCTCCTTCCTCCTATTTATTGCAAGAGGAGTCTCCATGGGTTTGCTTCCCTCCATGTGGAACTTCCTTAGAATATCCTTGGAATACCTGCCCTGAGATACAAATAGCTCCCCATCTCTTTGCCATATTTCCAATCCAATGAAATAGTGTAAGATCCCCATGTCCTACCTCTCGAATTATCTTCCAAGGTTATCTTTGCAAGATTTTATCAGCCACTCATCACTTGTCAGTATCAGATCATCAAAATAAAGTACAATAATCAAAAGCTTACCATCAACCACAATATGATATAGGTTCACATCCTCTTCACTCTTGGTGAAGCCCAACCCGATGAAATAGTTGTCAATCCTGGGGTACCAAGCATGGGGTTCTTGATTCAACCCATACAATACTCTCTTGAGTATGCACACATGCGACTCCCTGTCTAAGGTCTCAAAACCTTCCAACTGCTAAATGTACACTTATTACTCAATAAATCCATTGATAAAGGTTGTCTTTACATCCATTTGATGTATCTTCCACCCATCTGCACAAAGAGTGCAAGGATGGATCTAATGGATGAGTACCTTGCGACTAGTGCAAAAGTATCATCATAGTTAATTCCCTCCACCTAAGAGAACCATATGGCCATAAATCTAGCCTTGTGTTTCTCCACACTTCCATATGTTGCATGCTTCACTTTGTAGACCCATCTGGATACTATAACTGACTTCCCCACTAGTCTTAGGACAACTTCCCATGCATTGTTCCTGATAATGGATTCATACCCACACCGACTACTACAATGTTTCCTAAAAAGAGGATGTTTCTATATAAATACCTCCTCTCATAAGAGCCATGTATCCAGTGTAATACTCTGGGGACCTTCTCTGCCTGTGTTGTGATGTGGGTGCTCCCACATTCTCTCTCACACCCAACAATAATATTTCAGCCTCTCTGGTGCACTTCCTTCCATCTCTGGTGGATGGATCTGCATGAGTGGTTTCTACCACTCTCTATTCCTCTAATTGTGTCTGATCGACATCCTTAGGTTCATCCTTTTGAGCTAAGAGCTCCTCAACTGCATGCAACTCAAGCTCCCTCTCAAGGTACAGTCACATGGCTTCGTATTCATCAAAATTCACATCTCTTCTAACCATTTTCATTCGATGTGCTGGAAAGTACACTCGATAATTGTGAGGTGTATCAGTGTACCCAAAAAATATCCCCAACTCTACTGTTGGCTCAAGATTCTTCCTGGTATGTTTGGTCACATGTCAATAGGCAGATGAGCCAAAAAATTTAAAATATGAAACATCCAATTTATTAATTGAAAAATCCTTCTCTAGTGTACTCATCCTAAGTATCCGATGAGGAATTATGTTATGCACAAACATTGTTGTATTGCATGCCTCTCCCCACATATGCAATGGTAGGTCTTGATCATGCAACATTTCTCATAATGCTCCCACAATAGTTCTATTATCTATCTCTACAACCCCATTTTGTTGTGGGTTATGAGGTGCAATCAGTTCTCTTCGAATTCCTTCTAAGGCACATAAGTTCTTGAATTCATTAAAGATGTATTCCCCACCATTTTCACTCCTTGGAGCCTTCACCTCCTTCCCTGTATTTTTTTTGACAAGTGCTTTGAACTCACAAAACTTGGAGAATGTATAATATTTCTTCTGCATGAATAAAATCCAACACTTTCTTGAAAAATCATCAACAAAAATCACATAATACCTATGCTTTACCATGGATGTTGTTGAGAATGGTCCACACATGTCTAAGTGAACTCTCTCAAGGATTGTCGCTGATCTATTTTCCTTATCATGAAAGGTGGCCTTTGTATACTTCCCCATAGTAAACCCTTTGCATGTGTCTCTCTGAGCAAGTGTACCCTTTGGAAGCCCTATAGAAATCGGTTGCATGATCCTCAAAGCATTGTGGTGTAGATGACCCAATTTCCCATGCCATATCTCACCGATGTATCACCACCTTCTCTACTTCACTACTCAATGCGACATAGTTATCCACATCAATTTTGTGTATGTTCTTCACCTGAACCCCAATATTTTTCACCTGTCCTGTGGCCTTGTGAGGAAGGAACACCTTTCCTTCACTGAAAATCACAACATATCCACGATCTTAAAACATAGCAACATAAACCAAATTCTTCTTTAAACCAGGCACATGCATGACATCTTTTAGTATGAGGGGTTTACCTAAATCTCTCTGGAAATTAACTGTACCAATCCTGCTATCACTATACCTCCCAGCATCACCTATCTCGATGTGCATCTGGAGATCCTTCTCCTCCAAGCCGCTGAAGAATTATTTGTAGCTGGTCATGTGGAATGAGGCACCACTATCCAAGTACCACACAAATCCCAACACTGATGACACCATGCATGCAATGAGGGTGAATTCCAACTCAAATTTTGAAGCCAAAGCTTCCCCTCTTGCTCCTCCTGAGGCCTTCTTGTTGTTCTTATTTTGTGGACAATTTTGTGGCATGCTGATGATAGTTGAAACATTTCACCTTTGGCAAGTCTCACTTCTTTCCTACCTTACCAGTCTCAGATTTGGAATGGGACACCTTTCATTTTCCTTTCTTCACCTTGCGATCCAAGGCACAATTTTCCTCATCATTAGTCTTTAACGAGGATCCATCTTTGGTGCTTTGCCTGATTTCTTCTTGTGCCAAATCAAAAAAAAAATTCTCCCAATATGGCAGCTTCTCCCTCCCTTTAACAGAGTCTTGGTAGCTATTCCAGCTCTTGGGAATGCCAACAAGAGCTAGGCTCACCAAATAATCCATGTAAACAATGATGCCAACACTTCCAAGCTCATATCAACATTGAGTGAATTTGGTCATGTATTTCTGGAACGTGTCACCCTTCTCCATTTTGATCTTCCTAAGCTAGTCTTTCAATGCCAAATTACTTTGGTCATTGTCATTATGATACAGATCTGTCATGACCTTCCACATTTCATATGGAGTCACCTCCACGTGGAGGCCTGAGATAATATGGCCCTAAACTCCCTCTAACAAGGTCCTTCTCGCTTTCACAACGTTCTTCTTCCATGCATCAAGAAGTTGAGCATCTGTTGCTGCAGGCCGTGGAGAATCAACATATATAAAAGCCTTCAATCCATTTTCCTCAAGAATTTCCTCCATCCTTTCCTTCCATACAATATAATTCAAATTTCCCTCAAGTGCATATTTGAGTATCAATCCATTGAATGACATCTTGATCTGTTGTTTGATACCAAAGAAATAATCTGCAAATTCGAACCCGATCAACACAAACTATGTTCTTCTCTTCTTGTTGTGATTCCTGGTGCTCTGATACCATGTAGAAAATATAACCACGGGGATTCAATCTAATCTTATGATATACTAAAACAAGATAATGAATCCCTTCTACAATTTGCGGAAACAAAACACGATCGCACAATCACATAAAAAGTAAGAGAAAGAGACAATCAATCACATAACACAACATGTATATGGGGCAAGCACGCTGCCTAAAACCCCGCTATATTTAAATTTTATAAAGTCAAGGTTCATGAAACAATACAACTATTTCTCTCACAAGAGAACTCTTGCACTCTATCAATTGTCTCACACTGATCTAGGAAAAATTGGACAAATACTTAGCCAATTCTCAGCCTCTTCTCAACCTTCCTTGCTCATGCATTCCTTGAGGAATTAATGCCCTATTAAATATGAAAATCAGTTTCCTTGAATACGCAATCCATCCAAGGTCTCCAAATGAATCTATAACTAACCTGTATAATTTTCTAATTATACAACTGATATTTATATTCCCTTTAACCTATGTCTCAACTGGGTCTTCCTCAGAACTGACATGCAAAAACTATTTATAGTGAATTTATCAGTTAACTAATTGATCACTAATTTTGAATTAAATCATATTTAACTCACTGGAACTCTCACTCGCTCATCGTTAGAACTAGTTAAACTAATTTTAAATAAATTTATTGAGTTAACTAATTACAACCAATGCATAACTGCAACTGGACCCCCTTAAATCATAGAATCACTCTACATGCATCCTTGCAGACCCTAAACTCGAATTTACTAAGCTAACTCAGTCATTCTGACTTAGTTAACTAATATAAGTTGTTATGATATGAAATTACAATTTCTCTTCCAATTTAATTAAGGGAAAATTAAATTAGAAGCCCCGCTTTGGGGTGCCGTTTCTTGGTGCCATTTCAAAAAAATACACAATCAATACCATGCTTGGTAGAAGGGAGGCCCAAGCAGTGTAGGACCTAATATATTTTCCAATGTCCTGTCGGGGTTTTGACCAATAAAAATAATTTTGTAGTACAACCACAATTTTCTCCACATTGAAGTGTCCTGTGACCTTACTATAGTGTGCCTCCTAAATCAATTTGGCACACTTGCTTGAAGGAATAAAAATGAGGCCCAAGTAGCATAATAATGCATTCTTGAGGTGAAAATATGGAACTTTCTTGCCATCCACTAGCATATCGTAAGTAGTGGTGAACTATGGATCATTATTGTACAGTTGCAACCATCCAAAGGTCTCATGGACATAAGAGTTGAGAGTAATAGTTAGTGCTGCAACTGGGGGACAACTGAGCGAATCTGCAACATGATTGATGCTTCCCTTCTTGTACTTAATGTTTAAGTGGAATTTTTGTAGATATGTAGAACACTTATGATGGCGATCATTCTGCAACTTCCCTTATGTTTGTATAAATTTAAGAGGTTTGTGATATGTGTGGATGATTGTTTCCTTCCACATAATGTAATGTTTCAATTTTCGGTAAGCCTACACAATAGAATATATTTATTTATCATAGATGGGTTACTTCTAAATTGTTTCAAAAAGTGTCTCACTGTGATAAGCCACCAGATTCCCTTGCTGGGTGAGAACTGCACAAATAGAATAGTCAAAGACACTTGTCTCAATTTGAAATGGCTCTTGTAGGTCTAGTAATGTGAGTACACGTGGAGAGCATAGGCAGTGTTTCAACTCAATGAAATATTTCTGTTTAGACTCAGACCAAAAAAAACTTTGCTTTCATCCCGTTCTTGGTAACCTCACTTAAAGGCCAAGTGATATGGGCGAATCCCAACATGAACCTTCGAAAAAAATTGGCAAGGCCCAAAATGCTGCGAAGACTTATGAGAGTGGTATGGGTAGGCTGATCCCGAATGACTTGGATCTTATTTGGATCCACATGCATGCTTTCCTCCTCTATGATGTAACCTAGATATTGGACCTGGCCCATGCAAAAAGTGCATTTCTTCAGGTTGGCACATAGTTTCTGTTGTCAAAGGGTTTGAATGACCCACCAAATGTGTTGCAAGTTCTCTTCCAAAATCCTGCTGAAGATGAGAATTTCATCCAGATATACCACCAAAAAAGAGTTGGTGAAGGGTTGCAAGATGGCATCCATCAACCTCATAAAATTAGTAGGAGAATTTGTCAACCTGAAAGGCATGACCAACCATTCAAAAAGGCCCTTCTTGGATTTTAAGGTGGTATTCCATACATTTTCAAGATCTATTGGAATATGGTGATAGCTAGACATCATATCGATCTTGTTGAAATACTATCCCCCTTGAGCTGGTCAAGAAGGTCATCAATCCACGGGATTGGATACCTATTCTTGACAGTGATTTTTTTCAGTGCCCGATAATCAATGCAGAGCCTCCAAGTCCCATCAGTATTCTGTACAACTACAATCTAGTTCCCACTAGGTGACGAACTAGGTAAAATGTGCCCTTTTTCCAGCAGCTCTTGTTTCTTCTGCTTGATCTTTTCATTTTCTAGAATGGAGTGGAATTATATTGGCCCATTGGGTAGAGGTGCTTCAGGGGTCATATCGATCGAATGCTTAACTTGAAAGTGTAAGGTCACCCCTGTGGGTGAGGAGAAGATGCCCCTGTATTATTCCACACCTTATTCACCTGATTTTGTTGCATGGAGGAACCTTTCCCGGGGACCATGTATGTGGCCATGATCTTACCCTTACTTCGATAGCAGATAAAAAAGAAAACAAATTTCTTGATCTGGGAGATGATCTTATTGCATTTATTAGCAGAGATCAAAGAGATGGCGGTAGGCAAGGATACCTCTGGTATTCTATACAACTTACTTCCCAAAGAAATAATAATAGTGTGAGGCCTCGACTCATACAAAACATGACCCTTCCACAAGTATGGTTGGCCTAATAATACATCACAAACTTCAAGAGGAGAAACGTCACACAATACCTCATACATGAAGTGTTTGATGTTGTAGGGAAGGAGACACTGTTGGTTGACGCAAAGATATCGTCCTTGGTGGAGCCACCCGATGGTGTATGGATGGGCGTGGTGTGGTTGGTAGGACCAACTGCTTAACAAACTATGCTGATATGAGGTTCTTTTGGCTCTCACTGTTGAAAATGAACTATAGTGGAGACTCCTTCATCCACATCTGTGACTGGGAGATACACTCCCCTTCTTCTATATCTTTAGGATCAATATTATGGAGATTGGTGGTGGAAAACAATGGCATTGGGCTCCACATCGATAATTTTATTCCCTTTTTCATTCCCCTTGTCAGATTTCGACTCAGAGTTATAACATGCATCTAAATTTGAAGCCTTCAGCTCAACCACCAGTGACTGCTTGGCTCGACACTCACTTGTGTTGTGAGTGGGGCTCTTATTGAACCCACACGACTTTCCTGTGTCCTTTATCTTTGTGGTGTTGTTATTTTCTTGCGGCTTCGAAGAGTTTTCCTAGGTCACTCCACCTTGGATTTGTCCTTTTTCTGTGATTTAGGGGCGATTTTTCCTTTCTTTGGATTCACAGATCCAAAGTCTCACTTCTTCTATTTAAATTTGTGCTTGATCTTAACAACGTATCGAAAGGAGATGCCAAACAAGGAGATTTCCAGGAACTCCATATTTTCTTAGATATATTTGTGTAGAAAACCATAGTGCTTGAGTATCAGATTCCACTTAAAATCCTTGATACCCAACTTCGTGCGAAGGGTATGAACAATATTTGTGAAATCCAACACAACTTGGTCCCTTCCCTGCTGCAGTGTGGTCCACTTTATGTACTTATCTTCATAGCTCCTGATAGGGTAATAATGTTCCTTGATGTCATCTCGGAAATAATTACAAGTGGGTGTGGATGAAAAAAATGAGGGTTCCCTCTCGTCCCTCTGCTCACAGTAGGTTTCCCACTAGTCCTTGATGTGGGGGCGAATTTTAGGAGTTCAAATGTAATCTTCTCCCTATTGTAAAAATCATTAACCAAAAAATATATTTCCAACATATTTAACCAATTATCTATGACATCTGCATATATCTGGACTTCAAATATGGGAATGTCAAATTGACTTGTACCTTAAAGGGAGTGGCACCTCCAGGGTGGCTGCTGAATTTATGATGTGTCACCTGTGGGTATTCATCGAAGGATCTGGGAAAAGTTTTCCATCATCGTGTTTCTTTGTTGCTTGAGGGCTTCTTTGAGCAAAATTTTGAAAGGATCTCATGCTCCCTCTTCTTTCTTTTCTTTCACCATGGTATGTTGTCGGGGTTGGTGAGGTAGGTCTTGCAAAGTTTCAACTATTTCAAGCCCTAACTCCTTATACCATTACCTCATTGGGGACATGCATAGAAAAATAGTGAAAGAGCATACTTCTTTGATACCACTGATCCAGATTTTGAAATGTTGAAGTTTGCAACAAGAAATAGTGAAATTGGCATCCGGAAACAACATGACAACACCTACACTAAGTCTGGGACCAGGAGGTCCAAGTAGCACCTAAACTAAGTGTGGGACTAGGAGGTCCAAGCAGCACCTACACTAGGTGTTGGACCAGGAGGTCCAAGCAGCACCTACACTAGTGTGGGCTAAATTTGGTGCATGTCTATTTTAGTTATCCCTTAATTAAGATGGAAAATAAAATGTAATCTAATCTCAAAATAACTTGTAACGGTTAACTGAGTGTGATAAACTCATTTAACTCATGAATTTCGAGTTGAGGGTAGAGGGTGAGGCATGCAAAGTAATACTAGTTGTAACAGAGTTCAAAGTGCAGTGGTGCATTAGCTAATGCAGGTTGTAATCTGTTTAACTCAGTTAAGTGAGTTAAACTCAGTTGTGCTAGTTGTAATTGTTTAATACATTAGTGAGAGATCAAGTGAATTAAATATTATTTAAATCATAATCAATGATCTCACATGAAACTGAGGATTTAATATTATTAGCTGCATGCATGTCAGTTCCAGTGGATACCCAGTTGAGATCTACATGAAAGGGAAGTGTGACTATCAGTTGTGATATTAGTTGACTATCCAAGTGCAGTTAAAACACCATAGGATGCCCATGATACTTGGCGTAGTTGAGAAAGGTTGAAATTCCTAAGGAATATGGATTGCATTCCTCATGAATTGCGTGAGAAAGGTAGGCTAAAGACAGGTTGAGAATTGGCTGAGTATCGGCCCGATTTTGTCTGGATCAATGTGAGACGATAGGCAGATTGCAAGAGATTCTTGTGATAAGAATTGCATTGTAATTTTTTCATGATTCCTTGTGGAATATACAATAAATGATAGAATAGTTTTGATCAACAATCTTTCCCTGACAAATTATCTGTGTTTTGATTTGATTGATTCTTCTTTGCTTCATGTGATTGGCGATTATGTTTTTAATCCCGCAATTGATTTGTAGAAGTGATTCGATATTCAACTTTAGTACATTATTAAATCAAATTGAATCCATGATATACATGCTTGTTGTATAATTTCTACATGGTATTAGAGCACAGGAAATCATAATAGTGAAGGAGGAGCTGAGTTTTTGACTGAATAGAATTCGAATTTACAAAAATACTTTCTTGGTGCTACAACAGATTCAGGATCGAAATGGATTTCAATGGCTTGAGATTGGATTATGCACTCGAGGGAAGATCTAAATATATTTCTTGGAAGGAAAGGATGGATGCAGTGCTTTAAGGTAATGTCTTGAAGGAATTCATTGACAATGATGTTCCTA
Organism: Pinus albicaulis; assembly: GCA_034641835.2. Lineage (NCBI taxonomy): Eukaryota > Viridiplantae > Streptophyta > Pinopsida > Pinales > Pinaceae > Pinus > Pinus albicaulis. The sequence continues at coordinate 407,781,629 of CM076574.1, forward strand.
AACCTGTCGTGACAGATCCTGCAAATCTTGATGCATGGCAAAAGAAAGTGCAGGCAAGGGCGAGGAAGATATTACTGGAGGGAGTATGATACCACATTGTCTCAAGTCTCCATGGCAAATAAAATCCATATGCAATGTGGAAGGCTTTGACAGATATATTTTAGAGCAATAGTGACCATAGGAAATTGGCACTGAAGGATAAACTCAGGAAGATCATGATGGAGAAGAATGACACTATTCCGGTATACTTAATAAATTATGTCCAATGTCAAGATGAGCTTGGGAGTGTAGGAATTATTGTCTTTCATGATGATTTGGTGAGCCTATCTCTTCTAGGACTTCCCAAGAGTTGGCATAGTTATCAGAACTCTGTCAATGGGAGGGAGAAGCTACCAGATTGGGAACGACTTTGGTCAGATTTGGTGCAAGAGGAGTTCAGATGGAATACAAGAGATGGATCTTCATCTAAGAATGAAGATGAAGAAGATTTTGCTTTGGCTGCCAAGGCAAATAAGGGGAAAGGAAGAAATTCTATTTCAAATCTGAGACCCGTGAATATGGCAAGAAGCGCGATATGTCCATAGTGAAGTGTTTTCACAGTCACGAGCATGGGAATTATGCTACTAGCTATTCACAAAAGAAGAATAATAAGAAGGCTTGAGGATCTACAGCTGGTGAGGCTCTGGCCTCATAGTTTGAGTTGGAATTCTCATTGATCGCATGCATGGTGTCAAGTGCGATGGGATCAAGGTGGTACTTGGATAGTGGTGCATCCTTCCACATGACAGGAAACAAAGAAATTTTCAATAGCTTGGAGGAGAAGGATCTCTAGATGCATATAGAAATGGGTGATGAGGGAAGGTATAGTGCTACTGGGATTGGTACAATTAATTTCCAGAGAAATTCAGGTAAACCATTTTTATTAAAATATGTAATGCATGTACCAGGCTTAAAGAAAAATTTAGTTTCAGTTGCAATTTTGGAGGATAAAGGCTATGATGTTGTTTTTAGTGAAGGAAAATATTTCCTCTGACACAAAACAACAGGACAAGCCAAGAAGAATGGGATTCGTGTGAATAATCTCTATAGACTTGATGTAGATGTGATTTCTACAGAGCTTCCAACCATTGGGAAGTGTGAGAAATCCATGCAATTGACCCTTGAGAGGGAGCTATTTTTGCATGTAGGTGAGGAACTCTTGGTTGCAAAGAATGAACCTCAAGATGTGGAGAAACCACACGCAGAGGATCATGGAGTGGAAGAAACCACTCAAGAAAAGAAATTTCGAGCCAGATGGGTAGAGGGAGTGCATGCAGCTATACCTCTAGGTGTGAGGTGGGGCGACATGCAAGATTAATCCCAAGAAGAAATTTGGGCAGGGTACTAGAGATGGCACGTCTCATCGATCGAACCTAGCTACAAGGAGCGCACAGTACAACAGTAGCAGGATCAATTAGATTGATGCAATCAGATGTCAGGAGGACATAAATCAGAGTGACAGGTGTCAGATATTGGAGCGCATATCAGAGTTGGCAGCAGTGCAGAGTGCATGGATGAGAAGTCGACATCGTAGAGAATCTAGTAGACATGTGCAGTAGCTAGCAACAATAAGAAGACTCTAATGACAGATGTATTATATTGATTTATTTGTTTGGAGGCTATTTAGTTTTAGAAGTGTTGCATGCAAATGTTACATGTGTGAGATACACTAGAGAGGTGTTTCATGCAAGAGTTGCATGTCACATGTAAGAGGTGCATGTGCACATGCAAATACATTCCAAGGTACCGGATCAATACAAGTTGATTCTTTTCTTGTTGAGAGGGAGTGCTTAATTTTGCAACAAGAAACAGTGAAATTGGCATCTAGAAACAACATGACAACACCTACACTAAGTGTGGGACTAGAAGGTCCAAGCAGCTCCTACACTAAGTGTGGGACAAGGAGGTTCAAGCAGCACCTACACTAGGTGTGGGACCAGGAGGTCCAAGCATCGCCTACACTAGTGTGGGCTAAATTTGGTGCATGTCTATTTAGTTATTCCTGAATTAAGATGGACAATAAAATGTAATCTAATCTCAAAATAGCTTGTAATATTTAACTGAGTGTGATAAACTCAATTAGCTCATGGATTTCGAGTTGAGGGTAGTTAGTGATGCATGCAGAGTAATTCTAGTTGTAACAAAGTTCCAACTGCAGTGGTGCATTAGTTAATGTCGGTTGTAATCAGTTTAACTTAATTAAGTGAGTTAAACTCAGTTCTGCTAGTTGTAACTTTTTGATACACTAGTGAGAGATCAAGTGAATTAAATATTATTTAATTCACAATCATTGATCTCACATGTAACTGAGGATTTACTATTATTAGATGCATGCATGTTAGTTCGAGT
>CM076574.1:407784116-408001275 GCA_034641835.2 Pinus albicaulis
GATTTTCCTTGTCATTTGCCAATATTTCTGAAAAAGGAATATTACAATTACTAAGCTTACCTGCGGACATCTGCAGTCTGTTTTCTGTTAAAACATGTGCACCCCATTTAAAATAAAGTAAAGGTGAAAAGTAACTTCTAGAAGAATAGTTGGGCGCATATTCTTCCAACTAAAAGCCTCTAAGTCGCGCCAATTCGAGTTAAATCCATCCAATCATGGAAATTATCCCCTTGGATCAAGGAACCCTAATCCCTTTATTTGAGGATCACACCCTTCTATTGGTGAATCTGAAACCTCCTCAATTTCTCCTATAAACTGAGCGGAAAATTTAGGGTTAGGGGGTTCACTTATGATAATTTTATGATGGTCATTCTAGAGTGGAAACCTTGTCAAACCAAGGAGGAAGATTGGGAAGGCATACGAGAGGAATCTGTATGACATCAAGGCTTGGTTGTAACATTGCTCTTTATATTTCTGAATAATACATTTGGATACTTTTCCTCATTGTGTTTTTTTTAGATTCATTAAAAAAATTACAATTCTTAATCTCCTTGATCATTAAGTTAAGATATTATTTGAATTATTACATACTGTAGATGCTTTTGATTCTTTGCATGTTTGTGATTGCAGGTTTCTTCTCAACATTGAAGGACTTCTTTGGGACAAAAGGCACAGGTCTTCAACAAACATCTCATTGAAAGGTAAGAGAATTATCCTCTCTTTTCTATTTTTGGTAATTTGAATGCTAATAGCTTAGGGAAAGAGATATTCTTATGTCTGTTTGTTTCTAGTTATCTGTTGGGATACTAGGGAGATCGCTATTGTCTACAAGAGGGATTTATCCGGGTAACAAATTGCGACTCCGCTGGGGAACAAGCTTAGTTTTATCTTGGTTCTTTTTGGTTTAGCTCTCCGATTTTTCTAGTTTGATTATGTCTGAGTGTTGTTGGCTTTATGAATTTTTAGATCTTCTGAATTAGACTGTCTTGTGTTTATTTCTTTGAAAGTTTCTCTCCCCTGCGTGATTTTCTTTCATAAACAGAGCGCAGGTTTGCGCAAGTTCTCAGTTTAATACAGTGCACATGTGCACTGGTTTTCACTAACTACCTGCGCACCCCCTGAGAATTTTTGAAAAAATGAATATTCTCTCTCCTAGAGTCTGATGATTAATTTCTAGAGGTTCGACCTGACTTGTACCAACCCTCAAAGTCTGTTTGTGAACTCATCTTAGTTGATTGGGTGTTTTGAACTTTCTTTTTTGAGAAATTCTTCTAGCTTTATTTGTTTTGAACTTTCTTTTTTTATTGGGTGCCCTTGTAGGTTATGCTTGGGGGGCATTGAAACTTATCTCAAGCACAATTTTCTTAGTTTCAATCTTGTGTAAAAATGAAACTTATCTCGAGTCCATTTCGGTTATTATTTTAAAGATTCGTTAAACTCATGAATATCCCAAGATTCTTTTGCTATCTTTCATGCTCGTTAAACACATGAAAATGTTGATTTCTTTCCGTCTTTTCCTACTCATTAATTAAATTGAAAGTCGGTGATATGAGTACACTTTTATCACTTTTTTAGACTTGTTAAAACTTACAAAAAAGTGAAACCCTGGAGTTCTCTTTCAAGCCCTTTTCAAACTTTTAAACATGAAAATATTGCCGAGCACTTAACTATTCGAAATCGTTAAAATAAATGAACAATCGTCTACTCAGTATAATTTTACCCCTTTTCCGGACTAAACTAGACTAATTACGAAAAAGGTATATGTTGACTAAGCATGTTCAATGGAGTTCTCTCCTAAATTATTTTATCCTTTTTCAGGTTTGAGAGACTAAATTTACAAAAAAGAACACTATGGAATTTACTTATGTTTTTCTTCTGACTCCCTAAAATTGAAAAACACTGAGTTAATCCTATGTTGGACTCATTAAAATTAAATAGTATATGACCCATCGATCACAACGGGACTGAACCACTCCTTCTCAGGGTTCATTAAAATTACTAAGATGGACTCACCCAAAGTATGAGCTTACACAACAAGCAAATGTTATCCTCCTTAATCTTGACAAAAATAAAGAGGTACTTGCTAGTAATGGTGAGGGAAAATTTGAGAAAAAGAATCCATTTTTTTATACTTGTTTTAGAAGCAACATGTCACTCTTGAACACAACACTTTGTCACACTCGTGTTTGGGTTGGGTAATATTTTTGTCTTATAGTTAATCAAACCTAATTGAAAGTCTTCAGCTGGTTTTGGGTATTATATTTAAGTCAAATATTGCCAAGTCATTAACAATGTCATTATGTTTTCAAGAGAAAGTTCAAGTTCCATTCATTTTTCGTTGCAAATATTTGTCTCCATTCGCGTTGACCATCCGTGAGTTAATCCTTGCAAAATATTTCTTCAAAACTTGACATAATGGTTTCATGTCGTAGGCCCTCCTGCGACAGATCACTTCCTATCAAATTCAACTCATTATATAGGAAGTTGATCTAGAAATCCTATCATTAACTTGAAATCTGTATGCCTTAATGGAAGGTTTCTCACCTTTGATGACAGGTTTTCATTATTGGCCTTCGATCGAACGTCACTATGAGTGTTCGACTGCAAATATTTCATTCACATTTCATAGATTGTATTGAGGTACTTTGAGATCCATTGTCATTACTGGTGGTTTCTCTCACACTTGTTAACAATTTTTCATCATTGACCGATAATCAAGTGGTTTATACCATGTTCGACTTCGAAACAATCAATCGCATGGTTAGATTCATACTAGTTCGAGAAGCGAAAATCAAGACCCTGGATCTAGTTTCAACCATCCAGGTTGCAAGGAGTTATGTATTCATGTTTCAGTAGACTGATTCATAACAGATGGCTGCGTCCATGTTGTGTCTACTATTGATGTAATTCTAGGTCACTTCTGTACCAGGACATATAGTTAGTTTTGCTCTAAGTATGGGAATGCCTACCTCAGTGATGATTATATATTTGCGTTGAATGGTTTTTATCAGGTTTTTGACCGATGTCTTTGATCCAATCCCTGGTATGACAAAGCACTTCACTCTCTTGAAATATTTTCTTAGACTTCACACTTTAGGGGGCAATCTGTTACACGTCATTTTGTCACCATGAAATTTGACGGTCAGTATGGATCTATTACCATCCATACTCATGCTTCCTTAGAAGTCAAACATCTATATTCCTTAACCAACTCTTGGAAACTGGGAAAATAACTCTTAAATACTCTTAAAGATGGCCTACGCACTATTTGCAGTCAGTTCTTGTGCATGCGCAGATATTACTAAGCTTACTTGTGGACATTTGCGTTATGTTTTCCGTTAAAACCTGCACACCCCATTTAAAATAAATTAAAGGCAAAAAGTAACTTCTAAAAGCATAGTTGGGCGCATATTCTTCCAACTAAAAAACCTCTAAGTCGTGTTAGTTCAAGCTAAATCCATCCAATCATGGAACTTATCCCCTTGGATCAAGGAACCCTAATCCCTTCATTTGAGGTTTACACCCCTCTATTGGTGGATCTGAAACCTCCTCAATTTCTCCTATAAATTGAGCTGAAACTTCAGGGTTAGTTGGTTCACTTATGATAATTTAATGTTGGTCATTCTAGAGTGGAAACCTAAAAAACCAAGGAGAAAGATTGGGAAGGCATGCGGGAGGAATATGTACGACATCAAGGCTTGGTTGTAAGATTGCTCTTTATATTCCTGAATAATACATTTGAATACTTTTTCTCATTGTGTTGTTTTCAGATTCATTAAAACAATTACAATTCTTAATCTCCTTGATCATTAAGTTAAGCTACTATTTGGATTATTACATACTACAGATGCTTTTGATTCTTTGCATGTTTGTGATTGCAAATTTCTTCTCAGCATTGAAGGACTTCTTCGGGACAAAACGAAAGGGTCTTCAACAAACATCTCATTGAAAGGTAAGAGCATTATCCTCTCTTTTATAGATTTGATAATAGGAATGCTAATAACTTAGGGAAAGAGATAATTCTCATGTCTGTTTGTTTCTAGTTATCTGTTGGGATACTAGGGAGATCGCTCTTGTCCACAAGAGGGATTTATCCGAGTAACAATGCCATGAACTAGATAGGCCTAGTCTCGACTTGAGAGTAGAACCTCCAAACCTTTGAGCAAACATAGGATTAAAATCCAAGAGCCTGCGCTTTCCTCTAGGAATTGAGCTCCAAAACAAAATGATTGCATGAATGGGGTTCAAAACCCTTCCCACTTGGAGATTAAGAGCCCCACGATTCGCCACTTCAACATTAAACCTTCCCATGCACTCTGCCACCCCACTATCCTGATCACACATACGAAGGAAATGGTCGAGTCGCCCTTTAGCCCTGTCACTAATATTCTCATGCATGACGAAAAACCTTAGGGACAATGACCTGTGTCGCACCTCGATCAAGGACCCTGATGTAATGTTCCTTTTTAGGAATCTTGCTCAGGTGCTGAATAGGAACGTTGTATAAGGAGAAATGGACAAATAAAATGCAGAAAAAAGCTTGGTTCCTATTGCATATGTTGTGTGGGACTTAAATATGGATTTTCATCAGAAACAATTCAACTTAGATCTGCTAAACAGATCTCCCACAAACTGGTATCAGTGAGATATTTCCTCCTAAGACATTAACAATAAAAAATATGATCTAAACCATAGATTGAATGAAGGGGAATTTACTGAATATGTCATCTCTAAAGAGAGGGTGAGATTCAGAGGCTATCTGGCCCTTTTCAGACTCTGTCTATAGACTCTTGTCGAGAGGTAATATCCCAAAAGGGTTTACTCAGCAAATCATGCTTGGAAAACACATTCTTCAGGTATGATGGCTTTAGATACCATAAAATGTGTATGATAATGATCATAAACCAATAGAAATAATAGCAGCACTCTTTACTCAGCTTTTAACATCAGAAAGATGGGGAAAAACAACTTTTTATGCACTAAAATAGGTGTATAAGAAAATATGCGTAAAATGAAGGGTCAAGGTTCTGGAATATGTTATATTAGGTTAAGAGGGACTCACATGCCGAATTTAAGCTCAAAAAAAGGCGTTTTTCTATGTTAAACAGTTCCTCCTTCCTGACTAGTCAAGAAAAACCCTGATTTCCCATGACCTAAATTATGCAGAAAAGTGTTGAATCTTGGGTAGCGTAATTTCTGAAGGGTATGGCTGAGTTTATGTAGGAATTTAAAAGTGCAAGCTCAGAATGAGACTCATGTGGATTATGTAAAGGAAAATAGACATTTTCATGAAGAAAAACCCTACAATGAATTGCTGCAACACATAGAAAAAAGACTGCAGACTATATCAGCGTTATTTTTCAAGGGTTTCAACTGCTGTAAGTGAAAACTCATATATATGACATATCTATGGCTGAAACATCAGATCCATACCAGATCTGGAAACTACTCAGCCTTCTCTATAAGATCTCCTTGGAATTTCATCAAAATAATGTCAGAATAAGTGTAGATCTGACATATAAGCTACAGAACTGCAGAATGCTCAGAATTTCTGAAGATGACTTTATTATAATAGAGATCAGATCTTAAAATAGCTTAAACAGTAGCTACATCAAATATTTATAAAGTGAGAGGCAAGCCTCAATCACTGAAGATCATCTATTGCACAAAACTGAAATAACATTAAAACCCTCAAGTGCATAAACACAATTCTTGAGAGGGACTACGCAGTAGCTGTATAAAAATGAAGCAAATGCTATAAATTATAGATCTGAATACAAAATAAGAGAGAGATCCTCTTCCAGGTGGTCACAAGACACCCTCCCTAAGAGAAATCTCCTCCAAAACACTAGATCTCTGCAGATCTAGATTACCACTTGCTGCAACTCAAGCAGCTGCAAAATCCTCAACAGGACCAACGCTGCTAATAGATGGAGCTTGGCCAAAATTCCGGATAGTGGCTCATTTTAGTACAATATCCTCCAAGAGCTACTCAAGGAAGGAGGGAGGATTCCTAAACAAGAAATCCTCTTCCCTTAGGCTAAACAGCCTAGAGAGCTAGAGTTGCTCAAGCAACCTCTATTTCGAAAATACTTCAACAACCATCTCTTGAGCCCTCACCTCCTTTTTATAACTTGAAGGGGTGCACAAACCCTAAACCACTTCAATGGACTTAACCCCTTTCACATTGGAACCTTCTTCTAAAACTACGCTGGTTCTCCAAGGTGGTCCAATTTCTGTTCACACACAAGTGGATTTTTGTTGCAAAGGCCCAAATTTATCCTTTTTCACATTGGGCATGTATTTATTCTTTTATTTAAGGAGCTTTGCATGTCCTCGTCTACATTTTATTCATCAAACAATAAGAAAGAAACAAAATGAAATATTCCTATTAGCTTGGGCTAAATAGGAATATTACACCTGATTACCTTCCTCCTCCAAATCTCTGTTTTGGGGAGCATTGTGAGCTAGAATCTGTATCAGGGGATCCATATCCTCCCTATACTAATTATCCATCCAAGGGACATCAAGGGTCGTACCCATATGAAGACATCCCCATTTGGCCAAAACATCAATAGCTTTGTTTCCAGTCCTTAGAACATGCGATGGAATAATATAGTCAAAGCAAGGAATGAGAGCATTGATTTCCTGAACCAAGCAGGTCGTCCTCTAGCTCTGACTAAGTTTCTCCCATTGGGTGCCATGATTCACTTTTTTAATTACTTCAATCACAAGGTGGGAGTCACCTTCAACCACCAACCTTCTAAACCATTCTCTTTTTGCAATGAGAAGCCCATGTTTTACAACATTGAATTCAACCTCATTGTTAGTGGCAAAGCCACAATCAACTGCATAGAGGTGAATAAACTGACTCTGGGAATCCCTAAAAAGGCCTCCAAAAGCAACATCACTAGGATTTCCTTTAGAGGCCACATCAAAATTTAGCTTAAGAAAATCGACAAAAGGGACTGAGAACTTGGAAGGAGAGGATCTAGGGGGAACCAGGAGTTTCCAAGAGGTTAGAGCAAGCATTTGCGACGAAATATTTAGGGTAGATAGGATCCTAGATTCACGAGGTGTTTCTTGCCAATTATTAGGGCGCCATTCTCAGCTAATAAAGTTTATCTTATGTTTTGGAGAACTCTTTCCTGTATCTCTTCCCAAGAAAGTCTTTGCTCTTTAAAAACCCATCTATTTTGTTCTTTCCAAAGCACCCAGAGGAGGAAACCTAAAGCAATACTCCAAAACCTATTTAAGACAAGGTTGAAAAAAGATGCCAATCCTCCACATTTCAATGGAGGTTATGATACTAGTAATGTCCTGGTCCACGTGCCCAAAAAGTCGCCCAATGTTTCTCCATAATTGGTCTGCAAAGGGACAAAGGTTTAGAAGGTGTTCCATATCCTCGTTATTGGATTCACACATGCTACAAAATGAGGGGTCGTGGACTCCTCATTTTTTATGTTGATCCCATGTAAGAATTATTAGTTGACACACCAACAAAAGAAAGTATGTTACCTTTGCCCATAAATGTCTTGTCCATATTTTCCTCCATATAGGATTAAGGTGATCCAGAGGCTCATCCGTAGCTAATCTGTAGGCTTCCTTGATTGTAAACATTCCTCTGGTTGTGTAGCCCCATCTTAAAATATCTGGTCCTTCAAGAGTTGCAAGCTTTCTAGATTGAAGTTCTCTTTCTAGCATATCCCATTGATCCAAGTCAGGGGGAGTGGGTTAGTCTTGTTTCTCTTTCCATTGCCTCCAAGCTGTGTTCAGAGATGGTTTCCAGAATTACGCCACAACTGTACGGTTTTGGATGTTAGTATAAAGAAAAATGTCTACTAAATCCTACTGGCTAAAGAGCTTCGCTCTTTGTTGCCTAAAATCCTGCCAAAAAAGTGCTCGTCGCCCATCACGAATATCCCAAAAGGTATGAGAACATATGAGATCTCTATTTTCCAAGGCTACATTTTAGATCGATGATCCTTTCGAGGTATTCATAATTCTTAATATATCTTCAGTAGAAGAGAGCATTTGATCTTTTCACGTCCATATAGTCTTCCACAGATCTGGTCCACCCTGTATCCATCTCCACCAAAGTTTCACACCCATAACTTGATTAAGAATATAAGAATCTCAGAGACCAAGACCCCTTGCTACCTTGGGCTTAGTAATATTGGTCCAAGCAACTAGAGCCTATTTCTTAGCTTCTTGAGCCCCTCTCTACATAAATTTCTTAAAGATATAAACCATGCTAGCACATGAGGATTTGGGGGCAACTAGACCCGATATCTGGTAGATTGACATAGATTGAAACACAACCTTTAGAAGAACCATATGACGTGCTAGATTAAGAGCTCTAAAAGACCACCTATGAAGTCTGTATTTCATACGATCCAAAAGATCTTTCTAACATGAAGTTCTAAGGGATTTAATCACCAAAGGGATGCCTAAGTACTTGGAGGGAAGGGATCCAATACTAAACCCCAAGATCTGGGCCAAGAAGCACTGGGTAGGGGTCGAAGTATTGAAAAAAAAGATATTAGATTTTTCATTATTGATCGTGGTACCTGAGGCCTGCATAAAATTGTGGAGGATATTTTTGATTTCTCTGGCTTCTATAAGAGAGACATGGAAAAATAACATAATATCATCAACAAATTGTTGATGGGTTATAGGAAGATCATTACCCCAAATACGCATACCTCTTATGGAGCCCGAGTGAATAGCAGATTTGAAGTAGCAACCCAAACCTTCTGCTGCCAGAATGAAAAGGAAGGGAGATAGAGGATCACCTTGGCATATACCTCTTGAGGGGTTAAAGGTTCCTGATGGGGGCCATTGATTAAGATCGAGAAAACCGAGGATGAGATAAGAGATGAAACCCATCCAATCCATCGAGAGTCAAAAGCGAAGGCCTTCAAAATGTTCAGTAAAAAAGGCCAACTAAAACAGTCATAGACTCTCGAAAAATCCAACTTTCCCAGTATACCCTTAACTAATATTTTTTTATTAATAAAAAGTTTTTTATTTTTATTTTTAAATAATATTTTTTTATTAATAATGAGTTTTATTTTTTATTTTTTTATAATTTGAATTGAATTAAAATTCAACAAAATTTTTAAATATATTATTTTATTATACATAAAATTTAAATTATAATGAAATTTGATTCATACTTAAATTTTTTATCAACAATCTTTTAACTTAATTACCATTATTATTTTAAATAACTAAAATATAGTTTTTTTTTATAAGTATTTCGGTAACATTTTACCCTAGTTGAAATTTCAAACCCATGTTTAATTTAGCTATTATCAATAAATGATTTACCTTATTAATAATGATTTACCTGTGCATATAACCTCTTAAAGATATATAAGTGGCTCTTTCGGAGGACTTGGTTGCAAACCTGACTTGAATTGGGTTTACCTATTTGTCTTTGAGAATCTTCCTAATTAGCTAAGAGGACTATAATTAACTCACACCCTTAATCTTTTCTATAATTTTTTAACCTAAAACTTAACAAAATTAACCTTATCCAAATTAAATAACCTAACACCTCACACTTCACGAATAATGTATCATAATCTACCTATATAATAACGAGGAGATCTCTCCATTATAAAAACACGGGGCTTTGAATAACACCTTCAAGGCAACCAGGATTCGAAATTTCCGTGACGCTATGGCATGCGATACATCGAGGAGAAAAGTCGGTCCGCAACTTATAAGTCGGCCACAAAGTCTTATAATATTGTGCAATAACTTACCTCATTTTTTTTGCGTGGGTATTGACAAGATATATATTACAACTAACAAAGCCAATTTGGCTTTTTTTTATAATGTTGTTAGGTTAGACTAGCGATAATGTTGACTTGGAATATACGTAGCATAGCTAACTTATTCTTGAAATATGCTAAATTTAATATATAATATATATTTCAAAATTAGTTAAGAAAATTTCAACTAAAGAGTTTAACCAAAGTTTTAAAATATTAAATGAATAATATTTTTTACAAAATTTAATTATATATATGAAGTTTCAATAATTGTATATAAGTTTCAATAATTGTATATTTAATTTTTAGTTTAAAAAACTGAGAAGCATTTAAATTACTTGAAAATCATATTTAGTCTTTGCCACACTAACAATTAACATTGCTAAAATTTTTACTTACAGATTTTCGAACTAAAACTTCACAAAATCTTATATTTTATATATCCTATAATTTTTATTATATATATTAAGCGGGGATGTCAAGACACTCTGTGAAGATACTAATTGGAATATATTTTAATAATTAAATAATTCTATATAATTTTTAAAACTGAAGAAAACTACTCTTAAACTAAATACAATGCCTTAGCTCTTATATACAATAATGCCCAAGCATAGAAAAAGCATTACCACTGACAATTTAACCCACGGTATTTGGGTTGTTCAAGAAGAAAGATCACCTTTGTTGCTCTCCAAAGGCATCCCCAATCCCACTACCAACGCCATTCACATCGGCCACATGGGAAAACCACCAGCTCCGCGTTATCTTTCGCCACTTGTTTACACATTCTCTCTTACACACCTATATATACCTTCCTCTAGCAGAGTTCAGCATTCTGTGATGTTTCATTCTTTTTTTTATATTGTATCGGAGCTCTTGTGTTTATCCGTTTACCCGTTTTGCCTATCATTGTGTTTATCCGATTAGCCCTTTTGCCCACCGCTCTGCTTTCTTCGGTTTTGATTGAAATGGCGGATATCTGCAAATCCCATCCAGAGGCTTTTAGACGAGGCCCTTGGACTGCAGGGAACTTTCGTCCCGTTCATAATAATAATAATAATAATAGTGTGATTGGCTTTCCCAGGAAGTTTGATGATATAGGAGGGGATTTTGCCAATGATGGGCCTCCTGCCAAGAGAAGAAGAGATCCTGACTCTGTTATTCCCATGTGGAGAACAGAGGAGGAAAGGCTGTGCAGACTAAGTTTGAGGGAAGATAAAGATAGTAACGGTAATGAGAGAAGGGTGGAGGAAGAAGATCAGCCAAGTTGCAGCGAAGGATCAGATGTGGATGTTTATTATACGAGGGAGGCCATTGAGAGATTGTCGCCCTCCAGAAGAGATGGAATCAACTGCCAAAATGAGACAATTTTGAGATTTTCCTATGTTTCGTTTCTTCAAAATCTAGGCATGCGCTTGCAGCTGTAAGTATTTTCCTGCTACCTTGAATACCCTTTTGTTTTGTTTTAAATATTAATGAAATGGGTATCTTCTCCTTGGCAAATTTAGGTTTTATACAATCAAATCAAACTTTGGGGAAAAGGGCAAAAATTCTACCATCTATTCCCGATTATTCCCGTTTAAAATCCATTTTAATCCCTGCATGTAAGGCCTTGGATTTCGATTTCGCCGGCACGACCTTCAGACATTTGCTTTGGTGTTATTTCTCATGGACAAGATTTAATTATTGAATGTAAATTTATATTAGATGCCGGGCTGCATGCCCATAAGCTCAATCCTCCTACTTCTGACAGAATTTCACTGCAAAACCAGACACTCATTACCCAACCCACTACCCATATTATAGATACCCCCTTGCCATAAAATTATTCCCCAGATCGCCATCTCCTTTTGCTGTTAATTCTCTAGTAGAATGAAAGGTTGACTCTTTTCTGTCTACGGCATCTTCTTAATCAGTATCTGCTTTGCCATATCCACCTTTGATTACCTTTGATACTTTTCCATCTACAAGATACAGAACCTGTTCTATAAATGGACGTGCATGGGATTTTTGTTTTTTTTCACTGCAGCGAATAAATTACCACAAGGTTTATTTTGGAGAAACCCAAAGCGGGGAAAATTCTCTAGCATTAAAATGCACTTTATTATTACCGTCGAGATTACGATCCTCTGAAATATACTCTTCACATAGAGATTACTGTCTGCCCCAAATGAGCAAAACAGATGGCATGAATTCTTCTGAACCTTGGTTCTTTTGCTGGACTGTAGAACATCACAGTGATGGATCCCCTTTTGTCTTGCCTCTCCACTCCCTTAAAGAGCTGTTAAGAGAATTGATCAATTATGATCAGAGGAATCAATTTTGATTAAATCAACCCATGAAGCACCTTTTTTAATAAAGCTATTAAAAACAAATCACTAAGCAACTATTAATCAGTAGCAAACTTCTTGGATCAGCAAACTTAATCCTTTTCTGGATCATCCTCTTAAACCTTTCCACCAAGTGTCGTGGATTCTCTTTTTTAAGTCAGCCGAACTTCAAAGCAGCGCATCATTTAGATTGAATGCTGGGTGAGAATATCTGCGACTACAAATTTGACTACAAGAGAACCCAATGGCTTGGCCTCTCTCAAGGATCTGTTTTGTATGTTTGAGGCACAATTCTTGTTGATTGACTTGGCTTCATTTTCAGTGTACAATTCCAAGGGATTATTTTTTGCTACTTTCTCTTGCAACATTTAATGTTCCTTAACATTTTTTTTTTTGTAGAAATTCTTTTCTTTTCATCTCTGTTTCTCGTTCTTAATTTCTAGCCCTAACTCAAATGGCATGAAGTTACATTTGTTTCTATAATGGAGCAATATCGACCAATCACATATTTTTGAGTAAAGATTTGTTGCTTCGAATGGTCAGTATGCAGATGCCCCATGAAATTTTCATTTTTAGGTTAGTACTGATGCAAGTTTCTGGTATGTGTTTAAGACTTTGATTATTCCAGTTTCATTTCCATTCTGCTGTCAAATTTTGCTCTCAAAGAAATATAGGTTTTGCCAGTTTACTTAACCTTTCTCCTTGGGAGGGCCGCTTGTTTTGATATCTGTACATGGTTTTGTTTTTGTAAAGTAATTTTATCTAAGTGCATAGTTTTACCAAAAAATAAACCTGTTCCAACTCATAGGAGCATGTAAATGTGTCATTAGAATGTGTAACATTATAAAGTTGATATGCGTCCATATTTGTTTGAGTGTAAAGATACAAAGAAGCTAGTGCTTTAAATTGTGCAGAAAAATATGGAGAAAATTTATGGTTAAAATTTTGTTAAAAGCTCAAAATATATTATATTCATATCCAAATTTTCTGCTGCATAATTACATTTTGCCGTGTGGTCTCGCCAATGGTTTACTTGTCTGCTTACAAGTGTAGATTTTAAAAATTCATTGCATCATTCCTTCTTTTATTATTGATTTTATTTTTTACACCAGCTCATCACTTGTTTTCAATGCGTAACATTTTGGATTAGGATTTTGCTTCTCAGAGGAGCAACTCAGAAGCCTGGATGAATAAATGAATAGTCGCTGCAAATTTTGAGCTGTTTTAAATGAAAAGATTAGATGTTTGAAGATGTCTGCTTTTTTATGAAGCTGTACTAATTTACATGTTGCATGCAGGCCACCAATGACAGTTGCAACTGCAATTGTACTTTGCCATCGCTTTTTCCTGAGACGATCGCATGCTGCACATGACAGATTTGTAAGTTTCACTTTCTGCTTTTCTTTAGCAGGGAAAAAATATTTTCTATTTAAAAGAGTTGATCTTATTTAGGACCCTAAGACTGGAGCTTCAGTCCACCAGTTGGTAGAAATTGACAGCAAAACTGGACATACATAGTCTAAACACCTATTCTTGGCCAGGACCATTAGGGCTTTGTCCCATGGATGGGAGCCCTCTCTACCATCTGGACAATATCCTGCTCATAGCCCTCTTCTCATTGTTGATTGACCTTATTTGCATTTATTATCTGGATTGTTTTTACCAATTTTTGACTTCTTGCCTTGACTGTGTCAAGCAGTATGCTAGTGTCCTCCACTTATTAGATACTGCTTGGAAGCAATTATAAGTAACTTCCCTTGAGATTTCACCAATTCAAAATGCTCTTCTGCTGCCCTCACTGAATGCCTTAATATTACTACTAACATTTCTTCTCATGTTAAAGTTTGCTTTCTATGCCATTTGGTATCACCATGGCCTCAGCCACCTCGCTCGTTGCCCCATTCCTCTTTGGCAGGTTATATTGCTTTAAACACTTCTACAAGGCTATTGTTTTCTTCTGCCCAATCTTTCTGTCATTTGGTCACTCTTTTACAGTTTACTTGGCCTCTCTAGTTGTCACACCCACCCGTTCGTTCAGCAACTAAACTTTCTATCATTAAACCATTCATGGCAACATAAGATATAGTAGCAGCTGAAATTCGCTGTTCATCTTGAATATCAGTAAATACTAAACATTCATACTCTAAGCCAGTTTAGGTCCTTGACATTTTTTTGAGGAGATAAAATAGGGTCTTGGGGTCAAGTCTTAGGGTTTACCTCTTGGTTTAGCTGGGAATCACCTAACCTATTTAAAATTCAGACATTGATCTGATATATCACTCCAGAATAAAGTTACTCAACCCCTTTGCTTCATCAAATAAATCTTTGATCCTCCAGTTACTGGTAGGTTGACATTCATAATCCACTCAGGTGCTGATTGTAAGCAGTAATTTCCTAAATCTATGTACTTTTCAAGACTTTTTTTTTTTTTTTTTTTTAAATTTATAAATGAAGGTACTGATCTAAGGGCATGACTTCCAGCTCATTAGCAGCAGCTGGAACTAAGCCCAAAGAGAAGGATTTCAGTACATTCTCATCCTCATGTTCTAAAGGTGCAACATCTGCCTCATTAGCAGCAGCTGGATGTAAGACCAAAGAGGAGGATTTCAGTACATTCTCTTCCTCATGCTCAATAGCAATACCCCCTGCCTCTCCAAGTTTCACCTTAGACTGCCTCACCAAACATCAGTACAGCCCAATCTTTAGGCATTGTATTTGCAATCACTCAGAAGCTCCCTTTGACAGTAAGATTTGTGAGTTGTAATGTAATGCAGAGTTGAACAGTGATTAACTATAAATGAGTTTGAGCCTTGAGGTTGATATTTTATTATTTGTATATCTTGGGTATCATTAACTGTGAACTCGCTTTTTGTTTATTGTTGTAGGTTTGTTTGATTACATAGCCTTCCCCATTCTAGATTAGGTTTTCTCATGTTTGAAGTGAGATGGATATTGGTATCTTACTGTTGTAGAATTGGCTGTATAACTGTAAGTTGGTTTACGTCTCCTTATTAAGTTTATATGCTGACAGGAGTTGTACTTGCTTGGTCCTATAATCAAATCAATCTATTCTTCTCAATTACCAGATCTACTGTTTGTTTTCTTGTTCCAATTCATAAGGCTAAGAATTCCCTATTTCTTTTTTCATTTAGAACTCCATGACCATAAAAGAGCACACTTCCTTTCTAGATTTTTTTTGCTAAAGGTTCCTCTAGTATGTGATTTTGTACTGGCTCAATTTATCAACATGGTGCCAATAGATTCTATATACTCTTTGCGGCATAACTTTCAAGGCTGCCAACTTAACTAAAGTATTGTTTGGTTGCAGTTGATTGCAACTGCTTGCATGTTTTTAGTTGCAAAGTCTGAAGACACTCCTCGTCCTCTCAATAGTGTGCTGATAGTGTCTTATGAAATTTGCCATAAGCATGATTTGGCAAATTTCCATTATTTGCTTCCAAATGTAAGTTACTTTTCCTTGCAACTTTATATATTCTTATGTTTACTTCCATTTTTGATGATGTGATTGTAAGTGAAGGAGCAATGAATGAGGTTGTTTCAAAGAGAGCAAAAAATAAAATAAAATAAATCAGTGGAATGGATACATTATCTACTCCTTTCGAATTTGATGGTTTGTTATATGCTCTTCTCTCTACATTTGAAGCTAGTAAACTTAATTATTTGTTTTTCCATGCAACTTTATATGTATTCTCTAGTTTACTTCCATTTTGATGATCTGATTGTTAGTGAAGGTGCCATGAATGAGATTAGTTCAAATAGAGTGCAAAAATAAATAAATCGTGTAATAGATACATCATCTCCTCTTTTCAAATTTGATGGTTTGTTATATGCTCTTCTCTCTACATTCAAAGTCGGTAAACTTAATTATCTGCAGGAATCTAGAAGTGTGGAATTTTAAATCCCCTTCCTTCCATGTCTGTAGGACTGGTTTGAACAGTACAAACAACGAGTACTTGATGCTGAAAATTTGGTCTTGACAACTCTGGATTTTGAGCTCACTGTACAACATCCATATAGACCTCTCCTGTCAGTGCTGAACAAGATTGGATTTGCCCAGACAGCATTAATACACGTGGCCTGGAATTTGATCACTGAAGGGTATGTTCACTTGATGAGGAAATTTATTTACTTTTATTGAATGCCTATCCTTGTCGTCTGGTTTTTTGTTTCTTTTTTTCTCTGCTATATGATTTAAAGTTATAAATAAGAGGGGCTGATATCGGGGCAAATGTTAGTGTTAACCAAGTCATGCATAGTAACTAGATCCATTTTCATGGAGTTTGTGTGTGTACATGGAGTCTTGATGGCCTTTTGAGGAGCAGGGTTATATATATATATATATCTCACCTATTTTTACAAAATTGAGGTTCCTTCACAGTTACAAATAAGATGGACAGTCAGAGCAATACACAAACGGATTTAGTGGAAGAGTTCAGTCAGACAGGATGTTTTTCTCTGGAGGGTTCTCTCTTATTGTAGCGAGATAGTGTCTCATAGTATCAAGTGAAACAGATGGTGCTGGCTTCCTACTTATAAGGATTTGTTTGATTTTTTATTCCCTTCCTGCTCTTAGAAATGTATAGAAGAAGATGCCTTTGGAGAGAAAGGGTGGTTGGAATACTGATCATAAAGGTCTTACCTCCCAATATGAATGGCAATATTTGCTACTTTGTCATCAGTTATAGTTGGGTATTATGAAAGTATGCTTTGAGCTAGATAAAGCAACAAGATGCTGGAGGTTTTCTTTTGGGAAATCCACTAATTCAACAAAATATCTATGGAGCGTTCTCTGTTTCAAACGAATTTGCAATTAAAGAAATATATATTCAAGTTTAATTTTTCAGAAATCCAATGATGCATGGGTGTACTTCACAGTGCCTTTTATCTGAAGTATATGATGGCAGTATCTATCATATTTAAAGATCTGGAAGATTTCTTAATGAGAATGTCAGAAGGTTGGCCTTTATGATGCAGTTATTGATTAATGGAATCTTGAGAGGAAGTACAATAGGCAAAGGCATGAATAAGTTTGGCCTTTGTTATATATGTAAATTCGAGCAAGGAAAATCTAATATTATGCTGTATAAGTACTCGGAAAGCTCATTTATTCATAACCCAGTATTATACATGATGTGGGAAAACATGGTTTCATCATGTCTATGGTTGAGAATGCATGTAATAGATTGTAGAAGTGAAGGAAGTTGGAATGCTTTTAATAGTGGAGAAAAGCTCTTTATGAATTAAAATGTCATAATATAAATTTTAGATTGATTACAACTGAGGCAACTGCTCAACATATGTTTTGGGTGAAAGTCCAATTGATGTGAGAATCACACCCAGGCAATTACTCTTGGCTGTCATGACTTGGTTATTTTTTAACTATTAGTAAGTATGTATATACTATACTTCAATATTTCAAGTGTTTAATTCTGATAAAAAAAGCATGGTTGGTTAGTTTCTTTATTTAGAATTTTATGTTGTACCCTTAATTGTAGTATTTGTTTTTCCTTGTTTCTAAATTAGGTTCATCTCTGAGTCTTCTGTTGGTTGAATGACACTCGAATTGCAGGCTTTTTTCAACAGTAATCAGATCAAAAGTAGCTATTACTTAGCTGGCGAATTGATTCACATTTTTCTCCCAAAGTTGCATTCGGAGTTGTTCCAATGACGTGCTTATATTGCCATTTGAACATTGCAAAGGAGTTAAGAGGGGCTGATATGACCTGTGTTAGCTGGGGCTAATATTTACTTGCACGTCCAGACCATTTAGTTTTATGAAGAATTCAAGGATTTACTGTTGGTTGATACACAGTGATGTGGAAGATTATCGGCCTTTGGGTTGCAATGTTCCAATATTGTTTTTTCATTTTGAACTGAAGGCTCATGTTAGCTTCGGAAGTTCCTCTGCAGCATATGTCCCAGAAACCCATCATCACACATTCAACATTATCATTTTATGACCAGGGCACTTGAAGCAAATAGAAAGGCCATTTTCTTTGTTTAATTTTCCACCTTTCTGTTCTTTTTGATTTTTTAATTTTTTTGCGTTTCTTGATTTTGGTTGGGGAGTGAATGCTGCTTAAGAATTTATGTTTTGGGCATTAGTTGGTGTTTTTACCTCCTGCAACTGTTGCATTGAATCTGTCATTTAAACAGCCTTCGATTTTTACACCATATTTTCTGTATTTTCTTTAGCATCTCTTGGACTGGGCAACATTAGACCGCCTTTGTGGGTATAGAAACTGTTGTTTCTACCCTCAGTGAACTACAAATCCTCCTCTTTGGTATTCCCTAAGAAAGTCATCTGTGAGATTGGCATTGGTTCAATTTGTTGTTTTCTTGCTTTGGCATTGCTCTTCAGGGAACCTTTTTTTAATGTTTGCGTTTTCTGTAGGACCATAATTTGAAATATCTTTTTTTTGGGATTACTATTGACATTCTTGATGTGTTTATTTGTTTCTTTACTCTTCCCTGAATACCTAAGAAACCAGTTTTGCATGTTCTCATGAAACTCTCAAATTGTATCCTCCATTGATGTAATTTATTCCATTTTAAAGTTATTTATCATGTGATGATGATTCATTGTTTTTAAAATCTTGCTCTGGCAGTGATATTAATGCAACCATTTTGCTTTTTATTATTGTATCCTCTGAAAAAGCCTATTCTGCAGCCATTTTTGTGGTGGCTACTGTTGATATTCTCTGTGTTTATGTTTTTCCTTTACTCTTGCGTGTCTATATAGAAATATCTTTTATTGATGTAATTCTTTATATTTAACTCACTTGTCAAGTTACCCCTCTAAGCTAGCAAATTTTTTTTTCTGGAAGCAATATTGACAGGGAACTGTCTCAAGTCACTCCCCATTTCCCTATGTTCCTTAAAGTTGGCCTCCTTGTCAATCTCACATGCAAGTTGCTGCTCATATCCTATTAAATGACCTGACATATCATCATTTCTGTTTACTATCTGACATTGTGACAATGCACCCTACCCTGAAGAATATGGTATGATCTTCCTTGCTTGGCTCAGTTAGGACACTCTTCCATTCTATTGTATGATCTGCCTTGTTAGGGTCAGTTGGAACACTCTTCCATTCTACCTCATTTTTGCCTTTGTCTTCTGCACTTAACCAAATAATCCTTTTTCCATTTCTGTCCTAACAATGCGAATGGTCAAAGCTGGAAATAATTCTTTGTGTTGGTATTCCTATCGTGCAGTCACACTAACAATTTTTTTTTATTTGGAAGCGATATTGATGGGGAACCCTCTGAGGTCACTCGTCTTTCCCCTTCGTTTTCATGCAATATCTTCTTTTTGGATCTCATATACAAGTTACCCTTATCCTATTAAATGTCCTAACATGCTATATTTTCTTTTTACTATCTGACTTTCTAACAAGTCACCCTTGCCTGAAGAAGATTGTATGATGTGCCTTTTTTGAAGTCAATACAGGTACTCTTCCATTCGACCTTATTTTTGTACTTGTCTTCTACACATAACTGAATAACTCTTTTTTATATTTGTGTCCTCACGATGCCAATACATGAAGTTGGAAAGAATTTTGTGTCAGTATTCTTATGGTGCAGTGACCAGTCATGATTAATGAGTCTCATTGACCTATTTTGGTCACTAGTGGACATTAATACATTTTGTTTCCTTCTCTGGGGTCACATGTTTAGAATGCTTCAGATTCTTCAAATAGTTAGTGTCATCTTAGATTTGTGAAATAGTTATGTCCACAGCACCACTGATGCCTCCCAGCATATTTTCTGGTCAATTTTTGAAATCTGGAAGAGATTTGTTAGAATCACAAGTTTGAGCTGTGTAGTTTGCACAATCTAGGTGTGCCAGGGGTTTTTCAGGGTGCTGAATCCGTCTATGCATTCAAAAATGCATTTTAAACAACTGGAAATCTCAATATCATCCAAAAGTGTATCACTGGATTTTGGCAAAAAAAGAACTAAATGTAGAAGACAATGCCCTGTAATATTGGTGCCTTGGAATGGTTTCCACGACTGAAACTCCACTCCTCTCCTCTCACGGTTCATGAATTATCTCTTCATCAATCTAGTTTTGTGAAGAACTATCAGTCTCTCCTCTCCTCTCATATTTCATGAAATATCTCTTCTTTAATCTAGTTCTGTGAAAAGCTATCTCTGCATCTAGAATTCTTTATGCGGATTTAATCCTGGGATTTACTCCTGAATATGAACGTAGGTGATAAATACAAAGTTTTAAGAGGCTTATTTCTTTGGACATTGCTGGAGATTAAGAAAAGTATTTCTAATTTGCTATGTATACAAAAGCAGACTTCATTTGATGCAATGACAAAAGTTGGTGTAGTACTTTCTCTGGAGAATTTCATGCTGTATAACAGAATCTGGTATCGTACCTTCTTGGGGTAATTTTTACGAGCCTGAAGATCATGCAAATGATAGATGGCTTCATCTTCTTGAACTCATCAACGCTCTGGATATATGTGCAAAGTTTGAGGAGATATTGTGAAGGACAGAAGCATCAGAAGATGGACTAACAGTAAGAGTTTGGTTGTTTATTGAGATAAATTATATCATGTGTAGTTGATAATGGTGCTGATTTGTGAGGATATGGTGGTTATCTCAGGTGACTTAGTAGTCATAAGCAACCAAACTTATCTGAAACTTTTATTTATGGGTAGTCAAGAGAATGGAAAACAATAAGGATCAATAATGGGAGACATATGTGTGATGTCAAGATCTGAATCCAAATCCATGTCTTCCAAAGTGCATAATAGCGCTGATCTTATTTGCAATACCTATTACCTGAAGGGTGAGTGCATAACTGACCAGGAAGGGCTTTGAAAAGAAAAACAGATTCAATTTAACCAGAGATTCAGAGTCTCATTACCAGTGAAAATATCGACTGTAGTGGAAGGGTAGGAGAAGCTGAAATGATTTAGTGGGCTATTAAGCAAGTACTGTAAATCTAGCACCATTAAACAAGAAAGCATTGGTTGAGTAATACTAGCTTCCCGTGAGTGAAAAAGGCCACAGATGGAGAACACCAAAAGAACAAGGGGAGAGCAATGTGGAATCTCCAAGGAGAGAGAGAGAGAGAGAACAAAGTATTCATCACATATAAGAGCACATTACTGTCCGGCTGTTGTTATTCAACTGTTCAAATCCTTGCTAAGCTGTGGGAAATGGCTATCAGGATTTTCTGTCAACAGAAACCTTTTGCAAATGACAAAACTGACAAGCTGCTTAATGGTCTCCTTGCCTCTCAAAGGTCACACAAGAAAATTCTCTAGTACCAGAGGAATGTTGTTTCTACTGCTAGATGGTTGGTTCACTGATAAAAATGTATTTTTTTAATTGCCCTTGTTTTTCTGCTCTCTGATGCTCGTCTGTTTGACAGAAGCAGGCAGTGCTGAGAAAGAGCTTTGTTTTCTTAAAACAACATAAAATGTCCAGCATTTCACAAGTACAGTGGCATTCAAGTTTCAACTGCCCCTGGCAAGAATCTAACTTATCATAAAGAAAGCGAAGCCAGAGCCCTACGCTAACGGCTTAAGAGTCAACAAAAGATGCACAAATAAATAGTGACGGCTTGGTCCTTAATAGAGTTTAAGGGATTTCACTATTAACTTGATGTTAAAATATAAACTGATATTAGTCAAGAGTGAGCAAAAGATGGACAAAAACAAATAGTGACAGTGTGACCCTTGGATAGAGTTTAAGCTTTAACTCAGTTGATCAATGAAAAATTCGGATTAGAAAATATTCTATTTCAACCAATTTAGAGAATGCTTGTTGAATAAATCCTCATTGAAATTGTTGGAACACAAATATTATATAACATGTGAACAACAAAATCCCAGTGTTTGAATAATATAGTTATAAGAAGGCATGCGTTGAGATTCACGAGTGGGGAGGGACCTTAAAAAGACGGGTGGCAGGGGGGAAAGCAAAGAATCCAGAGGAGATGAGAGCAAAAGTAGTAGTTGACTGAACAGTTTAATCTCTTTCAGCGATATATTACTTGGTGGCCAACTTGGTAAAATATTGATTAGAACTGATGACTCAATAAAGATCCAGCTGTTTTACCATATACCCATAAGTTGAATCTCTTGCTTTTGGGTGGATGAAACTGAAACAGAAACAATCAATCTAACTTCTAGTATGTTTTCCTGCTTCTAAAATAATATATGTGCAGGGTTTATGCTGGTTTTAGGCAATTATTCATCTGTACACAGAGGTTTGTCGGGCTAATATACCTTTGAAAGCAGTGTCAGTACCATCGAACTTTCGTGTATTCAGTGCTTTGATGTCTTTGATAGAGAGTTATGAGAAACATAATATTGTGCAGCTTTACAGAGAGTTTACATTCTCATGCTTATGGTATCATTTATCTTGTTTCGGAACTCTAGCATGTGGAGGAATAATTTTGCAGATTTTCACAGCCATTGATTGTCTCTCCTCTTGTATTCACCCCCCGCTTCTTGCATGTGTTTTTGCTTATAATAACAAAAGCAATGGCAGAAAAGTCCGCCTTCTTTTGTCCACAGAGATATATATTGAAAGAAAAATATATCTATCTGTAACAAATATGAGGACTTGAGTAAAAGCAGTTTAAAGGTTGTGCAGGCTTCGTAGCTCTCTTTGCCTTCAATTTAAGCCACACCATATTGCTGCTGGAGCCGTGTTTCTTGCGGCAAAATATTTGAACATGGACCTCTCATCTACCGAAGACTTGTGGCAGGAATTTCAGACTCCATCAACCATACTTCAAGGTTAGAACGTGTTTCTTTAAACCTGAGTCAGGTTCTTATAAGCTTGGCAGTTCGGCTTTAAATCTCTTCAAATAGTTTTTGAATTGTATTCGACAAGATTAAGTCTTGTGTTAGGCGTTTTATGCTAGGAAGAGAATTTCACCTTTTTCTGAATAATTCAATCTTTTTTTTCTCTTTCTTTGCAGATGTGGTTCAGCAATTGACAGAGCTATTCTAGTGGCAGCATTGGACAGTGTTCCGCCTCTTAGAAAAATACAGCATGCTCAGAGTGTACTGTCAAATATATTGGAACATCCAACATTTTGGATCTGTTTGCCTTATGATTGTTATAAAGTCAACCTTGACATACTGTAGTGTTCGTATGAAAAGATTTGTCCCTAAAAGAGTGGCATTTCTTCACTGTAATTATGTGATGCACAGGCTGCATGAATTGGAAAGGTATTAGTCTATTATTTTTGGACAATCCTTTTCAGGTTCAACTGTGGATTTGGTCATCGTGCTCTCAAATTTGTGACTGATTTTTTTCAATTAATTAACCAATTTCAAGGATATTATGCAGTTGCATATACCGGAAATCCTTTTTCAGGTTCAACTGAGGTTTTGAATAATAATAATAATTAATATTAGGTTTTTAACAATAATAATAATTATGATAGTAATAATAAGATATTTTGAAAGACATCAAATTGATATATAAGTCCCTTGTGTTTGTTGATATGGACCCTCTGTGCAGTGACCATCTGAGTCATAGATTGTTGATATGGATCCTCTGTGCAGTGACCATCTGAGTCAAATCTATGATCTGTGATCTTCGAGAAAAAAACACGTTCTTACTCACTAGTGACTCGGGTTATCAACAATTCCTAAATACTTGAAAGGCAGTTGCAAGATTGATTAGACACACTAACCGTCTTTTCTGATTTATTTATTTAGTTGATGTCTTGTTTATTTAACATTCAGTTGATGTCTAGTTTCGAAATTTGTTTGGTTGGTTTATGATGCAGCTTCAAAATGGGAGCTCATGGAATTGAAAGTAGCAGCTTAGCGTCACTGCTGTGCATTCTGTTTTCTGTTAGGGTCTTAAATATAGGTGCAACCTTCCTTGGTCTAAAATTCAAGGAGCCAAGGTTTGGTTCTCAAGGAATTGTGTAAACCTAAATAGCGTCTACTTTTATGTTATTAGACTCCCAACTCCTTAATGTCCCTTAGATGGATCAGACTCTCCTTTGTATAACAAGAGTGGCATTCCTTTCTATAAGAAGAATGCCGATACAGGGCCCTGTAAAAATTATTTCGGGATATAACTTGGGTCGGTACAGAGAGGCCTCAAATCTAAATAGGCTTGGCGAATTGTTATACACGTAAGCTTGAATTGCTGTAAGCCTTATAAATTCTTGACGTTAGCTTGATAGCTCTATGGCAGAGGCATAACACCGGAAGATGTGTACAGATAGGTTTCATGTGACGACGTTATTATGGCCGACATAGTGTCTGCGAAGCAAAGCCACGTTTGTTAATATATGGTGTTTGGGTAGAAAACACACAGGCTCAAGGGGGATTATGAACGACAGCTATTCTCAACTATATTCATGGTGGCTAAATTGGAGAATCCACTCTGTTATGAACTCGATCTGGCATTATAAACTATCTCGCACATAACACAAAAGAAAAGGGACACAAAATGCACGCCATATTTAAAAAAATATTTGATGTTTTATTAAGTTCATTTTCGTCGCCTCCCAAATCTTCTTACAGATGATTCTCAGCTTGTTCAATGGATCTTGCTTTATGATGTTGATGTTAGTCCAGTATGGGTGAACTACATTTGACAATGCCATTCTCAAGGTTAGCTTGTGCCAATCTTTGTACCTTCAACAGACTAACATGTTTTAGTTGATCCTTGTCTCTTGCATTTGTGTTTACCTTTTGTGCAATGACTGGGCAGACAGATATTAATGAATTCTCCTGATCCCATCGTGCAGAAGACTATTGAGATCTGCAACGTCACATTTGGCAACTTCATTCCCAAGGACAGTGTGTGTCAATTTTTGTACCCATAGCGGCCTAGCTTGTGCCCAAGTTTTCTACCCTCAACAACCCTTCTTGTCAACATCTTCCCAAAACACCTTCACCAGCTTGTGGTAACGTATCGGTGCAGAAGATATGGCATCCAAGTAGGATAGATCTATTGACTTCCCTGTTTGGCCCATGCTTAGCATAACCTGAGGGATTTATCTTGCTGTTATGTGTTTGCTCTGTAGCCTTCCATTCAAAGTCAAGCAGGATATTGAATAGAAGGGTGTAATATTAATTTCTGGCTATGGTCAACCTTATGTCGAGTTGGGTATTTATAAACCAACTCCCATTCCTGGCCAAGGCTCCCATTCCTGGCCAAGGCTGACCTTTATTGAGCTGGGTATTTATAAACCCACTCCAGTTTCTGTTTAGACTGATCTATTGCTCTGGAGAGAAATAATAGTTAGATTACTCATTAATACCCCGTTAAATGAATAAATCATACCTACTCCACGATTAATTTAGAACTTGGGCAGTTTAGTTATAATAGGGTATTTTATGTAGCAGGTGGTTTCTTTTCTGTGTTTTTCGAGTTTGATAGGGAGCGAATGTTGCTTTAAGATTTTCTGATCTAGTGGGCTCAGCATTGGTATCAATTTGTTGTTTTCTTGCACTGGCATTTCTCTTCAGGTAACATTTTTTTGATGCTTTTATTTTCTGTAGAACCATAATTTGAATCCATCTTTTTATTCGGAATTACGATTGACATTCTTGAGGAATTTATTTGTTTCTTTTACTATTTCCTCAATTCTTAAGAAACCACTTTCATGCGTTCTCAAGAAACTGTGGAACAGTATTCTGCATTGATATGTAATTTCTTCCTTTTTCAAGTTATTTATCCATGTTTTAGTATCTTGCTTTGGCATTGATCTTTATGAAAGTTTTTTTAACTTTTTACCATCGTTTCTTCAGAAAAATCCCATTCTGAAGGCAACCTTTTTTTGATGCTTGCATTTTCTGTAGAACTATAATTCGAATCCACCTTTTTATTCGGAACTATTGACATTCTTAAGGAATTTATTTGTTTATTTTACTATTTCCTCAATTCTAAGAAACCACTCGTGTTTTCTCAAGAAACTGTGGAACCTCGTCCTGCATCGATATGTAATTTCTTCCCTTTTCAAGTTATTTACTCATGTTTTAATATCTTGCTTTGGCATTGATCTTTATGAAAGTTTTTATACGTTTTACCATCGTATCTTCAGAAAAATCCCATTCTGAAGCCATCTTTTTTGTTATTGTGGTTAGTGTTAATATTCTGTGTTTTTGTGTTTTCCTTACACTCTTGCATGTCTATATAGTAGAATTTTGTGCTAGTAAAATTTCTTTTATTTGCCTACCTTGTCAAGTTACCCTTCTAGCTGTCTTGTTATGTGGCATGACCTAAAGGTCACTAGCAATTTTTCATTTTTCATTTGGAAGCGATATAGATCAGTAATATTTATTATTATGTTCAGCTGATGATGGTGCTGATTTATGTGGATCATGTGGTTATTTTAGCTGACTTGGTAGTCATGAGTAAACAATGCATCTGAAACTTTTATTAATGGGTAGTCTTGGGGAAGTCAAACATTTGTCATGTAAACCGTATGATGTATAAAAAAATACAGTTTTACAGCGGCATTGGTCCATGCTACAACAAATTTGAATGAAATTAATTTGTTTTCCCGACTTTGACTGTCGTCTATTGCCTTAACCTACGAGTTCTTATTCGTAATTCTATGATCACTTCTTCTCAATGCGTTGTGCTTCGTTAAGATGGGAGCTTTTTTCTTTCATTTAGTTTCTGAGGTAACAGATGTATAAATTTATAAAATGCTACAGCTGCATCGGTCAATGATATGACAAATTTTAATGTAATTAACTTGTTTTTCCAACTTTGACTGCCTTCTATTGCTTCAAATCTATGGGTTCTTTTTGGGAATTCTATGATCATTTCTTTTCAATGCGTAGTTAAGAGGGGAACTTTTTTTCTTTTATTTAGTGTCTTTGATACAAGAGAGAAAAAATCTCTAATAGGAAGCATATAGGATGATAAAAATCCTGATCCATATATGGCTTCCAAGTGCACAATAATTTCTGATCTTATTCTTAATACCTAGAACAAGATAGGTCTGAAAAGCAAAACAAGTTCAATTTTAATTAGAAGACTCGGTCATATTACTGAACATTGACTTAACTTGAAATGATTTAGTAGACTATTAAGCTAGTTGTTAGATTTTGGGTACCTGGAAGGTATTTATGACAAGGATACTCACCAAAAGATTGTTGGTTGGGCAATTTACCTAAAGCTAAGAAATTGGATTTAATTGGATTTGTGCACCCCCTCTCGTGTCTCGAATCCCACGTGTCAGACATGATTCTTGAGGGACACACATTTGTGACTCGAGCATGTCTTGACATGTGGGATTCGTTGAACACACGAATTGGATTTTTGGTGGGCCAACGAATCTTGATTTTGGGACACGTGTTGCTCTAAAAACCGTGCTGCACGACTTTAAAAGCATGATTTGGACCAATTTATCCCCCATTCTTTTGTCTCTCTCTTGTTGTGGGTGTGTGGGAGCGACTAACAAATGGCTTGGGAGCGTTTTGGAGGCGATTTAGGCAATCAGTGAGTGCAGTCTAGGGTAGAGACAATGGTGTATGTGCATACCAACTTTCATCTTATTTACAGGCATAGGGATGAGTGGTTGAAGGGAATGACAAAGATGTGGGATGTCTTCCCTGATGATATGGGTTTGGACAACTGTGTTGAGTTGTCATTGGTTAACTTGGATCTTAACGAGCTAGTGCTAGAGCTTGTCACTTTTGATGATGGTGATACTCTTGAGGGGTCATCCTCCACACTAGCAGATGCACATATTACATTGGATATAAAGGAGGAGGATGTAACAGAGGAGAGAAGTGGTGACCATGACAGTGATGCTGATTTTGATGATGATGGTTGATGAACTACCTACCACTATGTAGTTGTTTTGTATTTGTTATTTCTATTTGCCATTGGCTTTGCTAGTCATGAGTCCTGAAGACTAAATACCTACTACCTATGTAACACATTTTGATTTTGACGACTTAATGAGAAAACTGCAGTTTTTTGTCCGTATCCTATTGGATCATTGATGAATCTATCAAAAATGTATTTGTATGTATATGTTACATTGTACAACTTACAAAGTTACAAATTTACAATGTAGAATCTAGATCTATGTTTGAATTTGTATCATGAATGAGAATGTGTAATATGAAATCATTGAAATATATATATATATATATATATATTTAATAAAATAATATATAATGTGTCCTACATGCCCCGTTTTGGGGGGTCTACGTGCCTTGTGTCAGACGCTTGAATTGTGTGTCCTATGTCCCCGTGTCAGATTACTTAGCCCAAAAGTTGTTTTGAACCAAAAATAATGGGTTCAGGATCAAAAGAAAATACATGTTTATCCTAAAGGGTTGAGAGGCTAAAACCATAAGTCTAGAGGTTTCCTAAATGACCCAAGTGAAAATGATAAATAGAGGAGGAGCCAAAGGAGAGGCTCATTGTGTGCAAGAGAGATGTAACTTCTATTGTGCAAGGAGTGCCTTCGGTATATATTTAATAAAATAATATATAACGTGTCCTACATGCCTTGTTCCGGGGGGTCTACGTGCCTTGTGTCAGACACTTGAATTGTGTGTCCTGTATGTCTTGTGTTCTCATGTCAGAGGACTTAGACCAAAAGTGGTTTTGAACCAAAAATAATGGGTTTAGGACCAAAAGAAAATAAATGTTTATTCTAAAGGGTTGAGAGGCTAAAACCATAAGTCTAAAGGTTTCCTAAATGACCTAAGTGAAAAGGATAAATAGAGGAGGAGCCAAAAGAGAGGCTCATTGTGTGCAAGAGAAATGTAACTTCTATTGTGCAAGGAGTGGCCTTAGGAGGGCCAAGTTCTACTCATGGAGGCCGAGTACCCTTGAAAGAAGACAACTCTTGTTCTAAGAAGGCAGAGTCAGTACCCTTGAAAGAAGACAACTCCTGTTCTAAGAAGGCAAAGTCATAGATTAACTAAGAAACAAGGTATTTTGGGGGTTGGAGATTAGGTCATGTTTGTTTTAGGGCTTGATCAAGGCGAAAGACTAAGATCTGTCTATGTTGCTGAAGTTTCAAAGGGATGAGTGTAAACAAATGTCTAAGGAAGCAGGTCGAGGGCGTAAAGATTGTTGGCAGGCTGAACAAAGAGTCAAGACCATGGTATAGAGGTTGCTGGAAGGGCCGAGAACCTTCAACAGGTTGTCTAGCAGATTGGATCAGACAAACTAAAGTGTTAAATGGCCATTTGATGGAAAATTAAAGGGTTCCATGAATGAGTCAGAGCTCAAACATACTAGCAATTCATCTTATGTCTGCATTAGCCTATGAAGGAGAAATGCAAAATCTTAGAGACTCCCGCAGCTAGAAGGGGCAAGGGTTTACGTTCTGTTTTGTGAAGAAAATCGACTGAGTTTGCCCAGGAAGCCAAGCCAAGACTTCTGTGTGTGATTCGTGCCCTAAGAGGGCTTTGTTCAAGACTCCAAGCCAAAACAAGGAGGAAGAGACTACCAAAAATTCTTTCTGTAGTCTGGTTCTGTTCTTTGTTAAGGGGGCATGGTTGTAGCCCAGGAAAACCCTAAATAGTCTTAGATTTGCCACTATAGGAGGCCGATTGCCGAAATACCTTAGGTTCTGTGCATAGGAGGTTTGTAGAGGGCCTAAGTCCTATAGGCAACTAGGATTGACCTTAGATGTAGAACAAAGGCGATGAAGTACCTTAGTCAGAGAGAAGGTTGCGAGATAGTGTAAAGGGGTTGATATGCTAGGAGAAGATGGATTGTGGAGCATAGATCTTGAAGTCTGTTCACAAATGAAATTGTGAACAATGTGCTTTAAGGGCTAATGTACAATGATCTTGAAGGACATAATGATTGTGAGTAGCAGAGCTATTTGGGTTGATCATGTAGAGTATTTGAAGCACTAAACACTGTGTGAGACGCTGAGTTGGAGAGAGATCTGGAAAGATAACCATGTGTTAAGGGAAAATGAGGACTAAATGGCTGGTGGTAAATTGGAGCAACAAAGCTGTAGGCTTGTTGACTTAATTGTGAAATACACAAGAGGTATTCGTAATAATAATTTATTATATATAAAATGTATAAGTGATGATAAAATGTTACAATGAGACCCTACTTATATACCTACGCAGATGGCCTTTCATGAATGGACATGTCTTTTAGACATGCCCTTTCACTAACTTAATGACTACTTAACATAATCCTTATTTGACTATTAATAATTATATTTATTGTATTTATACTATTTGTTATGAATTATATTCATAACATTGCCCCTTCTTTCAGAAACTTTGTCCTCAAAGTTTTATCGATAATAAAATTCTTAACCTTAATTGCTCACAATTTCTTTCACTTTCCCAAGTTATTTCGACATATGTAAGTCTCCTCAAAGTTTTATCGATAATAAAATTCTTCACCCTAATTGCTAACAATTTCTTTCACTTTCTCAAGTTAGTTCAGCATATGTAAGTCTTCAGTAATATTATCTTGGAATCGACATTTATCTTTTTTTTTTTATTAATATATTTATTATAATTATATTAATATATATCTACACACACACACACACACACACACACACACACATATATATATTTTATAAGTTACTTTATAAATTTTATCATAATATAACTTTATAATAATAAAGTTACATTATAATCATTTTATAAAGACTTGTAATTTTTTTTTTTAATGTGTAAGTCCTTTGGTACCATTGTACGGTCGTGTCTTTTTATATTGGTCGCTTTTTAGTAGTTGACATAGACGTATATAACGCATCCGCAACATTCCCTTGAATTTTTTTTTTTTTTTAAATGATAATAATAATAATAATAATAATAATAATATTATTATTATTTTAACCTATATAGTTTTATTTTTATTATTAATAGTTATAACCCTCTATAACGAAATGGTGTCAAATTAACCCAGCGTTTGACTGGGGACACACCCTTTTTACGGCATCAACGACCTTTGTACACACCTTGTGATGATGACAACCACCCCTTTTTTACCACTCATTCTCACCAATGATCATCGTAACAGATTTAGTTACACCACGTTCACTCAAATATTCCAACGAAGTTCGTGCCCCTCTTAATAAGTTGGAAAAAATCGATATAAAATCTTCAACGCTTGTGATTTTTTTTCTTGAGAGTCCTACAATGATGGCATGGCGCGGAACACCTGCCTTTGACAACATAAACCCTGGTTTAGCAACATATGGTAGACCACATTTGAAGCGGAAATTCCTGGCCTGTTGGTAGGATAGAGGATGAATCACGCCACCACTTATTTCCAAGAAATAATTAGGAGTTATTGAGGGCAAATCTTGGACCTCCAAAGTAACCTTAAAAAGAACACCACTCCTCTCAACCTCTAGATCAACAGTCTTTCCAACATTATCATCAAGCAAGGTGTCCAACTTCAAATTGTGTTACAATTTCATCGTTAACTCGTACAAGGAAATCTCCAACCTTCAATGGTCTCTTGTGAGCACTAGCAGGACCTCCAAGAACAACTGAATCTATAACAAGAATTCTCGTTTCGGAAGGAGAGGTGTGCCTCGCAAATTTTTCAGTCTTGCGATGAAGACCTAATCGGCGCGCCTCATCAAATCCTTTGTGAACAAGGGTCATCTGGAGCGTGCCTCGAGGAATATGTACCACACTACCGTTCTCACTGTTTTGTATAATTGTCAACGCTCTTTGCACTTTCTCCAAAGGAAGAAAAAATGTAGTACAACTTTCATTTTTTCCACCAGCATTTAATGCTATTGCTCGGCCATCACAATCAACTACAGGTGCGCCCCTTGTCCCTCCGTGAATCCTTGAAGCTGCCTGCATATAAAACGTATTGAAATCGTTGTAGTCATTATTCTTATAGTGAGGGGCATCTTGATCCACACGGTCCAAGGTTCTTGTCATAATGGAAAGACTTCCATTACCGTCACTACCCACCACCCTGATATCCAATCCAACAATCGCAGCTTCTGGTGCGAGAGATATTTCTTCACATTTTATAAACTGAAGCGCCGCTAGATCAAAACGGAAAAATCCAAAATCGTGAACAGGGTCACGATACAAAGGATAAACAAGAATCTCCTCGTGATTGATGAACCTAGCCTCGGCAACAATAGGTCCAGGCTTGACCACACGGCGGTTGATGAGAATGATCCCGCGTGTTTTTTCAACAATGAAACCTGTGTCATTGCTACTCCCCTCAACCTCTGTATCAAAAGACCGAGTGGAAGTGGTTTGAAGCACCACTACCGCCATAACAACCTTCTCCAACGTATTTCTCCACTTCTCTGTCGCATCATTTTCCATGGTTAAACAACTTGCCTCTCTCTGGCACCCAATCGATGGAATTCCTGGTGGTTGGTTTGTTGTATCTTTGGAAACATAAGACTTATTTTCTAATTGATTCCTAGTATTTGGAGAAGTATCTAATTCCATTGCTTCTCTTTCTTTCTTATAATTCACTTTTTCCTTTTAACATATGTCATTAATCTCTTCTTCTTTTTCCACATCGTAATCATTGCAATCAAAATCTTCATCTATATCATTCTCATCAAGATCTTATGAATTAATCACTTTTTCTTTTTCCACATTTTTATGAAATTGTTCATCCTTTTGTTTCTCAAGATAGCCTTCTTCCACATTATCTTTATCTGAATCATCCTCATTTTCATCAAGACCATCTTCATCTAGATCTTCTGAATTCCCTGATCGGCTGAATTGTTCTGTTGACTATGTCCAATATTCGGAAATATTGGTTTTTGCGTTAGATTAATCTTGTCCCAAATGGTGTTTATCTTCTGCATTGCTTTGTTATGATTGTCTATGCACTCGCTATGGTTTTTCCAAATTTGTCTTTCTATCCGATTTGTCATGTCTTGAAGTTTTTTGATGTCGTCAGAATGTCCTGTAAACTTATCCTCAAGATCGATTAATTTTTTAGTGAATTCATCGGAATTATTGATCTTACTCTCAAGATCGAACAACTTTTTGTTGAAATCGGCCATCGTTGTTGATGAAGACATCGAGCGGCAGCAATTTCAAGGCACCGCATGTAACAGCTGAAGGCAGCCAACAACAGCAGAAGGTGGTCACAACACGAACTCGCTCTGATACCAAATGGAGCAACAAAGATGTAGGGTTGTTGACTTAATTGTGAAATACACGAGGTATTCGTAATAATAATTTATTATATATAAAATGTATAAGTGATGATAAAATGTTACAATGAGGCCCTGCTTATATACCTACGCAGGTGGCCTTTCATGAATGGGCATGTCTTTTAGACATGCCCTTTCACTAACTTAATGACTACTTAACATAATCCTTAATTGACTATTAATAATTATATTTAATGTATTTATACTATTTGTTATGAATTATATTCATAACATAAATAGACATCTTTAACAAGTTATGTGTATTTGTTCTTGTCCTTTTTTGGGTAGATTGTAGATCTGAAGAAGCAGATCTCAAGTCCTAGTTTTGTATATTGTGTATACTAGTTGTACTAGTGATCGAGGGCCATGATCCTTGGTATGGGAGCCCCTTGATTCTTTTATTGATGGAATAATAAAATAATCAAGCTTTGGGCTTAAATCTGTGTACTTAATTGATTTTAGTGCTAAAGCTTTCCATTGTGCAAAGTGCTTGTAAGTTGAGTGTTCCTAGTGTGTTTGTGTGAATAATTAGCCTCAAACCAGATTTAGGGCCCAATGAAAATTCAACATGGTATCATAGTTACTTTGAAGAGCATGTGGATCAAAGTGTATGTAGGAAGCTGAGTAAGCTAGTGAAGGTTGTGTAAACTCAAATGCAGTCTAGCTTCAGAGGGACATTGTGAAGGATTGTCAGCTAACCTATTAAAGTTTTCAATGCATGCAAGGACAATCATGGACCATGCGAGGTCATTCATGGTGGTGCAAGGAAAAGTCATTGCATACGAGGACATTCATGCACCATTGAAGACAAAGCTAGGCCTAGTACAAAGAAGACGTGGTACATGTGAGGGCAGGTATGTCTATGCAAGGAAAGTCATGAATCATGTGAGGATGGTCATGGGAATGCAAGGAAAGTCATGGAGATGGTTGTGTGAAGGAAATACCTTCCTCACTCATGAGGGAGTTTTAGATTTTGGGTAGCTCTGAAGGTGTTTCTGAGAAGGATACCACCAAAAGTGTGTAGGTTGGGAAATTTACTGAACATTGGGGTTTTGGACCCAAAGCAGTGTGTTTAGGACCAAAAGAAAATAATTTTTTATTCTAAAGGGTTGAGAGGCTAAAACCCTAATTCTAGAGGTTTCCTAAATGACCCAAGTGAAAAGGATAAATAGAGGAGCTAATGGAGAGGCTCATCGTGTGCAAGAGAGATGTGACTTCCCATGTGCAAGGAGTGCCCTAAGAGGGCCTAGTTCTGCCCATGGAGGCCGAGTGCCCTTGAGAGAAGATGCAACTCCTGTTCTGAGAAGACAAGAGTCATAGATCAGTTGAGGAACGAGGCCTTTGGAGGGCTGGAGATTAGACCATGTTTGATTTAGGGCTTGATCAAGGCCATAAATTGAGATATGTCCATGTTGCTGAAGTCTTGAAGGGCCGAGTATAAACAAATTTCTAAGGAAGTAGGCTGAGGGCCTCATGACTGTTGGAAGTCTGAATAGAGGGTCAGGATCGTCGTATAGAGGCTGCTGAAAGGATTGAGAACCTTCAGGAGGTTGTTTGGCAGATTGGATCAGGCAAGCTAAAGTGTCAAAGGGCCATCCGATGGCAAGTTGAAGGGTTCCTTAAGTGAGTCAGAGATCAAACACAATAACAATTCATCTTATGTTTACATTAGCCTAAGGAGGTGTTGTACTATACAACACCCTCCATTTATTTTAATAAATGGGAACCCTTTAAAAAATAAATAGAAATTTATGAGCATGATTTTATCTTAGCCTAAGTCTAAAACTTTAGGAAATAAAGGTTTTTCTCTTTTCGCTTTGATTTTAAAAGCGCTCATCGCAAATCACATAACTTACAAGCCGAATAAGTTAAAACATATATAAGTATTGCGAATTGCGATATGTGCTTCAACATTTTCAAGTTATATAAAATTCTCGTTACAAATGCTTTAAAACGCCCTTTAAAAAGAAATCGCATCGCGCCTTTTAAAAGAATCAGCGTATGACAATTCGGTAAAGATTGCATCGAATCGGACCCAATGAAACAATAAAGCAACAATTATAAAGCTCTAAAGGTTCGATAACGCGCAACAACGCGACTCCTTAGTGCATTTCGCGTTTCGCAACAAGAAAACAAATGGAAAGTTTTAGTATCGCATGAAAGTTGCAATGTGCGATTTGCGCAGAACGCATTTCGCGAAATTCATCGGCGAATAATAATAATAATAATAATAATAATAATAATTGTCGTTGTTTAAAGTTGCGATGTGCGATATTAACACTTTTTACTCAAGTGCGCGAAATGATTCCTATATAATCAACCTGATATAAGATCTAACATCTTAAATTGATAGATTAGACATATTACGTAAATGTGTGTAAGAGTTTTGATATAAAGAGTTATGGGTTATTAACGACATTTAATGGGAGTAAGGTTCGAAATATTGATATCTAGTTCGAGTGTGTTTTGAATAATTGAGCACCAGATTTTTGATTATATTGTTTTAACTCTATCCTTCTCTCCATTCATCTTAGATCTGAGTTTACACTTTTCAATTGAATTCAGGAAACCACCTAACGGAGTGAGAATCACTGGAATGACAAAGAAAGGCAAGGAAATTACCCAAACTGCTGTTAAAGACTCATACATGCCTCCATTATTCTCAAATATGACCTAAAACAAGGATTGCGGCAGTTCTTCATGGGAAGAAATGTACCAAATCTTCGAGGAAGAACAACCAAGGGTAATAGTTAAAATAGATACATCAGACACGACAATTTCCTCAGACCCGTCCTACTTCGACGTTGCATGCTTGTTTCTTCACAGAATAGCAACGAGGCCGAAGATTCTCCCCTACACATATATGGTAAAGTGGGTAATTGACCAACTTAACATAGCAGATAGGTGATTTAAAAATTCAAAGCTAGAGAATATTGGTTCGTTTACTGCAGAAGATTTAAGGACAATGTACCACTTGCCCATGCTGTAGAAGAATTATGATAAAGCTTTTGTCCAAAGCTTTACAAAGAAGCATATAGACTTCATGGAAGTAATAAAGGGATGGAAAGATGACCAAGGCACGCTGAAACCGGACTAAATCGGTATGTACCTGATAGCACAGTTACCCCCCCCTTATTGTTATGCTGCTGGAATGTTATGTAGATTGTTTGCAAAATAAGATACCACTAAGTTTTCCATAGACTGGGTCCCTTTAATTGATGAAATCGTCAATTCCTCTATTATGAATTGAGCGAACGTCTTGTTTGATAATTTAGCCATAAATATCATGGATTATAGAAGTAAAATAAATGTTTCCTCTAGGACAATACCCCCCTTCTACATAAGTGCTTACATTATGGATGCAATTTTCTTTTGTTCAACCTTTCCTATCATGGGATGGAAATGGACAACCCAAGACCCCACTCCAATCCATATTTACCACAGAGCCCTTTGGGAATCCGATTTTCATTTACATTTCTATAAAACTTGCAATGGAGTCATGTTACCCATCCATCAGATTATCTTTAATGAAAAAGCCCCTAGGATTTCTAAAGAGGCTAGCACAAACATTTTTCCAGTTGCTAGATGGTTTGAAGAATTTCACTTATATTAAAGTTTTCAGGAGTTATTTTTCTCCCCATGTTTTTCCCTATTATGTTCCCGATAAGCTCCTAGCTAGGGAAATTCCCTACCAACTTCTAGTAAGTGGCATTTCCAAACAACTCAAAGATGCCAAGAAGGCCATTTGGCCTACTTTTCCTTTACAATGCGACACTTTTTCAATTTTCGATATTGGTCATGCATTCAAGGAAATTTCAAATGTCACTTCATTAAATTTGGCTTCAATGCCAAAGAGGCCATTTGACCATAATGATGTGGTTAATAATTTCACCACTGAACTTAAATTGAAACCTTTCTTGAATGAGAAAGATATGTTTGACAATTTCTTTCAAGGCATGGAGAAGTTCACAGATGTACTGAAAAATGCATCTAGTCAGCTTAGTAAAAATGACTTTGAGGCTTTCCAAGCATATATAAATAAAAGGCTGGAAAGAATCCCTTTGGATTTGTTATTTATTGAAGATGTCAATAGACCAAATCCAAGCATTAGTTTGGATAATGAAGCCAAGGACATGTCTTAAGATGAATCCCAAGAGAAATATAATCACGAGTCAAGGCAATCACAACATAATTCTTAGAATTCAGATCACTCTAATAATGAATCCAAGAGGAGGAATGAGAGCCCAAAGAAAATAATTGATAAAGTGATTAAAGGGATTGAGATGCAAATGAAAGGAGAGATTAATGGCGCTAGATCATCTTAAGACGTTCAGCATATCCAAAATACACCTGACCAGACATAGAAGCCTCAACCAAAAGATTTGAAGAATGAATGGGAAATTTTTTCCAAGGCACTATAAACACCACAACCAAAGCCTAATAGTGATGAATCCACAAGTTTACAAAGACCAGAGAATTCTCAGAATTTAGTGGAAACTTCAATTCCACTACAGCGAGTACCTGAAGTTCATGATCAAGAGATCATTTCTGCATACCCTACATAACATATTGTTTTACAGATTGAAGAGATACCCTCACTTGATGTCTTCTACAGTCCCAATCACAAGGCTATAGTTAACAGAAGAAAGAGAAGAATAATAGATGAAACAATTTCAAATCTTATGAATGAATCTGTAGACGTTCTATGGAAAGATCCTTTCGCTGATCCTACAAAACATTTGACTAAGTTATCACAATACGGAGGAGCATATGCTACTTCTACCATTAACAAAGCCATAGAGGTACAACTTCTACTGAAGCAAAAAGAAGACAAAGTACAAGAGTTAGAAAGACTGTTAGAACATAAAAAGTTTAACTCCAACAAACAGATTGAAATGAAGATGTCTCAATTTCAAAAGGATTTTGAAAGAATGAATTTGTAGCACCAAGTGTAGATTACAGAGAAAGAAACACAACTTGAAGCAACAATGAACAAATTGAAAAGTCAGCCTCAAGTAAAGTTGTTCATAAAAGAAGCATTGGAAATGAATGCAAAGCTAAAGCAGCATCAAGAAACCTTTTGTCAACAAGCTTCAATCACCAACCTTACTGTGATACAAGCAAAATCCTGATCCAACAAGTGGCTAACAGGAGACTTGAATGTGAGAAAGTTGAAAAGAAGATTAATGAATTCATTCAGTGGCAAGGATCTGATTCAGGAAAGAAAGCTGACCTACCTCAGACAGATAAATTTCACAAAGAGATTTTATTTAAGGATTGGGAAGTACAACTGAGACAAGCAGAAAAGGAAATGATGAAGGCATCAAGGTTAACAAATGAAATTATTGAATCTTTTAATGAACAAATTTTGAAAGCTGAAATTATTAAAGAATCCACAGCTGAAGTGCTCTCAGAGCTCAAACCATTAGAAGCACAGTGGAAGAAAGATACAAAGATGCAGGAGGAAATTATTAAAAAGATAAATAAGTTTGATTAAGAAAAGTACTGGAATTTTCTGATCAAACCTTATCATCAGTGCCTAACTCTACAGTTATTAACTAATTCAACAAAGAAAGTGCAACCAACACTTTCGAATGCAGTGTTCAAAGGCTAGATCAAATCAGGAATTACGCAGCCAGCTCAACGAAAGCCAATGATGGATATTTTTCAGCTTCGAGATCAAATGCGCAAAGAGGATCAACACACATAATCATGTTTTTATTTTATTTCCTAGATTGTAGTTTAAGTTTACTCCTTACGAGGATGGTTGTTTGAAACCTCCTCTATTTTTATGTAATAATCTATTTTTAAACATATTGTAGTTTAGTACTTAAACCCTTCTCATGCATTTAAAGTAAGGGTTCAAAAATTTATGAAAAACATTTGAAAAAAATGCACTTCTGTAAGTTTGTGGATTCTTTGATGAATTAATGGAACAAAATCTGTTATCTTTTGACATTTGAAGCTGTTTAACTGAAGTTGCATTATTGTACTCTTTAAATTGATTGAAAGTGAAGAGGAGTAGAAAACTACTGTCAGTTTGAATGATTAGAACTTCGTATATATGGTACTTCTACAAGTTATATTAAGTTTTTCTTTTTAGATTGACAATTATCTTTTTATCTGCATCATATATTTGAATTGTTATCATAAATGAATGTTAAATGCACTTTTGTATTGATATTTGTTTATTATTTCTTATCTTATATATGATCAAACATATAAATGCGATATACATTTCACAATTCTTTTAATTAAATTATTTTGTTAAAAGAATTATCTTTACATAATTTTCATCTCTTTCAACTGTTAAAATATCTTCATTACTAATAGTTGGAAGATATATTTTTAGATCGCATAAAGGAATGAACACCCCGGGTATATAGTATAATAGATAGTTTTTGATAAATGATTATGATATATTAAATCATTTCCCATTTGCATGTTATATAAGAAAAACACACCCCAAAATCATCCTTATTGGGAAACTGATCCCTTTATCCCCAGTCGGAGCCACCACACCAAACGGAAAAGGACTTGCTCGAAGGTCCGGATTGGGTGGTTCCCCCCCATGTTATTGCAACGGAATTTCGAGGCCTCAACATTTTGGCACTAGAAGGAGGGCCGATTGTTAATGACAAGAATATCTGATCAATCTAAACGTCAATCTAAGAGTCTCTCTCCCTCTAGATCCCCTTCAACTTCTAGAACATTAGCTAGATCTAAATATTTAAGATTTGAAGTTGAACATCCCTCTCCTAAGTCTCCTAGTGAAACTCAACCAATACTATCTCCAGATTTTCATCAAAATTCCCCAGAAGTTCAATCTTTGATAGAAAAGTTAGAGAGAGTATCCATTTCTGCTGAAAAGCCTAAAACTTCTCAATCATTTGAGATTAGTGTTTCATCTTCTTTACAACCTAGAAGAATATTAACTCGATTAGAAACTCAAAAGACATGAATTCCCCCTTTTGAATTTCCTATCGATACTTCTCGAAGGAAAAAAAATAAGACCGAATCCGAGTCAATCACCAGTGATGTCTTATCTAATAATCCACCCCATTCACTTCTATTACCTCCACTCACTTCCACAACTTTCATTCCAACAATCAGTGTTACTTTAACTAGTTCCAGTACACAAACTACTACATCTTCAACTAGTTGTAGCACTCAACTTGCCTCTTCTTCAACTTAAACTCAATCCATCACCTCTACCCAAGGTCCAATGGCACGCCAAGTACCTCCACCAAATTTACAACCATTGAAAAATCCAGGTGGTGTACAAATTCCTGCTCCTCTTCATCCTCTTCCAAAATACCCTCAAATATGGTTACCTAAATTTAATCTTGATGATAGTCTTCCAGCAGAAGAACACATCCACAATTACATGTTAGCCATCAATTTAAAAGAGGTAATTGAAGAAGACTGTGTTGTAAGACTATTTCCATATATTCTCACAAGATCGGCATGATCCTGGTATTTCTCATTACTTGCCCGCTCTATAATTAGCTGGAATATGTTCTAATAAATTTTTTTAGCTAAGTTTTGAGATGACAGAACCACTGCGTCGCTCATCAACGATCTATCAAATCTAAAGGCTAAAACAGGGGAGAAATAAAAGACTTCAATTCAAAATTTAATAAGCTACTTAATAAAATTCCTGCTACATCAGTTCTTGGTGTAGAAGTTCAAATTGAGTGGTATATTTCATCTCTCCCATCTAATATAGCCATTTTTGTTGATAGAACAAAATCGCCTACATTGGCAGAAAATATGAAGGAATCTTTATCTGTAAAGAAACACATAATCACTCTTGAAAAGAGGAATTACCAAGAATATAGGAAATCAAAGAAAGTATCCTTCAAATATGATTCAAAGAAGAAACCACCAAAAGACCCTTTTGATGTAGAAGGTCTTCAGAAAGTTTTAAAGACTATGAAAAATGAAATGGTAGATATTAAAAAACAAGTTGCCGAAAGTTCTAGTCAAAG
The DNA here is from genome assembly GCA_034641835.2 of Pinus albicaulis. Taxonomy (NCBI): domain Eukaryota; kingdom Viridiplantae; phylum Streptophyta; class Pinopsida; order Pinales; family Pinaceae; genus Pinus; species Pinus albicaulis. The sequence continues at coordinate 407,825,364 of CM076574.1, forward strand.
AAGACTTTTAGACCCTTCAAGAAAAATCAGTCTTCTAATTCTCAGCCACCCAACACCATATCTAATGCTGAGTCTGATCAAGATACATATGAAGAGAAAACAAAAGAAGAAGAAACTAAAGTAGATCTTATCCTACCAAATGATGAACAACAAGAAGCTTTACCTGTAAGTACAAGGAGCAAGAATGCCACTGAAGTAACACAACCAAATGAGAAAAATAATAATTCAACACCTGCTAAAGATAAAACTGTAAGTAAAAAGTCTACATCTAAGGCTACACAAACTAACCCTGCTACTTCAAATGTTCCACTTACACCAAAGACAATGGTAGTATCTGACACCATTTAATATAATGTAGTTGAGGATATGAAAAATACCAGGGCGAACATCTCAATTCATGAACTTACTAAGCTAAAACAACAACATAAGATTTTACTTAGAGATTTGAATGCGGTTCCTGCTTCAGCCTTACTTGATCCAGTGGTAGTTCAAGCTGCTAATAATATGGGTAAACCCCTTTCTCCTTCAACTAAAATAGATGCTACAGATCTGATTATGATAGGTGATCGATCCATTTATCATACTCCTCCATTTCTTTTAACCTATGAGATGTGTAATAAGAACGTCCACAATTGTTTAATAGACTCAGGGGTTGCCTCTAATATCATGCCAAAATCAGTGCGTATTAAGTTGAACATAACTCCTTAGAGTTCTCCTGTTCATATTGTACAACCAGATAGAACAAAAATAGAGTTCGTAGGAGAAATACATTATGTCTCTATCAGATTGTCATCAAACCCTAAGGTTTCCCAGATAATTGATATATTGGTGGCTGATATTCCTGAATTTTATGGTTAAGTGTTAAGCAGAGACTGGTTTGAGAAGCTTCATGGATATTTCGCAACAGACTGGTCACATATGTGGCTACCCCATAATGGAAATCCATACCAAATCCGAGTAGACCGAGAGAAATTCATGAAGCATACAGTTACTGATCTCGAAGGAATCAACGAGCTAGTAACATTCAATAATAATATTTTTGGAAATTACTTGGAAAAATCATTTCTTGGAAATTTTAATGCTCAACCATCACCTTTTTTCGATAATGCTTTTATCTCTCAAATCAAATTTTTTTCCTAGACAGACACTTCCAAGTGTAAAAAATTTGTAAATAAACCAATAGTTAATTCCTTATTTTGATGGCTTTAAATCAAGATGGTGCAGGAGTTGGCTATATTTTAATAAGCCCAGAAGGAGAAAAAACCATGTTAGCCTACAGACTTGAATTCCATTGCACAAACAATATAGCAGAATATGAGGCATTAATCCAAGGTTTGTTCAAAACAATTGACCTTGACATTAAATACCTGAAAATACTAGGAGATTCAGAAATCATTGTCAAACAAGTAAGAAATACTATCCATTGTCATTCTGGACATCTTAAGCATTATCAATCATTAGTCCAGGAATTGACTTCTCATTTATTAGCTTTGAATATTTCCTCTGTACCCATAATACAAAATGCTAGCGCAAATTTATTGGCTAATGTAGCATCAAAATTAATTATATCTCAAGAATTTAGTCTTGATAGGTTTTCTATTGAATTGATTTTTAGACCATTTGTTCCTGATAATATTACCAATTTGAGAGTCTTTAATAATTATTATGATATCATAGATTTCCTTACATCTGAAGGATCTTATGATAATCAAATTATAGATGAAAATGAATGTGATACTCAGATAAAGGAAGAACAGGATAAAAATCCAATTCCTAAGTCAGTTGTCAAATTAGAAGACCTTTATGATTTAAAATATAAGTTTAAGAGAGTTACTAATTCTAAAACTCAAAGTTCAACCTTAAGATTTGAGTTAGTAAATTTTGGAACTGATGATAAACCACAAAATATCAATTTAGGTCTTGGTCTATCTTCTGATGAAAGATTATCATTTTTCAAATTATTAAAGACTTACAAAAGTGTTTTTGCTTGGGATTACACTGATATTAAAACATATGACACTTCTATTATTCAACACACTATTCCTATGATTTCAGATTAGAAACCAATACAACAAAAAATGAGGAAAATTCACCATAATCTTGAAAATTAAATCAAAACATAGTTGAATAAACTCCTCAAAGCTAAGATTATCTTTCCAGTTAGACATGCTAAATGGGTTTCAAATTTGGTTCATTTTAGGAAGAAAAATGGTGACATTAGGATTTGTATCGATTTTATAAATTTGAATAAAGCATGTCAGAAAGACAATTTTCCATTACCAAACATGGAACAAGTACTGCAAACAGTAGCTAGTTCTAAACTTATGTCTAGATGGATTCTCAGGATATAACCACATCCTGATACATCCAGATGATAGATTAAAGACCCCATTCAGGACTTAGTGGAGAACTTATGCTTATCAAAATATGCCATTCGGGTTAATCAATGCAGGGGCCACTTTTTAAAGAGCTATGGACACATATTTTAGAGGACTCATTAACAAATCAATGGTTATTTATCTACATAACATTACAGTCTTTTTTAGACAAGCAACCAATCATGCAAATGATCTAAAGCAAGTCTTTGAGCGATGTAAAAAGTATGGAATTTCATTAAACCCAAAGAAGTCCTATTTTGATCTAGATGAAGGAATTTTTTTAGGATTCATTGTGTCTAAAAAATGTATCTATATTAACCCTGAAATAATTGAAGAGATTAAAATTATTCCTTTCCCTCATAATACGAAAACTATGCAGTCATTCATTGGACAGATAAATTTTGTAAAAAGTTTTTTCCCTGACCTTTCCCAGGTAGTTTTACCTTTACAAACGATGATTAAGAAAAAATCAGTCTTTAAGTGGGGATATAATGAAAGGGAAGCATTTGATTTAATCAAACAATCTATTATCAATGCTCCATTTTTGACTACCCCAATTTTCTTAATCCTTTCACTTTATATACATTCTCATCAGATACATCTTATGCTGCTGTTCTGAAACATCTTAATGACCAACAAATTGAAGCACCAATATAATTTTTTCAGTTCCAATTTTCAAGGTGCAGAACTAAACTATTCATCTGTTGAAAAACAAGCATTTTCTGTCTTTAAAGCTATAAAGAATTTTAGGCCATTTATCCTCAAAACTCACACCAAGATAATAGTTCCATTCCCTGCAGTGAGACAATTATTGATGCAAAGAGAATTAGGAGAGAAAAGGCTAATTGCGTTACTTCTTTACAAGAATATGATGTAAAAATTAGGTCTTCTAAAATTGTTAGAGGTCAAGGTTTTTGCTGAATGCTAACAGGAGCATCTCATTTATCATCAGAAGCAGATTCAGGTAATAATGTGCAAGTGTCAGAGGTAAGCCTCAACGACGCTCAATCTCAATATGCTGATCTCAAGTTTTATTTGAAAAATGGATATGCCCCAACACAAATCAGTTATAAAACAAAACATGCTTTGATATTGAAAACCAAGCATCATGAAATGATCAATGATATATTGTTTAGAAGAAAATTTGATTCTGTGTTATTAAGATGCTTAGAGAAAACTGAAGCAGAGAGTTTTGCAGGAACTCCATGGTGGACCAGCCGGATGACATTTTGGAGGAAATACAACACATAAAATCCTGCACGCAGGTTACTATTGGCCAACACTTTTCAAAGATGCTCATGAATATGAAAGGAAATGCAAACTCTGTCAAAGTGCATTTGGAAGACAAAGGAAACCAACTTTCCATTACAACTAGTTAATATAGAACAACCATTTGAACAATGGGGATTAGATATAATCAGTGAGATCGTTCCTAACTCTTTCAAACAACATAAATACATTCTCATAGCTACAGATTATTTTACTAAGTGGGTGGAAGCAATTCCACTAAAGGTAGCCAACTCTGAGAACATTATTGAGTTCATTGATCAGTTTATCATAACTAGATTTGGTTTACCCACTGCTTTAATGTTTGATAATGCATCTTATTTCTCAGGAGCTGCTATGATAGAATTTGCTATCAAAATAGGTTTTAAACTTAAATATTCTGCTAATTATTATCCACAAGGAAATGGTTTAGCAGAATCCACAAATAAAAACCTTATTAGAATTATCAAATGAACTGTTGACCAAAACCACCGAAATTGGCACAAGTCGTTGACATTTTATCTTTGGGCAAATCGAATAACTCAGAAGGCCTCCATTGGCACTTATTCATTTAATCTTGTTTATGGGAAATAAGCTATTCTTCCTACCAATGTAGTTATTCCTTTTCTTTTTTTACTTCAATTTATTGATGAATCCCCTTCTTCTTCCTTGCAAGTAAGACAATTTCAAATCCTTAAGCTCGAAGAAGAAAGAGAAAAATCTAAAGTTACTCATGCACATCATCAACAGTTAGTTAAAGCTTCATTTGATACAACTTCTGTCACTCCTAAAACATTCCAAATTGGTGATGTGGTATTGAAATGAGATAAAACACATGAGGAAAAAGGTAAACACACCAAATTCCAAATATTGTGGCTAGGTCCATTTCAAATCATTGAAAAAATAGGCCCATGAACATTTTTATTGCAAGATCTATCAGGCAAAAGAGATTCTTTGCTTGTTAATGGGCAGATTTTAAAGAAATATTTTTCATAGGAGGTAAATCCTTCTATCCCCTGTATATTACTGTTTTTTCTTTTCCTTAGGAAAATAAAAGTTGGATAGTATTGATTTTTGGATTTTCAAGTAAACATCTCAGATTTTTTTTTTTTTTTTTTTTTGATTTATCACTTCTAGAAATAATAATTGTTAAGGAAACAATCATAAGATTCGAATATCAAATAGATTTTATTTTACTGAAAGATGAAATTTCACTGAAATTGTTTATTCTTTGATGAACTCTCATTTTTATAAAGTATGGTTATTATGTTATTAGTTAATAAAAGAATTTTTAATATAGTAAAGACTCTTTTACAGATAAGCAATCTTAAACTCTAAAAAATTATCATCCAGAATCCTCAAAAGGACCAATGATTCACCCTATCTAGCGAACTTATCAATTTTTAGAAAGTAATTCAAAAAATTATGCTAAAATTCTTATAAGATAATAAGTCTCATCAAGAGCTTGTTTACCATGTTACTAGGGATATAGTTGAACTGACATTACCAATATTGCCTACCAAAATAGGGTAATGACTTGAGATTATATCTAGAAAGGATAAGGGGTCTCATCAAGAGCCAAATTGATCAATTTAATTACAACTAGTGAATAGCATTGTCAATATTTGGTTACCAAACCAAGACAATGGCTTTTAAGTGATTAAAAATACAAAAGAAAAATATCTACAGAAAAGAAAACAAGTTCCAAAAGAGATAAAGTATATAAAATTGAACTTATTTTTGAAAATTGTAAGAGTGACTGGATGGGACAATGAATCATTGCTGGGTAAAATGTAACCCTACCAAAAGCTTAAATTTCCTATTGGATCAGAGGCTCTACCTGTGATAAAAGAGTATATTGTTGAGGATAATTTGCCTTCATCAAAGGCCTGCCATACAGAAATTAAGGCCTGCCATACAGAAATTAAGGCCTGACATTCATGACAGCACTGTCCCTTAATTCTAAGAGTAAATTATGTAAATTTCTCTACTAATTGATATGAAATTAGTATGTAATTATCTCTCTTTAATTATAAATAAGAATCCTCACCACAATTACAGTGTGGTGGTTTATTCAACCTTCTCATGGTATCAGATTTCAAGTTCTGTTTGTGTGCAGTCTGAAGGTTGATCGGTGGTCAAGTGTGGAGAAAGAAGACAACTGCCATCCGAGAGCTATTGAGCTGCTGTTGACCTGTGTTCGGAGCTGATTGAGCTTGCAAGAACAAGGAGCGTTCAATCTGAAGTTTTAGGTAGTGGTTTGCAGCTTGTTTCTTGCTTCCTTCTGCCAGTTTTTTTTGTTGTTCTATCCTTTCTTCCCCATGGCTACCGAAACCTCCCTTCTTCCTTTCAACACCTTAATTCATATGATCACCATTAAACTTTCCTCCACCAATTATCTCCTTTGGAAGAGTCAACTTCTTCCTCTTCTTGAGAGTCAGAATTTGTTGGGTTATGTTGATGGCACCATCGTACCGCCCCCTCAGTTTAATCCTGCTACTTCTCAGACACCCAATGACAAGCACCTAGAGTGGAAATCTGCAGATCAACGTCTTCTCTGCCTTCTTCGTTCCTCCCTCACCAAGGAAGCCCTGGCAGAGGTTGTTGGCCTCTCTATTGCACGTGAGGTTTGGCTTGCTCTGGAGAACACCTTCAACCACCGTTCGAAGGCCCGCGAAATCCATCTCAAGGACGAACTTCAGCTGATGAAACGCGGCACCAAATCTGTTGCCGACTATGCTCGTGCGTTCAAAGCCCTCTGCGATCACCTTCATGCAATTGGTCGGCCCGTTGATGGCACTGATAAGGTGCACTGGTTTCTCCGCGGCCTCGGCACTGATTTCTCCAGCTTCTCCACTGCGCAGATGGCGCTCACGCCTCTTCCCAGCTTTGTCGACCTAGTTTCCAAAAGTCACTCGAGCCCACTGCTCCTCCTGCTGCCGCGTTCACAGCTGCCAATCGTGGTCCTGAACGGTTAACCCAGCGCAGCTCCTTCCGCAACTTCCGTGGCCAAACCCCTGCAAATCGTGGTCGTGGTAACTCTGCAAATTGTGGTCGTCATTCCTCTGGTCCAGGACGTCGCCCTCCCCGCTGCCAAATCTGCCGCCTTGATGGCCATTATGCTGATCGCTGCAATCAGAGGTATGTCCGCAGTGAGTCAACTGCTCATCTTGCCGAAGCCTTCACCAGTTCCTGTTCTCTCAATGATGCAGCGGTCTCTGATTGGTTCTTGGACACTGGAGCTTCAGCCCATATGTCTAATGACCCATCTCACTTGGACCAGTCCACTCAGTACAATGGTAAGGATTCTGTAATTGTGGGAAACAGTGCCTCCTTACCCATTACACATATTGGTACCCTCTCTCCTGCTCCAAATATTCATTTATTAGATGTCTTGGTTGTTCCCCATCTCACCAAAAATCTTCTGTCAATTAGTAAATTAACCTCTGATTTTCCCTTATCTGTTACTTTTACTAATAATCTTTTCTCTATTTAGAATCTTCAAACGGGAAAGGTGGTAGCAACCGGTAAGAGAGATGGCGGCCTATATGTGCTGGAGCGTAGCAACTCTGCTTTCTTTTCTGTCCTTAAAAATAAATCTTTACATGCTTCCTATGATTTATGGCATGCTCACCTTGGACATGTAAATCACTCTGTTATTTCGCATTTAAATAAACAAGGACTTCTTTATCTTACGTCTTCATCGCCCTCTCCCACATTATGCAGTACCTGTCAACTTGCGAAAAATCATCGCTTTCCTTATTCACGTAATGAACATAGGTCATCTCATGTATTAGATCTTATTCATTGCGACTTATGGGGCCCTTCCCCCGTCAAATCCAATTTGGGGTTTGTCTATTATGTTATTTTCATTGATGATTATTCACGATTCACTTGGCTTTATCCTTTAAAATTCAAATCTGACTTTTATAATGTTTTCACTCAATTTCAAAAATTTGTGGAAACTCAATATTCTGCTCACATTAAAATTTTTCAAAGTGATGGCGGAGGTGAATTCACTAGCACTAGCTTTCAAACTCATCTTCGTACAGCCGGCATTCACCATCAGCTTTCCTGTCCCTATACACCCGCCCAAAATGGTCGTGCTGAACACAAACACCGCCACGTGACCAAGACTGGCCTAGCCCTTCTTTTTCACTCTCACCTTTCTCCTCGCTTCTGGGTTGACGCTTTTAGCACTGCAGCTTACATCATCAATCGGTTGCCAACACCGCTTCTTGGAGGTAAGTCACCGTTTGAAATTTTATATGGTTCTTCTCCAAATTATGAAAATTTCCATCCCTTTGGTTGTCGTGTTTATCCTTGTTTACGTGCTTATATGCCTAACAAATTTTCCCCACGCAACATTCCCTGCATTTTTTTGGGTTACAGTCCCTCTTATAAAGGGTTTCGTTGCCTTGACCCCGTCACCTCTCGGCTCTATATCACCCGACACGCTCAATTTGATGAAAATCATTTCCCTTTCATCGATACCTCTCATGCTCAGCCCCTTTCTTCTCTACAATTTTCCCACTTTATGGAACCTCGTATTTTACATACTAACCCTCCTCCGTCATCCCCTGCACCACATTCTCCGCATATTACTCAATCCGGATTTAACCCATGTGCTATCTGTACTGATCCAGTGGAAGAATCTTTGCAGGCTACTGATTCCTTTGCAGGTCCCTCTTCATCAGCTTCTAGTCCACCTCCCACTGAGGCACGGACCGCTCCTCATGTTCCTGCGCCAACAATTTCGCTAGGGTCTCACCCTATGATCACACGAGCTAAAGCTGGTATTTTCAAAACTCGTTATCCAGCAAACCTTGGTGTCTTGGGCTCATCTGGACTTCTTTCTGCTCTTCTTGCCTCCACTGAACCTAAAGGATTCAAATCTGCTGCTAAGAATCCTGCCTGGCTTGCTGCCATGGATGAAGAAGTTTACGCTCTGCAAAATAATCGCACCTGGATTTTGGTTCCTCGACCTGCAAACACCAATATTGTGGGCTCCAAATGGGTGTTCCGGACCAAATATCTTCCTGATGGATCCATTGAGCGATTCAAAGCTCGCCTTGTTTCCAAAGGATATACCCAGGTACCTGGTCTTGATTACACCGACACCTTTAGTCCTGTTATCAAGGCCACTACTGTCCGTGTTGTGCTTTCTCTTGCTATTACCAACAAGTGGCCTATTCGTCAACTTGACGTCAAGAATGCGTTCCTCAATGGCACTCTCACTGAAAATGTTTATATGGAACAGCCGCCTGGGTACATTGATCCTCGCTTTCCTAATCATGTATGTCTGTTAAAGAAAGCTCTATATGGTCTCAAGCAAGCTCCTCGTGCCTGGTTCCAGCGCTTCAGCTCTTTTCTTATTCAACTTGGTTTCTATTGCAGCCGCGCTGACCCTTCTCTATTTGTCTTTCATAAGCAATCTGACATTATCTATTTGCTTCTTTATGTTGATGACATTATTGTTACTGGCAACAACACCTCTCTTCTTGACAGCTTTATTTGTAAACTCAATTCTGTGTTCGCCACTAAAGATTTGGGTCCTCTCAGTTACTTTCTTGGCCTTGAAGCTTCGCCAACTGCAGAAGGTCTCTTTCTCAGTCAGCTGAAATATGCACGGGATATTCTTACTCGCGCTCAGTTACTTGACAGTAAACCTGTCCATACTCCCATGGTTGTCTCCCAACACTTGTCTGCTGATGGCCCTCTGTTTTCTGATCCCACTCTTTACAGGTCTCTCGTTGGAGCACTACAATACTTGACCATCACGTGCCCAGACATTGCTCATGTTGTCAACTCTGTTAGTCAATATTTGCATGCTCCAACTGAAGATCACTTTCTTGTTGTTAAGCATATTCTTCGCTATGTCAAGGGCACCCTCCATTTTGGCCTTACATTTCACTCATCTGCTACTCCTGGTGCTCTAGTTGCTTACTCTGATGCTGACTGGGCAGGCTGTCCAGACACTCGTCGCTCTACCTCTGGCTACTCTATTTATCTTGGTGACAATTTGGTCTCTTGGAGTGCTAAGAAGCAACCTATTGTATCTCGTTCTAGTTGTGAATCTGAATATCATGCTCTTGCAAACACTGCTGCCGAACTTATTTGGCTTACGCATCTCCTTCGTGACCTCCAGGTTCTCATTCCACAACGGCCTCTTCTCTTATGCGACAAAAAGAGTGCTATTTTTTTGAGCCAATCCAGTTTCTCACAAGCGATCCAAGCATGTTGCATTAGACTATCATTTTCTTCGAGAACTTGTTGTCGCTGGAAAACTTCACACGCAATATGTGCCCTCTCATCTACAGGTTGCCGACATCTTCACAAAAAGTGTTCCTCGACCCCTTTTTGAATTTTTCCGATCCAAGCTTCACGTTCATTCCAATCCGACGCTCAGCTTGCGGGGGGGTGTTGAGGATAATTTTCCTTCATCAAAGGCCTGCCATACAGAAATTAAGGCCTGACATTCATGACAACACTGTCCCTTAATTCTAGGAGTAAATTATGTAAATTTCTCTGCTAATTGATATGAAATTAGTATGTAATTATCTCTCTTTAATTATAAATAAGAATCCTCACCACAATTACAGTGTGGTGGTTTATTCAACCTTCTCATATATATTTATAAATCTAATATGAAAGAGCCACCTGCTACACCTTTTTGAACTTAATAAAGACTGATGTAGATATTCATACTTCCATTTTTAAAAGAGGAATTCTTATGAATTATAATCAAGAGAGATTTTATTCCTTAGTGAGATGTTATTTATTGAAATTTATTCCTGCAACTATTTTTGTTTTGAAAATTTTATAAATTTCAAAAAACCAATCAGAGACAGGTGGTTCTCCCAAGGGAATCGCCAATTGTTATACTATACAACACCCCCCATTTATTTTAATAAATGGGGACCCTTTAAAAAATAAATATAAATTTATGAGCATGATTTATCTTAGCCTAAGTCTAAAACTTTAGGAAATAAAGGTTTTTTCCCTTTTCGCTTTGATTTTAAAAACGCTCATCGCAAATCACATAACTTACAAGCCGAATAAGTTAAAACGTATATAAGTATTGCGAATTTCAATATGCGCTTCAACCTTTTTGAGTTATATAAAATTCCCGTTAAAAATGATTTAAAACGCCCTTTAAAAAGAAATCGCATCGCGCCTTTTAAAGAATCAACTTATGGAAATTCGGTAAAGATTGCGATGAGTCGGACCCGACGAAACAATAAAGCAACAATTATAAAGCTCTAAAGGTTCGATAAAGCGCAACAACGTGAATCCTTAGCACATTTCGCATTTCTTAACAAGAAAACAAATGGAAAGTTTTAGTACCTCATGAAAGTTGCGATGTGTGATTTGCGTAGATCACATTTCGCAAAATTCATCGGCGGAAAAAAAACATAACTAATGGTAGCTATTTAAAGTTGCGATGTACGATATTAACACTTATTACTCAAGTGCGCGAAATGATTCATATCTAATCAACCTGATATAATATCTAACGTCTTAAATTGACAGATTAGACATATTACGTAAATGTGTGTAAGAGATTTGATAGAAAGAGTTATGGGTTATTAACGACATTTAATGGGAGTAAGGTTCGAAAGATTGATATCTAGTTCGAGCGTGTTTTGAATAATTGAGTGCCAGATTTTTGATTATATTGTTTTAACTCTATCCTTCTATCCATTCATCTTAGATCTGTTTATACTCTTTTCACTTGAATTCAGGAAATTGCCTAATGGAGTGAGAATAATTTGAATGACAAAGAAAGGCAAAGAAATTGCCCAAACTACCGCTGAAGACTCAGACATGCCTCCATTATTTTCAGATACGACCTACAACAAGGATTGCGGCAATTATTCATGGGAAGAAATGTACCAACTCTTCGAGGAAGAACAACCAAGGGTAATAGTTAAAATAGCTAAAGCACACGCGACAATTTCCTCAGACCTGTCTTACTTCGACGTTGCATGCTCATTTCTTCACAGAATAGCAATGAGGCCGAAGATTCTCCCCTACATAGATATGATAAAGTGGGTAATTGACCACCTTAAAATAACAGATCGGTCATTTAAGAATTCAAAGCTGGAGAATATTGGTTCGTTCACTGTAGAAGATTTAAGGACAATGTACCACTTGCCCATGCCGTAGAAGAATTATGATAAATATTTTGTCCAAAGCTTTACAGAGAAGCATACAGACCTCATGAAAGTAATAAAGGGATGGAAAGATGACCAAGGAAAGCTAAAAAGGGACAAAATCAGTATGTACCCAATAGCACAGTTACCCTCCCCTTATTGTTATGCTATTGCAATGTTAAGTAGATTGTTTGCAAAACAAGATACCACTAGGTTTTCCATAGACTGGGTCCCTTTAATTGACGCAATTGTCAATTCCTATATTATGAATTGGGTGAACATCTTGTCTGATAATTTAGCCAAAAACATTATGGATTATAGAAGTAAAAGAAGTGTTTCCTTTAGGACAATAACCCCCTTCTACATGAGTGCTTACATTATGGAACCAATTTTCTTTTGTTCAACCTTTCCTATCATGGGATGGAAATGGACAACCCAAGACCCCACTCCAATTCATATTTACCACAAATCCCTTTGGGAATCCAATTTTCATTTACATTTCTATAAAATTTGCAATGGAGTCATGTTACCTGTTGTAGCACAATATTTACTCAGCCAAAAGTCGAGAGAGATTTCCACTGGGGAGAATTATTCAGGAATTACATATAACTATGGACACAGATCTTATCATGATATTTGCTTCCTTGCCATTTTTGTGATATTTTTGCTGGCAACATATGTAGGGGGTGTGTTTTCCATTACTAACCATAACAACAAATATAAGCATGCGGGATCCTTTGTCTATCACCATGATTCCAGCAGCTGTGTGAGAGAAGTTGTTGATCAGAGTTTGGCATCACCAAATGATGATTCACTAATGATTACCAGAGATAAATTCAAGGATGAAGAAATAAAGCTACCCATGATCTCTATTAAACTGCAACTACAATTTCAGCATTTAAGACATCTTTCCAAGGAATTGTCAATCAACAACAGAGGATATGTTTTGCAGTGTCATAAGAATGACAATGGAGTAGCGCAGGACAGATGTGAATGTTTAGACTTTGGCGATGACCTTTTTACCATAGGTAGCTAGGAACAGAAAGATTTTATTAGTAGAGATGGTCAGATGAAGTAGTCATCCCAAGTTTTTCTTTGCTTCAATTGATTAGCGTAATGAAAAGGCTGCAGGGGAACTCATGGGATTATCTCAGAAAAGCTTATGAATTGCAGGATTGGATGAATGGCAGTGACTTCATCTGTCAAATTGTGCAAGATACCAGGCAAACGTTTGAAGGGTGAAAAATACTTACACAAAAACGCAGACCCTCCCAGGTCACGATTTTCGTTTTCAAATTGTGGGCAAACGGAGAAAAATTTCAAAAAACTGCGGCGTGGGTTTTTTGCAGAATATGCCCAATTGACTTCAGCAAGGAAATTGCTCAAAAATCCAAATCTGTTTAAGAGATTTTAATGATTCTTCAAATATCTGTTTTTCCAGAATTTTTTTTTCAAAATTGGGTTTGAATCATTCGACTGAAATTCGGTTTGTGTTTGACTTTTTTGTCCACATAAGAGATTGCGGATTCATAAGGAACAGATCCAGTGAAATAACATAACTGCTCATCGACTTTAGCTTGACTTTCTCCTTGATCGCTTTCAGATTCAGTCAAACATCGCAAGAACAATTTGCAGAATCGTATGCTGAGATTTTATCCGCTCAAAGACCACATTTACCGAGCTCTATTAGGTTCGTTTACTGATTGAACCAGAGTAGCATGGTTTTGAAATAATGTGACTGAGCTTTACTTCTTTTATATATATATTTTTGACTGCAGATCAAGCGGAGTTTTCTCAATTTGAAGCAGTCTCACAATGGCGCAGGGAAGCAACCACATATAACATTGCAGTTAAATCAATGACGTGGATCATTTAGCTTAGATCCAACGGTTTGTGGGGGAATAAATTAAACAAAGTTTATGAGAGATGCGCCCCCCCGCAAATGGTTTAGATGAAACCACTGATTACAAGATTGACGGCTATGGTGCATTGCGGCACCTTGAGGTTATTTCGTACAAGCCGCTATCACTACCCCCCGCAGGCAGTTTTCGGTTTTTATAAACCATGGGTGGCTTTGTCATAAATTCAGATAGACGTAGTGGGACCCAAAATGTACCATTGGTTCCTTTTGCTTGCGTTAGAGTAAGATTTTATTTTCAGTTTTATATTATATATTATATATATAATATTAAAACAGATATTTTGTAGATTTAAATAATTCTAGAACTTCCAAGAATCAGTTTTAAAACTGATCATAACAGTTAGTTAGATCAAAGAGCAGATATAAAAGCAGAGGGTAAAGGAGGAGATGAGGGTTCCGTTTTTTAGAGATCTCCAGACATTGATTTTTGTACTGAGATTTCAAGTGATTAATAAAGGAAATACGAACTTCTAACATTTGCGGATATTGATTCGTTTTCTAGTTTACATAATGTATTTTCAGTCTTTGAATAAAATGAAGTATCGAAGCAGCAGGTCTCTTTTTGCATATGTAAATAAGAGTTAAAATCCTTAATAGGCGCTCCTTCATTTTAACTGTTCTTTGCTTTTCATTCTTCCAAAGTCTGAGATGATAGATTCTGTACAACAACATATTGTTTTGGGCTTTTTCCTTTCATTCTTCTTCTGAACATTTCATTCTATATCAGCAAATAATAGCATTGTGGATCGTTTATAGCATTTGATTTTGAAGATGCAATGATTGAACTCTGGAGGTGATTGAACATGGATCCATATATCTGTGACATAGTTATTTAAATGGATTGAGCACGGATTCCTTAACACAGCAAGGAATTGTTCAGATCTCCAGACAGTGATCTTTGTATGGATTTTTCAAATGATTGATAAATGAAAAGAAAACTTCTAGTATTTGTTGATATTGATTTGTCCTCTAGTTTACATAATTTTTTTTCAGTCATTGAATAAAATGAAGTATCGAAGCAGCAGGAGTTAAAACCCTTAATAGGCGCTCCTTCATTTTAACTGTTCTTTTCTTTATTTCTTCTAGAGCTTGAAATGATAGATTCTGTACAACAGCATATTGTTTTGGGCTTTTTCCTTTCTTTCTTCTTCTGAACATTTCATTCTATATCAGCAGATAATAGCGTTGTGGGATGTTTACAACATTTGATTTTGAACACTCACTGATTGAGCTCCGGAGGTGGATAAACGGGGATCATATTTCTGTGACATATTTATTTTAATGTCTTAAGCACGGATTCCTTTCACAGCCAAGGAATTGTTTTCTTGAGGTACAACATTACCCATCCATCAGATTATATTTAATGAAAAATCCCCTAGGATTGCTAGAGAGGCTAGCACAAACATTTTTCCAGTTGCTAGATGATTTGCTGAAGATAATTTCACTTATATCAGATTTTTCAGGAGTTATTCTTCTCCCCATGTTTTTCCCTATTATGTTCATGATAAGCTCCTAGCTAGGGAAATTGCCTACCAACTTATAGTAAGTGGTATTTCCAAACAACTCAAATATTCCAAGAAGGCCATTTGGCCTAATTTCCCTTTACAGTGCGACACTTTTTCACTTTTCGATATTGGTCATGCATTCAAGGAAATTTCAAATGTCACTTCATTGAATTTGGCTTCAATGCCAAAGAGGCCATTTGACCCTAATGACGTGGTTAAGAATTTTACCACTGAGCTTAAATTGAAACCTTTCTTGAATGAGAAAGATATGTCTGACGATTTCTTTCAAGGTATGGAGAAGTTCACAGATGTATTGAAAAATGCATCCAGTCAGCTCAATAAAAATGACTTTGAGGCTTTCCAAGCATTTAGAAATAAAATGCTGGAAATAATCCCTTTGGATTTTCTATTTATTGAAGATGTCAACAAACCAACTCCAAGAATTAGACTGGATAATGAAGCCAAGGACATGTCTGAAGATGAATCCCAAGAGAAATCTAATCATGATTCAGGGAAATCACAACATAATTCTCAGAAATCGGATCACTCTAATAATGAATCCGAGAGAAAGATTGAGAGCCTAAAGAAAATAATTGATAAAATGATTAAAGGGATTGAGATGCAAACGAAAGGAGAGATTAATGGAGATGGATCATCTTCTCAAGACGTTCAGTATATGCAGAATACACCCGACCAGACAGAGAAGCCTTAGCTAAAAGATTTGAAGAGTGAATGAGAAATTTTTTCCAAGGCACTACAAACACCACAACCAAAGCCTTATATTGATGAATCCACAAGTTTCCAAATGCCAGAGAATTCTCAGAATTTAGTGGAAATTGCAATTCCACTACAATAGGTACCTGAAGTTCATGATCAAGAGATCATTTCGGCATACCCTATATAATAGATTGTTTTACATATTGAAGAGATACCCTCACTTGATGTATTTTACAGTCCCAGTCATAAGGTTGTAGTTAAGAGAAGAAAGAGAAGAAGAATGGATGAAACAATTTCAAATATTATGAATGAATCCGTAGACGTTCTATGGAAAGACCCTTTGGCTGATCCTACAGAACATTTGACTAAGTTATCCCAATACGCAGGAGCATATGCTATTGCTACCATTGAAAAAGCCACAAAGGCACAAATTCTACTGAAGCAAAAAGAATACAAAGTACAAGAGTTAGAAAGACTGTTAGACCATAAAATTTTTAACTCCAGCAAGAAGATTGAAATGAAGATGTCTCTCAATTTCAAAAGGAGTTTGAAAGAATGAATTTGCAGCACCAAGTGCATATTACAGAGAAATAAACACAACTTGAAGCAGCAATGAACAAATTGAAAATCCACCCTCAAGTAGAGCTATTCATAAAAGAAGCACTGGAAATGAATGCAAAGCTAAAGCAACATCAATAAACCTTTTGTCAACAAGATTCAACCACCAGCTC
The DNA here is from genome assembly GCA_034641835.2 of Pinus albicaulis. Classification (NCBI taxonomy): domain Eukaryota; kingdom Viridiplantae; phylum Streptophyta; class Pinopsida; order Pinales; family Pinaceae; genus Pinus; species Pinus albicaulis. The sequence continues at coordinate 407,842,038 of CM076574.1, forward strand.
TTACTGTGATACAAGAAAAATCCTGATCCAACAAGTGGCTAACAGGAGACTTGAATGTGGGAAAGTTGAAAAGAGGATTAATGAGTTCATTTAGTGGCAAGGATTTGACTCAGGAAAGAAATACGACCTACCTCAAATAGATAAATTTCACAAAGAGATTTTATTTAAGGATTGAGAAGTACAACTGAGACAAGCAGAAAAGGAAACAATGAAGGCATCAAGGTTAACAAATGAAATTATTGAATATGTTAATGAATAGATTTTGAAAGCTGAACTTATTAAATAATCCACAACTAAAGTGCTCTTAGAGCTCAAACCATTAGAAGCATAGTGGAAGAAATATATAGAGATGAAGGAGGAAATGCTTAAAAAGATAAATAAGTTTGATCAAGAAAATTACTGAAATTTTCTGAGAAAACCTTATCATCTGTGTCTAAATCTATAGTCATTAACTAATTCAACAAAGAAAGCGTAACCAACACTTTCGAATGCAGTGTTCAAAGGCCAGATCAGATCAGGAATTACGCAGCCAGCTCAACTAAAGCCAATGATGGATATTTTTCAGCTCCGATATCAAATGCGCAAAGAGGATAAACACACATAATCATGTTGTTATTTTATTTCCTAGATTGTAGTTTAAGTTTACTCCTTACAAGGATGGTTGTTTGAAACCTCCTCTATTTTTATGTAATAATCTATTTTTAAACATATTGTAGTTTAGTATTTAAACCCTTCTCATGAATTTAGAAAAGATCCTAGAAATTTGTCAAAAACATTTGCAAAGAATGAACTTCTGTAAGTTTGTGGATGCTTTGATGAATTAATGGAACGAAATCTGTTATCTTTTGAAATTTGAAGCTTTTAACCTGAAGTTGCACTATTGTACTCTTTAAATTGCTTGAAAGTGAAGAGGAACAAAAAAATACTGTCAGTTTGAATGATTAGAACCTCGTATATATGGTACTTCTACACGTTGTATTAAGTTTTTCTTTTTAGATTGATAGTTATCTTTTTATCTTCATTATATATTTGAACTGTTATCATAAATGAATGTTAAATTCACTTCTGTACTAATATTTGTTTATGATTTCTTATCTTATATATAATCAAACATATAAATGCGATATACATTTCACAATTCTTTTAATTAAACTATTTTGTTAAAAGAATTATCTTTACATAATTTTCATCTCTTCCAACTGTTAAATAATCTTCATTACTAATAGTTGGAAGATATCTTTTTAGAACGCATAAAGGAATGAACACCCCGGTTATATAGTAGAATAGATAGTTTTTGATAAATTCATATGATAGATTAAATCATTTCCCATTTGCATGTTATATAAGAAAAACACACCCCAAAATCATCCTTATTGGGAAACTGATCCCTTTATCCCTAGTCGGAGCCACCACACCAAACAGAAAAGGACTTGCTCTATGGTCCGGACTGGGTGGTTTTCCCCCATGTTGTTGCAACGAAATTGCGAGGCCTCAACAGGAGGGACACAGAATCTCAGAGACACCCACAACTAGAAGGAACAAGGGTTTATTATCTATTTTGTGAAGAAAACATGCAAAGTTTGCCCAGGAAAATAGGATGAGACTTCTGTGTGTGATTTGTGCCCAAAGAGGTCTCTGTCCAGGTAAAAGCAAGGAAGAGACTATTGAAAATTCTGTTTGTAGTTTGGTTTTGTTCTTGTTAAGGGAGGAGGGATGTAGCCCTAGGGAAAGGACTAAACAACCTTAGATCTACTACTATAGGATGCCAGCTGCTGAAATACCTCCAGGTTTTGTGCACATGAGGTCTTTAGAGGACCCAAGTCCTAGAGGAAACCAAGATTGACCTTAGATGTAGAACATAGGCAACAAAGTCCCAAGGCAGAGAGAAGGTCTTGAGACAGTGTGAAGGGGTTGATATGCTAGGAGAATATGGATTGCTAAGCATAGATCTTGAAGTCTGTTCACAAATGAAATTGTGAACAATGTGCTTTAAGGGCTAATGTACAATCTTGAAGGACGTAATGATCGTGAGTAGCATAGCTATTTGGGATGATCATGCATAATATTTGAAGGATTGAATAACCTATGAGAAGTTGAGTTGGACAAAGATCTGGAAGGAGCTATAGAATTGTGTGTTGATGGCAAAGGAAAACCATATGTCAAAGGGAAAATGAATACTGAAAGGACTGGTGGTAAATGGACACCTTCAGCAAGAAATTCATGTGTGTTTGTTCTTGTCTTTTTTGGGCAGATTTAGATACGAAGAAGCAGATCTCAAGTCCTAGTTTTGTATCACTATGTATGCCATCTGTAATAGTGACCCAGGGCCATGATCTAGGAGCCTCATGATTCTTTTATTAATGGAATCATAAAATAATCAAACTTTGGGTTAAAATCTCTGTGTACTCAATTGATTTTGGCTCCAAAAATTTCAATTTGAAAATTCAAATTTTAGAATTTGAGAGGTCAACTCCCGCCTTTTGATTAGGCCAACCTCCCCCATCTAGTAGTATCTTCATCCTATATAAATATAGGAATCGTTTACGGTCCTCAAATGATAAATTTTAACACTCATCTTGTGCGAATTATCTATATGGTTCTTGTGGCCATGTGTAGTCACGCCCAACTAAAGGAAGAGGTCGATTTTATAGAGGGTTTTTGGGTTTTATTTTTTTTCTTTGGTTGAAATTTCTTGTTAAGATGTGAGAATATTTAATGTGCACTAATTCAATCCTCTCTAAGGCCATGTTTCTGAGATAAAGGCACAAAACAGAGGCAAATTTTTTGAGGTATGTTTGAGCCTATCTGGGGAAATTTTTGTGGTTTACTGAGGTATATTCCGACCTTATTGTAAGGTACGTCTTCGGGTGGTTATGGACTGAAATATGAGACAATAAATTCTCTCTTCCCGAGGATCCTATTTGCATATCTGTGGTAGAACAAAGACTTATTAAAAGACATATTTTGGGACTCTTCGTACTCACGTTACAAAGCTCTTCCGAAGGAGATTGGAAGTGTTTTCTTGGTTAGTAATTAGTTCTTCTGAGGTTGTTCATTTGGATAAGTTTTAAGGGTGATTTTGGCACCATTCACAATTATTTATTTATTTATTTGATGAAATTGATCTCCATAATTCTGTGGTAATGTATGACCTATTTCAGACACCGTTAAGCTACCATCTAAGGCTCGACCTTGAAGTATTCCTTGGATCTTTCTGAGGTTAAAGTCCAAGGCCTGTTTGCATTGTTTATGAGGCTATTTCAGACCTATTCCTGATTATATATGTTCCCTAAACAAATGCTTTCTAAGGCCTGATATACAAAACATTGTACAATGTATTGAAGTCCTTTGTGGACAATCTAGAGGCCAAATTTTTGATGTATTGGAGGATCATTTTTGCACTCTTCTGAAGTCTGTCACAACCCTCATTATGATCAGTATAAGGATATTTAAAGGCTGTTTTCTTTCCCTTTAATAAATCAGACCTAAATTCCATCTTTGTTTCCTATTTAGGACTTGTTTTAAATTCAATATGGCAAACATCTTGAGACTGATATTTGAAGGCTAGGGTTCTCTTCTTGAAGCTTATTTTGAGGTAGGCTAATCTGAACTATTTGAGCATAGGTTTAGGTTTTTCAAAGTTTGAATTAGGGCCAGTCCTTGAAAAAGTGGAAGTACCAACAACAAAATGATACAAATAAGGTTTTATCTTGGCACTAATACAAGTATGTTAATATATAAGAAAAAGACATATATCACGTGGGATGAATTAATGGGTGACAATAGTCAGCAAGGGAATTGCTACTTGTTTTGAAGAGATAATTGACAGTATTTCATAAAGTAGTCTCCCATTGACCTTAGTTGAAGAACTCAGTAACTTGGACAAGGAATTTCAGAGAAGATCTCTTAGAAGTATACTTGATAAAAATATGAAGTAATCTAGTGACATATTTGGATGATACATTTGGATATTCCTTATAGCAGAATAAGAAGATCATCAATGGGGAACAATGTTTTAAAGGCTGTACCATCTTTAACAGACTTGAGATCACTCAAAGGAATTTTTAGGCACTTCTCTTAGTAGTGAATGGAAAACTTCTCTTGAGGTATGGAACATGGCATTATTGGTTAAAGGAAAAGACATTAAGAACCAATTTTGAGGTTTGACAGAGTTTTGGACATGATTGCATATTTGGAGAATTCATCAACAATAAAGGAAGTTTTATTGAGTATCTTTGTAAGTGGGTCATTCTCGATACAAGAACCAAAAATACTTCTCTATTTTTATATTTTCAGGGTGATAAGGTGGTGCTAGGGAAAGTTGAAGCTTGCAGGGTGTTGGGGCATCCTTTCAGTTGGAGCTAATAAAACCAGGGAGTTGGAGTTGGTAAAATCAGGGTATAGGAGCATCCCTTTAGGAGTTGGAATTTCCTGATAAATTGAATGATTTTCTAGAGTACTAGGAAGTTGGAGCTGAGAAATATAACACTCAAATTATTTTAGAAAAATGTTTATTGGTTTTTATTTTGGAAGGGTTTCCACCTAAAATTTATTGTGCAATGCTCTTGTGATGTGTTGATGATTTATGTTTGATTTTATGTTGATGCTATGGAATTTAATAATTAAATAATTGTAGGTGATGTTGATTCATCCCCCTCTCAGAATTTCGAAAAATTGGTATCAGAGTAGGGTCCTGTTGACAGTGTTGGATTCCGCAAACATTTCAAGGGGATCTCCCCAGTGGGAAGTCCCAACTAGACCTCACACCATTTGGTGTAGGAGTCCCATCTGGTCATACCAAATGGCCACCATTGGAATGACTTGGTCACAATTAGACATAAGATAATGCAATGCCTCTTTGGGTCAACAAGGATGTAAGCTTTGAGAGACACCCGTGACCCAATATAAGGTATACTAGGAATAATTACGTGACTGGTGAGAGAAACAAGCCATCGGTTAGAAAAGTAATAATACTATGCTAAAAGGGGACATGGGGAAATGAAAAATATTTGTTGAGTACGTGTATATTAGTCCACATAGTAAACAAAAATCATTGAAACATAACAATATTCATTCAACAATGAACATAACTAAGTTTCAAAATAGTTCATTAACTTAGTATGTGAATATCGCAACATATACTGTACACATAACTAGAATAGTCCAATTATATACACAATACATGTGTGAAGGAATGCCAACTCAGTGAAATTTTGATTATAGGCATAAGATTCCAAGTACACTGTTACCATGATGAAACACTGTATCCAATAGTGGAACACAAAGGCACAACTTGCTTCTCCAAAGAATAATTTATCTCCAATGTGATATAAGAGAAGCCAAGGCTAAGCCTCCAAAATCCTAGCCAAAAGGTTGTAACTAGAGCTATGAGGAGCTATTTATAACAAATACAATGAATCTTGAGCTTCTCATGACTCTTTTAATTCTAAAACTATTCATATTCTAACATGACTAATTACATTCCCATGAGTGGCTTTTCATATTCCACATGTGTCCTTTGGACTTCATTACATAACATTTATTACATAAAATAATTTACACATGAGGCAATGGCCTAATAAGACAAAATTTCTAAAAGAGGAAGCTCATCAAATTGATAGATCATGTGCTTCTTAATGGAGTTCATTTGTGATTTAAGAGTGCCAAGATATGAACTCCTTTGCGATGGATTCGATCCAATATGGCAAGTCTCCTTTGTAGTGCACTTTCATTAGGAGAATTTTGAGGTCTAAAATGGGCCTCCTAAGAAAAATGTACAATCAAAATAAACTCTATAAGAACCAATAGGATTCAAGATGATTATGTCAACCATGTGGGATGATTCACCATTTTTGGAGTAAAAAAAGTAAAATGATTAAAAAATAATAAAATAATAAAATTAAATTTTCAACTCGTATTTTCAACTTATCTCCCTAAGGTTTTACTCAAATTTTAAATGGGAGTACTCGTTGGATGCAAAATTTGATTCCTCATCCAAGGAGTACACATGTTGCATACTTTCGATGAACCCTGCTACACGAAAAAATGAGAAATACATGAAACAACGTGATTGCAATCAAATTTTTCATGTATTTCTCATTTTTCATGTAGAAGGGTCCATCAAAAGTATGAAAAATGGGTACTCCTTGGACGAGGAATCAACTTCTGCTTCCAACGAGTGTTTCCGCTCGAAATTTGAGTAAAACCTTAGGGAAATAAGTTGAAAATACTAGTTGAAAAAGTAGTTTTTTCTTTTTTCCCTCTAAAATTTAATGATGTAATGTAATCTTATTTTATTATTTCCACTATTATTTTATAATTTCCTTAGGAGGCCCATTTTATACCTCAAAATTCCCCTAGTGCACCTCCAATGCCTCTGACAATATGTTATTGGAGCTTGACTGGACATTATTCCACAACCATGAAAGCTTCATGTGCACTTTGACTGGTGCAAAGGTATACTAATAAATAACATCTTTGGTCACCTCCAAACCTTCCTGTTTGGTCACCTCCTTGATTTTTCCAATGTAACCCATGATCTCCTGAAATATGACCTCCCTGCCTCTAATTGCTTTAAGAGTTCCAATGGCAGACATCCCATGCTTATGTGTAAGAGACTCAAACCCCTTATGCAGTTGGTTATAAACAACCATAATATTCTCCAACTGTGCTCCAAGATGCGAGTAGTTATGTAGGTGGAGTCTCAATTACACTTTGTAAATTTCTGTAACAAAATCTTCCTTTTTTTCCAAGTGCTTAGGAGGATCTGGATATTTGGCAGTCCAATCCTACATCAGATGAACTGTTTTGGTTGCTATCTTCAAGAGTTTCACTACTTCTTTTGCGTTCTTCTGAATTCCAATGAGAGGGGCCTTGACCTGCTATATAAGTATCATCTCATCGTATAGTCATGCCATGGTATCCTCCATTGGTCCCAAATATTCTAGCATCGACTATTTCCATTTTGCGGTACTATAGTTCTGTGATGACAACCACTGGTTCTTCTCGGCAAGATACTCCCCCTGTTGCTTCATCGTAGAAAGTTCTATTTTCAACTTGGCATTCTCATTTAGTAAATAATCAGAGTTATCCTGTGCCGCTGTAGAAAATGAAACATTTGCTGCCATAACTTCCCTCATATTTCTTCTAATGTTGGAGGTAATCACCTTTTCTGTCTCTACAGAGACTAGGTTCTGAGGATCCCATGGGAAATATCTATGCCTTTGATGTACGATCCTGTTTTTCAACTGATCAAACATTATGCTACATATATCCATGACTCGGTCTATTGGAGGAGGTGTGATCCACATTTCTCTGAATGGAAGATGTACTCTTGTCAGTGATTTTTCACCGAGAGGACTGGGCTCATCATCCATGGGCTGGAATCATGGTTTTTTCTTCCTTTTCCTGCTCCTCCTCTAGTTCTTGAGTCAATTATTCTTCTTCCAATCTCTGTGCTGCTTCCTCCTCCTGAGACTGCCTCTATTGTTCTTACCCTTCCTATCTTCTCTCTTCTTCTTCTACCAGATTATTTTTGAGCAACTCATCCTTCTTCCCGCTCTCCTCATCTCTTATTCTTCTTCTCCTTCCTCTCTCTTCTCTGGATATTTTTTTGTAGCTCATGTATTCAAAGGAACAAATTTACATTTTCTTTCGCTTTCACCTGATGAGTACCTGATTCTTTTCCTGGGAGCTAAATTTTTAACTTGAGGCATTATTTCCTCCTCCTCCTATTCCTATTCATGCTCCTGCAAGCCATGAGCTGGTGAGTTGTGAGGTGAAATGGTATCCATGGCTGGATTTGTCTTCATTTTGGCATTGCACCAATTCTTTATATTTTCATCATCTAGTCGACATATTAATGAATACCTTGTATTATGTTTGATCCTTTCACAATGTACCCTGAAAATTTTTCTGGGATCATATGCATGGAAATATTTGTTGGAATTATTTTCATTGATGGAAAAGGAGCAGCAAGGAAAGGAGAAACAAAACAAGCCAAGGAGCAGCAACAAGGTATGCAGGAGAAAAGGAACAACAAAAGCAACAAGGCAAAGAAGGAAAAAATGAAGTGAATAGGCAACAAAGAAGCAAAGATGTTATGGAAAAGGAGTAGTGAAAAGGTAGCAAGCAGCAAAAGAAGGAAAAGTAGTAAGAAGCAACAAAATATGAGATGCAAAGGAGTATAAAAAAGTAACAATGAAAAAGAAGCAACAGGAAAAGAAGCAGAAACAAGGAATACTCAAGGAGCAACAACAGGTAAAGGAGAAACAACAAGGAAATGTATACACTAATGAATAAGATCAACAATGCAAAGGAGAATAAGAAGGAAGAGGAGTTGTGATACTTTGAAATGTTTTGATAATGTTTCAAACATTGTTATATTGAAGAATTTGTTGTGATGTGAAATTGATGATTGAGCTGAATTATTGTGATGCATTAATAATAAATATTGTTGTTTGATGTTGGAATTAGGTTGATGCATTTAATAATTACATGTGGTTGAAATTAATATTGGATGGATTATTTATTTTTGTGGTCTAATATTCAAGAAATGAAGATTTTGGAAACGAATGAGTGGAAGACAAAGAGTCAAGCCTATTCACTTCATATTCCTATGTGGGATACAAACAACCAAAAAAATATATTTATAAAATATGTGATTTTGGAAGGCATTGTGAGGTTAGAGAGTTGGAGAATGTGAGAGCGCTGATTGAGATGTTATGCATTAATTAACTAGCACATATGGAGCTTATGTGAAGTATATTTTAAGGGAAGAAAAGGCAGAAATGAAGATGGATAGATGCAAAATTTATGACCAGGAAAACCAACACAGTGTTGTTTATTGTTTGCATCATGGGGTTGTAGTCTCCTTTCAATTAGTGGATTGATAAACATTAGGTTGGATCCTGTTGAAGTAGGAGCCTCCTGTGGGTTGTAGCCTACATAAAACACATGGGAGTTGGAGCTTCCTTGCATATTTCAACTTGCAGAAAATTGAGGTAGTAGCCTCTTGTAGGTTGGAGCCCATATAAAATCAGATGTAATAAGGAGTAGGAGCTTGCCTTTGCATCAAAATGATAATATAATCATGGTTTTCTCCCTTATGGGTTTCCACTTATATCTGATGTCAATATGTATGGTTATTATGTGCTGATGTGATGTGTTGGTCTTCTTATTACTTTTTGTTCACAAATTCAATTTGCTGGTCATTATTTGTTAAGCTTATCATGTAATGTTTTAGTTAATGACATTAATGAAAATATTTTTAACGTTCATGAATGGACTAAACTGATTCACCCCCCTCTCAGTTTAGTAAAGTTTTCATCAATTGGTATCAGAGCAGGTTCCTTCTGTATAAGCCTAACAACTTGAAGGTAGGTATGGTTGAGTCATGGACTATCAAAGAGTACCTTTGTTGAGCGCAAGAAAATTTCATGAATGGAAAGATAAGGTAAAATCTGAACTGATATCTTACAGACCTGGTGTATGAAAAATAGTATGTGATGTATACTACAAAGATTCTCCCTCTTTACAAGAAAAAAATGGAATGCTAAAGAAAAATGTGTTATGTTTAACGATATTCATAATAAGGATCTTGATATAGTAATATATTTAACTTTTGCAAAAGAAATATGGGATAGACTGAAACTTATTCATGAAGGAGAGACTAGTAGAAGTAGTACAAAAAAAGAGAATGGTAAGAGGAAGAATAAGAAGCCTTGTCAAAAATAAAATGAGACCTGTTCTGCACCTGATTCTGATGAATGAAAGTTATCTAAAGAACAAACCAAGCTTTACATAGCCTTGAATGAAATATAAGGATTGAAGAATGAGAGCATAGAATATAAGAAATTGCTGTAAATATGTGATGAAAGAGAACATAAATTCAAGGAGGAAATTATTAGTTCGAGGACTCAATTAGAAGAAGCAAGGAGAACTGATGAAATGGTGAGAAAATGATTGAAGGAGAAAGAAGAAGAATATAAATGTTAGAGGCCAATACTAATTCAACTAGAAGTGAGTTAGAAGAAAAGAACAAATTGTGCAAGCAGTTAGAACAGGAGTTTGTCTCTATGAAAAAATCTAAAAAGTGCAGTAGATCAAAGGCAACCATAAAAGATAATGAAACAACTCTAAAAAATACCTAAAGAAGAAGAGTCCAATAGCAACATGTATTATAAAGAAATAAATAAAAACAAGAAGCAACATCAAGAAAAAAAAATGAGGCGAATAAATGGTCATATACAAGAATGTAATTTGCTACTAAAGATGAATTGAGAAATTTTGGAAAGTTTCAAAGGGAAGAATATATTTCATGCTTCCATTTCCATGAACTCGGAAACATAGAAACAGACTGTAAGAACAAGAAGACCAAGACTATTCAGAAAAATATACACCAAAAAAGAAGGCACTATCCAGCAAGCAAACAAAGGAGAACATCAACATTCACCAAGTACACAAATAATTTCTATGGTTACTGTTATCTAAGCAATGAATTTGGACATAGAGCTATTGAATGCAAAAATTATGTAAATAGAACTAGAAATGACTCAAGAAATCACACATAATTTGTTCCTTTGCTCAGCTAAATAAAATTTTATTTATGTGGAAACTTTGGCCACAAAGCCAATTTAAGATTGCAATCTACCAAATATCCTAAAGGACTCTAGACAGATGATAAAATATAATGAAATCAAATCAAACAATAAATAAAAAAGAAATGCTTACACTAGAAAGCAACCTACTGAAGTGTGGAAAAGGAATAAAAATGAGCATCTTGTATAACACCCTCTTCCCACATCTACCCAAGTAACCGACCAATAAGGGTAAACATGCGATGAGAGGATACTAATATGAGATTCGACCTCCTAGATGAAATCACGGAAGTGGAGCCGACGGAAAAAAGACAACACACCTTACACAACATCAAAACATCCTCAAGAGGTAACCCAACCTTCCAGGCCCCTGAACCCTAAGGGAGATTGAATTTTTGACCAATTTGAGCCTTAACCATGGGCATTCCAAGGAAAGGTAGCGGCTAAAAGCCTATAGTCATGGGCATGCCAAGGAAAGGTAGAGGCCAGGTCTTGGTTTGGTCAGTTATGTGCCTGAAACTCTAGGATTTGTGCCACACTTTTAGTCCTAGAGTTCAAGTCACTTCCCATAAATTCATGAAACTGTAGGGGATGATAAATAAAATTAAAACAAAGATACGAAAGCAATAAAATCATCAGGAACTCATCTGGACCCCTCCTAGCCATGACATGAATTTTGTCAAACATGTCACAAACAATGAATCTACAGGTATAAAAAACAAATTTAAGGATGGGGGTCTCATACTTATCTGAGAATCGCTAACAAGAATTTCTCCCTTACATCATAAGCTAAAATACAATCTATTTGACCATAGATACATTGTGTATTCATTTACAGGTAAAAACTGGATAGAGCCATACATCATCACTGATCAAATACATGTTTATAACCAGCACAATAACAACATAAATACAATTGATACAACATCAATAGAATCCATACATAAACCAGCACATTTTCATACCAAATACCAAAGGAATGAGCTCTTCATTAATGTATGTAAAAACCAATCGGAGATGGGACTACCACGTTCCACCCGACCATATATTGGTTGATCCAAATATCTCTTCATCCAATCACCCCCATGCCATATTCCAAGCATGAATGTGGGACTCAAACCGAAAGACAACCAGGGCATCCCGAGGCTAAACCACCTCACCCTCATAAAAAGAGACCAAGCTTTACTGTAATCCATCCCAGGTCACTAGGACAACACAATAAACATGTCATAACCAACTTTACCGTGATCTACACCTGATCACTAGGCCAACACAAGCATGGATATTACCAGATTCTATCTGCCTACATCGTGAGGAATTTTCATATCTCGTAGTATCTCAGGCTTTACCACAACCCATAGTATGAATCAAGGGCCACTAAGCCCTAAAATGAGACATACTGTCCAGGATTTACCTTGCATCCCATCCTGGGACTACTAGGCCCAACAGAGAGCACCCACCTCTCAGGCTTTACCACAATCCAAACCCGGATCACTAGGACCTAAACCGAGGCAAATAACCTATAGGTTTTACCATATATCCTGTCATTCATAGGTCGATGATTCCTAGGCTCACCTAGGAAACACACTATCTGACTTTACCATAACCCAAAAGTGCATTTCAAGGGTTACTAGTCCATGTGTTATATCAATTCAGAGATCCACCCTACTCAACTTCGAATCCATCCAGAAATCCAGCTAAAAAAAAACACGAGAAATCCATAACAACATGGCTTTCTAGAAATGGAAAGGCTAGGCTGAAAACACTGTCACACCTGACAAAACCCCATTCTAAGACAAAAAATAACCACATGCAATACCTTGCATGCCATATATAGCAAGGAAAACACACATGAAAATCGAGACCTGCCAAAAATCCTGCTGTAGCTGCTTGATTCTTGCTCCTCCTCGCTTTCTTCCTCCTTCTTATTGTTTTCTTGCCTTTCTTGGTCCAATGCCCAAGTGCTCTAAGAAACTCTTTAGGTGTCCAAGAGTGAGAGAGAGAGATAATAATGAGACAACTCCAAAAATGCACTGACAAAAGGTTGAACCAATGAAATCTTACCAATTGATCCTCATAAGCATTTTTATTAATTAGGGCTCTATTTTCTTCATTTTCCATCATTTTCCTCCTCATATGCAACTTTTGACCTTTCACCTTCGTTTTTTCCTATTTTCCACGATTTTCACAAATAAATGCCAATAAATTCCACTTTGCCTTTCCAAAGCATTTTCCAATTTTTTTAACCACATTAACTGAAATGAACACCCACTAGGATGTTTCACACAAAATTCAGCTTGGAATACGTGTCCCAACAATCTTGGTTATTAGTTTTAACTTTTATTACATGGAAATTACACCAGGGCTGTTATAGAACCCTCCCCCTTGGGGGACATCGTCCTCGGTGTTCAACCACACATATACCTCAGCAAAACCGTTGAAAACAGAATATACTGCCTATGGATATTTATAACACAACTTGTTGTAGTATTTTCAATTACCACTGCTGAAAACATGATAAAAATACCATTTACTGAATCTTTATAACACAATTCATTATAGTATTTACAATAATGTACACATATACACGTCTACACATTTGCTCAACCAACAAATAAAATGATACCAAATGCATGCATCTACAACAAGGGAATCTAGAGGCTCACACCTCCACCCTCAAAGTAGTACCATGATTCACTTCCTTCCATGGATGTCCATAATCCATTGTTAGAGCCAAATCTGCATCCAATTTACAATGCTACAATTCTATGCCACTTGTCCTCTCAGTGAACAGTTACCGGCTCATTGTTCCAGGGCACACTCCCAATGTGCATCTGATTCCATCTGGAAATGCTAATGACCAAGCAAATCCATCCCCGACCTTCCATTCTCTGCTACACAGTTCATCAGGAAATCCAGTAATCCCATTATGTGCAGTCAATCACCTTCCAAGTTCACTTACATCCCCTATCCTGGGTGATCCATCCCTTGGCAAGGCTTCCTCGCATCGAAAGTTCAAACAACCAAGGAATATACCCGCCTCAATGATAATACCGTTCATAACATGCTTATGGAAATAAATGGCCACTATTGGGTACCAGTGTCCCGCGATGGCCCTGCTCCTGAAGTGCTCTACCATCATACTCCCTGCTTCAATTCATTTTGATGTCGCTACTAATGCTTGCAATAAGTTTCAACCACCCAACCATACATTTTCGTGCTTCCTGTAACAAGCACATAATTTCCATTAAATTCAAAATAAATTGAAATACCTTCAAATCATACCTCAGGGGTAGCTCATCAATAAAGTGCACTTGAAATTCTGTTAACTTCCTGTCACCACAAGTCAAACTAGATGTTTGATCAATCATCATGTATAAACATATCACATCTGGTTAGCTCAGAATCCAACCATCATAAATTAAAATAATGAATCGCATGAAATCACCAAAAATAATAATCGTAAATCACATGCAACCATCATAACTTAGAATCACATATCACATGCATAATAATACTGAAATAAAATACCGATACTTATCCTTCATTGGTCCTTACTTCTGCCTTTGTTCTTTTGTACACACTCCATATCAGTTTCCAATCCTAGCAAGCACCCAGTGCCTTTTCTCCTCTTCAACCATGTACACACACACACATTGTACATCACAACACATATGCCCACATACAACATACAACACCATACAATACACGCACCCACACTAGCATACGACGCATACACCTACACTCAGTGTACAATAAAACACAATACAGATGCCTACACTGACATACAACACATACACCGACAACCGGTGCACAATACATACGCCTACACCGGAATACAACACATACACCTACATCTGGTGTACAACACAACACAATACATATACATGTACAAATTACAACATAATGAATGCAAATTTTTCGATACCATGATGACACCATGCACCTACATAGTACTGCATTCATGGAACACAACATGTATGTCATGCACACAATACCACATGTATACAAGTACCATATGCACAACATGTACATAGTACCATCTGTACACAACACTACTTGCAAACCGTGTGCACAACATCACATGTACACGAAACCACCTACACAACCTGTGCACAACGCAAAATGTACACCACACAACCTGTACAATGTGTACACAATACCACATGTACATGACACCACATGTACGATGTGTACACGAAACCACATGTACACATCGCCACATGCATGACATGCACACAACACCACATGTAAAACATGTACACAAAACGACATGTACAATCATGCACATAATGCCTTATGTACATAGCACCATATGTACAACATACACACAACACCATATGTACATAGCACTGCATATACAACATTTAAATAGCACCATATGTACACAACAACACCACACGTACAATCATGCACACAACACCATATGTACATAGCACCATATGTACAACATGCACACAACACCATATGTACAGAGCACTGCATATACAACATGTACATATCACCACATGTACACAGAACCACATATCCAACATGCACACAACATCACATATTCAATATACATACATGACATCTCATATCAAACATGTACATAACACTAACTATACCTAGCACTACATATATACACATAATATCATATATACAATAAACATACAAAATAATATGTACATAATACTACATATGTTACATGTACACATCACCATAGGTACAATCACGAAATATACAACATACGTGACAATGGTATTGCACATCCATCAACCACACACTAACCCCACAAGTAACCTAGCTTCTAGTGTCTTATCCATGCTTGTCCCAGCATGCCGCAAAGCATACTGTTTTCACTCCACTGATGTATCCCTCAACATAGCCTATCCATAACATAAACACAGACATAGTATAATCACATAATATCAATTCATAACCACATGATACTGACCTCATAGATTTTTCAAGGTTATTCTTCCCACTTGATTTCTCATAAGACCATGAACCTTTTCATGCCATTCAACTACATAAGAAATCATTCCTCCCCAAGAATGATCCTTGAAAACCTTGTCATACAGTGACATAGATACATATATATAATCAATAGCATAAAACAATCATGATCCTGTCAGACAACAACATATATACATATAAACATTAGCATTAAACAATCATGATCCATGATGACCCTGTCAGACACGCCATACATACATATATACATACATAAACACATGTATATACATGTATACATATATAAACATCAAAATAATAATGATCACAACATAATTACCAAATATCATAAGGTCAAGGTTAAGAGAACTCTCTTTATCCATGTGCAATATCCACAACATTGAGAATAACAATTCCCAACATAGCCAAGGCATCTGATGCCTCAAATCCACTTACTTTACCTTTTTTGTTACCTTCCTCGTAAATTCTCTTCCACCGTCCATTTACTACAATGAACCCAACTAGTCCAATCGACTGTCATATTCTTACCTTCCACTGCGGTTACCCATGCACTGGGCTCCATTAAATTTATTTTTTCCCAAACCAATTCCCAAGACTCAAAACATAAAAAGAAAGAACAAGAAATAAAATAAGAAAACCATGGAAAACCAATAACAATACGACACCACAAAAAAAAGTGGCAAGGCCTTGCACTAGACATAAATAAAAGGGAAAATCTAGCTCAAAAAATAAAAAAATACCAAAAACACAAGACTAGCAATAAACACCATGACTCAATCCCCTTGGTTCCCAATACTTCCAAAGGAAAGCTCAGCTTGAGCCTTCTTCAAAATTTCATGACAGTCTCTTGCCAGTAATCCCTGCATCATATTGCCATAAACACATAACCGTCGCTGCATAAATAAATATACAATATGAAAATTAACTTACCTTGTTGTGCCAACACGCTGCCTTGTAACTGAACACATACACCCCTCAAGGAAATCCAATTCCTTGATGAATACATCCATAGATGGAAACCAATTGTTATACTTGTCAAATACATTTTTACGAATATATCATATATCGACATAATGTCAGAAAAATTCAAGGTTAAGAAGACTTCCTGTATGCAAAGCACTCATTCGTTTGGAATTAGGGTTTCCAAACATAGCTAAAGGAATTCTTACCCAATTCCTTTCTTTTACCATTTACCATGCTACAATTGAATCTTACTACATGTTATCACATCACCTTAGTGTTAGTTATATAAACAAGTCAACTATTACCTTGTCATGCTAATACTAAGCATATTTCCCTGCAACTATTCACACATATCAATCACATGTTCCACATATCAATACATCATATCTATCAATTTGAAATCAACCTTTTCCAAGACTAACAACGATGTCATAATCAAACAAGAGTCAAAATCATAATAGTACAACTAGCACATAGTTAAACTCAACTACATATCAATTGTCTCAACATATATTGTGTTAATACAATCATCCTAAAACAATACCATTCATTCATGCAATATTCCAATCACATATTCATATCATGCAATTAATCAAACATTTAAACAAACTATAAATGTACCATGTTATATAAATCAACTAGAATACATAATAGACACCAAACACTTAAACACAAAATAGATGAAATAGTCAAACGGTCAACCGCCAAGTATACGACATAAGTAAACTCATACCTTAATGTGTCTCAGGGGAGGCTATCTTGTCTGCATAATCAATCTAGTTAGCATGATATAACTTCAAAACAAATAAGCTCAAACAAAAATAAAATCATGATATCCATAACAGTAACTAACTAACATGTTCACATCATAAGCTCATAAACATTTGTTGTTTATGCATAACAATCACATATGTATGATAAGTCTAGATTAGTATCACACAAAGTCACAAATAAGTTGACTCATACTTGAATGTCATAACCCTAACTAGCTACATAGGCTAATCCAATTTAGCATGATACATATGACATCAATATATTAATGCTATAACCCTAATCATCAAGTCAACTAACATATAACAACAATTAGTTAACATATAACATGATCATAAACAACATATAACATAATCATTGAGCTAGCTACAAGTTAACATATAACATGCTCATCAACAACATAAAAAATAATCATAGAGCTAACTACATGTTAACATATAAAATATTCACCAACAACATATAACATAGTCATTAAGTTAATACCATGCTTGACTAAGCAACACATGTAATATCCCAAAATGGGAACTGTCAGCAAGGCATGAATGGAAAACGCATTTTCCAGGAATGGCTACTGTAGGAATTGAAACCAAGACCTAGATACCTTAGATCAATGTATCTAAGACCGAAATCCAAGAGGTGGCTCAAAAGAAATCCCTCTAGGTGGGTTAAACAGATCTCCCACACCTAGTTGTCATTAGAAAATGCCCAATGAAGGGACTGCAGCAAATACATGAACAAGAGATGGAATAACAACGTTATTTTATAGCTGTGGACACATGAAGATCTATATAGCCAACAAATGTATAATATAGTAGAAAATGTATACAAGGCTTTGAGGAATCAATCACTCCAGCTAGGCAATGAAAGCCTCAATGAGACATGTACATGACAATAAAGCAACACTGCTATGCAGAAATGTCATAAGGCTAAAATAACGTAGTTCCTTGGAGACACTGCAAAAAAATACATGATAAAATAAGGATATGACAATAATAGCTCAAGAAATGTGGGGGAGAAAGTTCTCAACCCCTGAAAATAAAAATACAACAGTCCTTAAGAGGATTGGATGAAATATATGTACAAATGGAAAATCTGCAGAAATGCCGGAGTTGCTGGGAAACAGCTGCAACTCAGAAAATATCTGGAGATGGCTGAAGATGATGTAAAATCTGAAATAGAACTCCTCCAAAAGATCTCTCAAGTGATAGGCTGACCCCAACACTAAAGATCTTGCCCTCCAAAATAGTGGTGCAAACCCCCATTGCAGATACTCTCTGAAATAACGCAGTCTAGAGAAGGGACTGCACTGTTGACGATGGAAGATGCTTGGCCTGATGCCAAGATATGAAAATCAGCTCATAAATTCCCTTCACTAACCTCCTAGAGGAATAGGAGCTCCCTCCTCTAAAATATGAGCCAAGGAAAGGTGTTGTGGAACCCTCCACTGCAACACCCAACAACACTACGTTATACTTCAGCAGAAATAACGCAGTGAATGATGGTAGTGGCTTTGGCCTTGAGCCAAGATGTGGAGAAATGAAGTGCAATCCTTCAAGAGGCCTCTCAAGAAGGAGAGGAAATCCTAAAAGGAAACCCTCGTGCTAAACAACACTGCAACTCAGCTGAACAGCCAGAGACTGCAAATAGTCTTCTAGACCAAAATCAATATACTCCAAGATGTCTCACTATGGCTACCTCTTCCTCCTTTTATGCAAGTGAATGTCTCTTTACCCTAGACCCCACAAATTAGCGTTTCTTCCATAAGGAATCTTTCTCCCTCTCAAATTGTGCTGTCTTCTCAAGCAAGCCACACCCTCTTAGGCAGCACTGTTGACTTGGTCAAACTTGACCTCGTCCTCATGCATTTGCCCCTTTTCACACTGGAAGGTGCAAAATAAAGCTGCTCCATTGATCCCTTTCACACTATGAGGGATTTATTCCTACTTATGGGTCTCTTTACCCATTTTATTCACCTCCTAGATGATATAATCAAAGATTAATATTCCAATTTGCTGCATGCAAATTTTGGAATATTACAACACATGTACATATGATCACACTAATTAACTAACATATATCATGTATGTAACCATAAAATCAATATAATGAAAGGCATACACATAACCGTAATTCATATGAACACACAGATAAACTAGCATTTATCATGTATGTAACCATAATAATAGAATTACAAACGTATAAGTAACCCTGATGCTTACAACAATCATGAAACACATACCTGCATGTCAAGCATACAAACTTGTATGACGGTCTTCTCTTACCCCAAAGTCCATTTTTGTAACTTAATTTTAATGATATGCATCTCCTAATCTATCTTAGCCAACAAATTAGCATCATATCATCCAATATCATCATGATGACCTAATTGCATAAAATGACCTTATGCACAACAACCTTCACCATGAAAATGCATGCATAACAACATATCTACACTGACATGCATAAAAAATGGATATACAACCATACACTCATGATGACACATCCCACCATCAACCTTCACATGGAGAGATCACTACAACCATGATCAACACCATGCAAATTCAACAAGCACATAGACTACAAGCATTAGGAACACAACCGTCTTGAGTGCATGACCAACACACCGCCCATCCAGTCCGAGGGTTGAGCCATGATCTGATACCACTCTGTAACACCCTCTTCCCACATATACTCAAGTAACCATCCACCTAGGGTAAACATGCAACGAGTGGCTACTAATATGAGATTCAACCTCCTAAAAGGCCTTACAGAAGTGGAACCAATGGAAATAAGACAAACACACCTTACACAACATCAAAAACATCCTCTAGAGGTAGCCCAACCTTCCAGGCCCCTGAACCCTGATAGAGACTAAATTTTTGAACAATTTGAGCTTTATCCTTGGGAATTCCAAGGAAATGTAGTAGCGAAAATCCTATGTCTGTGGGTATGCCAAGGCAAGGTAGCAGCTAGGGCTCAGTTTGGTCAGTTCTGTGCCTGCAACTCTGGGATCTGTGCCAAGTTTTTATCCCGGAGCCTAGGTCATTGTCCGAAACCTCATGAAACTGTAGGGGATGATTAATAGCATTAAAAAAATGTATGGAAGCAATCAAATCATCAAGAAATCATCTGTACCCCTCTAAAAATGACAGGAATTTCGTCAAACATGTCACAAACATTGAATCTACAGGTATAAACAATAGATTTAAACATGGGGGTATCATACTTATCTAAGAATCAGTAAGAAACATTTATCCCTTACATCATAAGCTAAAATACAATATATTTTACCGTAGATACATTTTGTATTTATTTACAAGTAAAAACATGGATATAGCCATACATCATCATTGATTGAATACATTATTATAACCATCACAATAAGAACATAAATATAATGGATACAACATCAGTAAAATACATACATAAACCAATACATTTACATACCAAATACCATAGTAATGATCTCTTCATGAATGTATGTACAAACCAACCGCAGATGGGGCTACCATGTTCCATCCGACCATAGATTGGTTGAGCCAAATATATCTTCAACCAATCACCCCTGTGCCATATTCCAAGCATGAATGTGGGACTCACACCGAAAGAACCAACCAGGGAATCCCAAGGCTAAACCACGTCACCCTCATCAAAAAGAAACCAGGCTTTACCATAATCCATCCCGTATCACTAGGACAACACAATGAACATGTCATAACTGGATTTACCATGATCTACACCCGATCACTAGGACAACACAAGCATGGATATCAACGGATTCTCTCCACCTACATCATCAGGAATTTTTTTGTCTCCTAGCCTCTCAGGCTTTACCGCAACCCACAGTCTGAGTCATGAGTCACTAGGCCCTAAAATGAGACATACTCTCTAGGATTTACTGTACATCCCATCCCAGGACTACTAGGCCCAAAGGAGAGAACCCACCTCTCAAACTTTACCACAATCCAAACTTGGATCACTAGGCTGTAAACCAAGGAAAACCACCTCTAGTCTTTACCGTATATCCTACCATTCATAGGTCAATGATTCCTAGGCCCACTAAGCCAACATACTATCCATATTTACCACAATCCACAGTCTGGTTTAGGGGTTATCAGGCCATGTGTTATATAAATTCAGAGGTCCACCCCACTTAGCTTCGAATCCATTCGACAATCCAGCTAAACCAAAACATGAGAACTCCAAAACACCATGGCTATCCAGAAATGGAAATGCTAGGTTGAAAACACTGTAGCACCGGGAAAAAACCCATGCCAAGATAGAAAATAACCACATGCAATACCATGCATCCATATCTAGCAAATAAAACACACATACAAATCGATACCTACCAAGAATCCTACTATAGCTACTTAATTCCTGCTCCTCCATGCCTTCTTCCTCCTCCTTCTTACTTTTTTCCTTTCTTGGTCCAATGCCCAAGTGCTCCAAGAAACTCGAAGTGTCCAAGAGTATGTGTGTGAGAGAGAGAGAATAATGAGAGAGCTCCAAAAATGCACTGACAAAAGGTTGAACCACCAAAAGCTTACCAAATGATCCTCAAAAGCCTTTTTATTAACGAGGTCTCTATTTTATTCATTTTCGATTATTTTCCTTAATTTTCCTCCTCACATGTAACCTGTGACCTTTCACCTTCGTTTTCTCCTGTTTTCCATTATTTTCATAAATAAATGCCAATAAATGCCACTTTTCCTTTGCCTTTGCCACTTTCCTTAGCCATATTAACCGAAATGAACACCCACTAGGATGTTTTGCACAACATTGAGCTTTGAAAACATGTCCCATGTACTTTGGTTATTAGTTTTAACTTATATTACATGGAATTGTCATCAGGGCTGTTACAGAACCCTCCCCCTTGGGGGACACGGTCATCGGTGTTCAACCACACATATACCTCAAAAAAACCACTGAAAATAAAATATACTTCCTATGGAGATTTATAACACAACTCGTTGCAGTATTTAAAATGGTCACTGCTGAAAACATGACAAACAAATCGTTTACTAGAGCTTTATAACACAACTCATTATGATATTTACAATAATATACACATATACACGTCTACACATTTTCTCAACCAAAAAATAAAATGACATGATGCATGCATCTGCCACAAGGGAATTGAGAGGCTCACACTTCCACCCTTAAAGTATTACCAAGATTCACTTCCTTCCCAAGAAGTCCAAAATCCATTTTAACAGCCAAACCTGCATCCAATGTCCAATGCTACAATCTTAATCCACTTATCCTCTTAGTGAATAGTTACCGACTCATTTTTCCAGGGTACACTCCCAATGTACATTTGATTCCATATGGCAATGATAATAACCAAACAAATCCATCCCCTACCTTCCCTTCTCTGCTACACAGTCCCTCAGGAAATTCGGTAATCCCCTTTTGTGCAATCACTCACTTTCCAAGTTCCTCGACATCCCCTATCTTTGGAGATCCATCCCTTGTCAAGGCTTCCTTCATTAGGGGAATTATGAGGTCTAAAATGGGCATCCTAAGGAAATTATAAAATAATAGTGGAAATAATAAAATAATATTAGATTACATCATCAAATTTTAGAGGTAAAAAAGAAAAACTATTTTTTCAACTTATCTCCCTATGGGTTTACTCAAATTTCGAGTGGAAACACTTGTTGGATACATAATTTGATTCCTCGTCCAAGGAGTACCCATGTTTCATATTTTCTATGGACCCTGCTACATGAAAATGAGAAATGCATGAAAAAATGTGATTGGAATCACGTTTTTTCATGTATTTATCATTTTTCGTGTAGCATGGTCCATAGAAAGTATGTAACATGGGTACTCCTTGGATGAGGAATTAAATTTTGCATCCAACGAGTACTCCTGATCAAAATTTGAGTAAACAATTAGGGATATAAGTTGAAAAAGTAGTTTTATTATTTTATTATTTTTATTCTTTTTACCTTTTTATTGCAAAAATGGTGAATCACCCCCCATCGATTACATCATCATCTTGAATCCTATTGGTTCTTATAAATTTTATTTTGGTTGCACATTTTTCTTAGGAGGTCCATTTTAGACCTCAAAATTCCCCTAATGGCATCGGAAGTTCAAACAACCAAGGCATACACCTGCCTCAACCATCATACCAGTCATAGCATGCTCATGGAAATCAATGGACACTAATTTGTACCAGTGTCCCAAAATGGCCTTGCTCTTGAAGTGATCTACCAACATACTGCTGCATGTTTCAATTCCTTTTGCTGTTGCTGCTAATGCTTGCAATAAGTTTCAACCACCCAACCAGTCATTTCCTTGCTTCCTGTACCAAGCACATAATTTATGGTAGATTAACAATAAATTGAAATAAATTCAAATCATACCTCATGGGTAGGTCATCAATAAGGTACACTTGAAATCCTGTTCACTTCCTATCATCACAAGTCAAACAAGATGTTTGATCAATCATCATGTATAAACATATCACATCTCGTTACCTTAGAATGCAACTATCATAAATTAAAATCATGAATTGCATGAAATCACCATAAACAATAATCATAAATCACATGTAACCATCATAAGTTAGAATCACAGATCACGTGCATAATAAGACTGAAATAAAATACTGATACTTATCCTTCATCAGTCCTTACTTCTTCCTTTGTTCTTTTGTACACACACCAGATCGATTACTGCTCTCGGTATGGCACCCAATGCCTTTTCTCCTCTTCAACAACGTACACATACACACATTGTACATCACAACACGTACACCCACATATGGCACACAAAACCATATAATACACGCACCCACACTAGCTTACGACATACACCTACACCCAAAGTATAATAAAACACAATACATATGCATACACCAGCATAAAACACATACACCTACACCCGATGCATAATACATATGCGTACACCAGCATAAAACACATACACCTACACCCGATGCACAATACATACATTTACACCGACATACAACACACACACCTACATCTGTTGTACAACAAAATACATATACATATACAAAGTACAACAAAATGAATACACATGTCATGATACCACAACTACACCATGAACCTACATAGTACCGTATGCCCGCAACACAAAATGTACGTCATGCACACAATGCCACATGTATACCAATACCATATGAAAACCATGTACACAGTACCACCTATACACAACACTACCTACACATCATGTGCAAAACATCACATGTACATGACACCACCTGCACATGTACACAATGCCAAATGTACACCACACCACCTGTACAATATGTACAATATACCACATGTACACGACATCAAATGCATGACATGTACATGACACTACATGTACACAATGCCACACGCATGACATGTACACGACACCACCTGTAAACAACACCACATGTACAACATGTACACATTACCACATGCACACAACACTACATGTACAATCATGCGCAGAACGCCATATGTACATAGCACCATATGTTCAACACACACACAACACAATATGTACATAGCACTGCACATATAACATGTACATAACACCATATATACACAACAACCGTCACATGTACAATAATGCACACAACACCATATGTACAACACGCACACAACACCATATGTACATAGCACTGCATATACAATATGTACATAGCACCATATGTACACAACACCGCATATACAACATGCACACAACACTGCATATCGAACATGCGCACAATACGATATTGTTGGCGGAAAAGGGTGACTTCTGGGCAAGACCTAGGTTCAGGCTCGGGGTCAACAAGATTCTGCTGTAGTCTAAGACAACACCGAAATTTTCACCCTGCTCAAGAGAGAAAGGAGTCTCACCTGAGGCGTGATGTGACCTTACTAAGATAAAGAGCTAGAACCATATTACCGAAGAGAGATTGCTAACAACTATCCAAACATTACATTTATACCAAACAAATTCATCGCATATGAATCAGGACAAAACTACCATTTAGCAATTATCAATAAGGACATCAAAAATTTTGAAATCACTAAACATATGTCTAAGAAGCTAACTATCATACACATCTTATAATACACAACCCAAAATTTCTCTATTATATTATATCATCAACACAATACATATTATACTCCACAGAGTTCAACATGATACAAAACAATACATCTTAGGCTCTACAGAGCTCGCAGGACACAAAACTCGATCTCTTTCCCAAAATAGTTCCCCACCCGATGATCATCGAGCGAACTCTCTTTTCCATTGCTTATCTACCTCTGCCGACTGGCACTATCAGTCTTCACCCCTTCTTTTCTTGGTTGTTCTCTTGCGCTCTGTTGTTTCCCGTATTCTTCCACGGTTGGCTCTGCCTCTGGGAGTCCCTCTGTTTGTTCACTGTCCCTTGTTCCTGCTATCTGTGCTGCTGCCTGTCTATGCTCCACCACCTGTCTGTATATTCTCCGCAACCGCAACGGTTCCTTTCCTTTTATAATGGCTCTTTGCCACCTATTCTTCCCGCCACTTGGCCTTCCGTAACTCAAAATTGTCTTATTTAAAAAAAAAGGCCCCAACAGGCCCCGACCACAAGCTATTGACTCATCCTGAGTCAATTTCTCCTGCTGTTGTGGTCCCCAGTTGACCGTCGACTGTTGCAGTCCCCAGTTTACCATCGAATATTGTCTTGGGATGATCCTCTTGGGCTGTCTCCTTCTCCAACTCCATCTGTTCTGCCTCCCCATCCTCTAACAAAGGCCCCAACTTTGGAACCTTTTTCTTGGCTTTTGTTCTGAGCTCTATGAAATCAGTGATCGCTTCTTTCCATGTTTTCATTATGGATTCTGTTTCACTTACTAATTTTTTGACATGTGTGGCATTGATTTGCTGGGGTAGGTCAGTAATAGTTGCATTGAACTAGGGGTCTGCTTCAGAAACCAATTGTTGTATGGTCTCCAATTTATACTTAATTGGCTGCCTGAGATCCCAAAGGAGCTGCTTTATCCTCCGCGAGTTTACTTCAATTGTTTGTATCTGTAGCTCTGGTGCATCGGCCTGATTGTATAGCTGGTTGTGGCTGGCTAGATAAGCTCTTCCTTTAATATCAATAAAACATTTCTGCAGTTGTTCTGAAACGGGTTGCACCTTCATTGTGAGTGAGTTCGAGCATTCATGGATTTGCTCGAGCAGATTGTATGCTTTCGTAACAATGTTCCCTAGTGTCTCCCTTAGCTTATGCATTTTATCCTTTCTCTATGTTACCTTCTCTGCGTACACTGTAGAGGGATCCTGTAGTGTAGGTCTGGCTGAGAGGGCCTGCCTTAGCTCCTAGTTTGTATTACCCAAATTCGCACATGCTGTCTTTATGTGAATGTAGCGTTCGACCCCTGGGAAAGCCCACATATCCACAGGGACTTCGACTACACTAGTGATTGTCGGCCAAAGTTCCTGGAAGTTCTCAGTGATTTGCTCGAGCTGCTGTTGGAGGCTGTCCCTCTTTTTCTATAATTTATTGCACTCATCAGTGAGCATTATAACCTATTCATGCTGCTGCTCATACCTCTAAAGAAGGTCATTGTGAAGGGTCTCCGATTTTCGAGCTGCTACTTATATGAAACTGAAAAGTTGGCCGGGTCCCCAACTCTGAATATCTCCACTGCTTGTCATCTCAGGAATAGGATTTATCTCTCTAAGTGGTTTCTCACTGGCAATGGAGCCTTCAGATTGACCTTGTGGAGAGCTGGTTTGTCTCGACAGAATGGTTTGCGGTTCGGGAATATGAAAAATAGTGGACAGTAGGTGAGTGGGTAGGAATGGCTATAATGCTACAATGGATTGCCGAAATGGATTGAGAGAAGTCTTGACGGGCATGTTATCACAAAATATGACCCTGATAGGCTGCTGATCAAGTAGACTCTGAGTAACTCTTTCAAACCAAAATTTTGGCTGAGGCTTAGCCTCCTCAACTTGAGAGGGCTCTCTAAATAGGTTTAAGATTTTCAATTAATGGTTAGATGGCTAACTTTGGAAATAAAAAAGGACAAAATGTATAACAGGTTGAATCACGGATTATAAAATAGTCATTGGGCCATGGAGTCAAAGTAGTCTTCAACAAAACATCACAATCAATTAAACATGGAAGTCAAGGCACTTGGAGTCTAGGTTTATAAGTGAAAACAGTAACATAGTGAATAAGCACAGTCTACAAGCATGTGAAGGAAGTTATAAAATTATTCAATGAATTATAAGTAACACATGCTCATACCACTGCAAATAAGTAATTGAAAAAGACCATAGTAATATCAAACACATAAACCCCTTGTGAATCTTGAGTAGTAAACTGATCTCTGTAT
The DNA here is from genome assembly GCA_034641835.2 of Pinus albicaulis. Lineage (NCBI taxonomy): Eukaryota > Viridiplantae > Streptophyta > Pinopsida > Pinales > Pinaceae > Pinus > Pinus albicaulis. Next base: position 407,869,663 of record CM076574.1, read on the forward strand.
TAAATAGAAAAATATCCAGTAACATACAATAACACAACTGCTTTGCTAATGAAAATTCCAACCCATTAGAATTCGACCTCATGCTATATATAGAGCATTTAAAATATAGGATTCCATGATTCTCCACTAGAGAATTCGAATTCATAGAGTTTGACACTTTTCCTAATCATGAAACATGATATTTATTACAAATTGATAGCTAGAACCCTAATGAGCAGTCCTATTTCAAATAGGGCTAAAACTCTTTAATTTTCTTCCTAACAACCTTATCTAATATTTATTTCATCCTTTTCCACCTACAATCCCATGAGGTTGAATTTGGATGCTGTCTTCAACTTTGATGTAACCCTGCTGCTGATGACCCAAACTGTCCTAGAAATCATGAGACAAATTTCCAGTTTTTCAGCCCTTTGATTCGTTTATATGTTTTGAGAATTTTAACCATTAATGAATCCTGTATACATGTGTCATATTGTCAAAAATTCACCATATATCTTCAAACCTACATATGTGCAGAAGCTAGACTTCGAATAATGTAAAAGGACAAAGGATAAACCTGCGCTACGAAAACAACTCAGTTTCGTAGCGCAGTGTTTTGCTCATTTTTTCAATTAGATTTTGACTTGATTTCTTCAATGAAACCTTCACATGCCATTTGCACACTCGTAACAGCTATTTCAAATCAAAATTGATCAAACTTCCCCCAAAACTTGATGTGAAAATGTGCTAGAAGACTGCTTCAGCAGTTGCAAGTTATTCTTGTTTTTTCCCTGAAAATTAGGTCTTGGGAGAGAGCCTTTATCTTTTCATCCAAAATGTATTTTGAGAAAATGAAGGAGGCTTTTGGATACCAATATTTTTTGAACAAAAAACTCTTTTTTTTTTTTGAAATACCTCTCCTACTGCCCAGAAAATGTCTTTGAACAACATGTGTAAAACTGGAAAATTCTGATTTCTGAAAATATGGCTTCAAAGAAAGCCTTTTATCTCCCAACTGGTAGCACTTGTGAGAAAAGTGAGATAAATTATTGTAGCTGGAGATTTTATGAAGATAAAAATCCCTCATAATTCCAAAATACATTTTCTTGTGGCTAGAAACTGATCTTGAAGTAAACTATTAAAACCAGAAAGTAGATTTTTTCTCTCAATGACAATCAGCAGTTTCGTAGCGCAAGTTGAGTCATCAATTTATCCCACCTCATAATGAATTTGAAGAAAATGAAAGAGGTTTTTGTATTTAGTTATGTTATAAAGAAAAACCTCTTTCATTTTTAAAAAATTAGTTTTAAGTTTCCCATAAATATCCTTGGAAATTTACTACTAAAACCAGAAAACAAAGTTTTTTGATGAAAAAGGCTGCTTCAGCAGGTTCGTAGCGCGCTATGAAAATAGCAGCATTTTTGTAGTGCAAAACTGGTTTTTTACACTGGTTGCGCTATGAAAATGTGGTTTCATGGCTTATTGCAATTTTTTTTTTCATAAGTTAAAAAACCTAACTTCTAAATGGATGATGGGACCTTTAAACCATGAAATGAGACTTCTAAACTTAATTTGGAAATGGAAATGATAAATTTGAGACTTCAACCCTATCACTTACCCCTTTAAGCATGAAATGAATCAAAACATATTTAAGACCATGACTAGAAACAAGGTAAAATTTCAAAGTTTAGAAATTTTTTTAAGGTGATAACAATGGTTCCACTTGGGATAGTGTGCCCCTGTGGTACACTAAGAACTGGTAGCTCCAGTGCTGCTATCCATCCTTTAGAGTAAAATTCTGAAAATTTTCCAAGCTTCTCCTCAAGCTTTAATGCTTTCTACAAGAAGGACTCAAACTGCACCTACTAAAAAATGCTTTGCTCAACCTACCTTGAGCTTATTTTCACATTCCTACCTACCCTAGTAGCTACAATTTTCCACTTTAACTCAAGGAACATGAAACTTCCAATGAAACCAGTCATTGATCTGATCTGACACTTGAATCTTTTGACTATGCTTGAACGAAAAGTAAACCTGATTCTGGAATGACTAAGGCAACATGAGATGTAACTGATCTTCATAATGTAAATATAACTGAAAATCTAGATTGTAGAACCTTTCCATGTAGCCAGCTATAGGATCAAAGAAGATATGATCTGTTTAATGCTTCTCATGACATTCTGCGACTTTGGACAACTCATCCACACTTTGATCAATCACATAAGACTTAAGTTGTGTGATTTCAATCTGCTTTTCGAACTGATTTACAAAAGCAATATATTCTTCCTCAATCTCTAAGAACAAAGGTAGCAACACCCCCTCTTTGTGTTTTGGCATTAAAATCATTTGAAAAGACTGATCTTGATCATGAATACTATGAGATTGAATTTTATCTTTTGAAACTTGAATGTCCTTTTCAATGTTCTCTGCAACTTCATCCACATACTGAATCTTATCTTCTGACTTGCACTCAAATGATTTTAGATTAGAAGACAAGAATAAAGAAAAATTTTCACCCACTTCTTCATTAATGTAATCATCATTTGATATAGGCTGATGTAAGAAATGACATGAAGAATAAAATTTTTCCTGTACTTGAGGTTTGTAGCAAGCATTTTCCAATATTTCCTCTTGCTGTTTGAAATGATTCTCATACTCATGATGATCAAAGGATTGAAAAACCTGCTGCAAATTTTCCTCAAACTCAGTGGATGTGTCATGATTTTCATAAGTAAACTTTTGCTGGGTTTCATTTTCATCTAAGAGAGATATTAACCTTTCTTCTTGGTGTTCTTCTTGTTGATGAAAGGTATTGTCATGAAGGGCTTCTAAAATTTCCTCATCCATGAAATCATCATCTTCATAACAATTCTCCAAATATTCAATCAAACTCTCAGAGTGCTTACAACAGTCTTTGACCATCAATAAAGAGGGATGAAACTCTTTATACATCTCATAAAAATACATCATGGAAATCAATAAGAGAATATAATGAACCATTTGGCAAGATTTCATACCAAGACCATGCTTTTCCTTCTAAAGTGGCCATAAACATATTCATGAGACAATCTTTAGGGAACTGAACCTTAAGACTATGTACATGCATATGGAACCTAACCAAATGAAGAGCAGCATTGTCTTTCTTTTCATCTTTAAATATTGGAAGATCATCTAACCATTCAACCTTTGGCATAGGATTTGGAAAACCAGGGATATGAGACCAATTCATAGGGGCATACCTGGCATTCATTCTTGCAATGGAACTCATCTTGAAACTTCATCAAGCTACTAATCTTTAAGCAGTGGAGTTACCTTCCAATTTGATTATTTTATGTGTGGAGTTTCCAAGGTAGTGCTGCAGCCTCTAACAGATTCTGAGCTCCTGCTACCTTTAGAAGTTCAGCTTCTTGATTTTGGGAATGAATAATCTTTAGGCTCCCGACAGATGCACCAAAATGTTATCACCAAAATCGTACCTGATAGTCTACTCATCAAGTAGACTCTGAGTAACTCTTTCAAACCAATCTTTTCGCTGAGGCTTAGCCTCCTCAACCCGAGAGGGCTCTCTCAATAGGTTAAAGATTTTTGATTAATGATTAGATGGCTAAATATAGGAATAAAAAGGATAAAAATGTATAATTGGTTGAATGAAAGATTATAAAACATTCATTGGGCCATGGAGTCAAAGTAGTCTTCAACAAAACATCATAATCAACTAAACATGGAAGTCAAGGCACTTGGAGTTTAGGTTTATAAGTGAAACAGTAACACATTGAATAAACAAAGTCTACAAGCATGTGACGGAAGTTAGAGCATTATCCAATGAATTCTAAGTAACACATGCTCATACCACTGCAAATAGGTAATTGAAAAAGGCCATAGAAATATCAAACAAATAAACCCCTTGTGAATCTTGAGTAGGAAAATCAATCTCTGTATTAAGTTGAAACAACACACAGTCTGCTACAATAATGCACCTTATTTTGCTAATAAAAATTACAACCCTGAGGAATTAGACCTCATGTCTCTTATAGAGTCATCATTACAATCTTGGATTCCCCCATCCATCTTCAGGAGAATTCGAATTTCTAAGTTTGACACCTATCTACTCTAAAACAGGCTCTTAATTACAATTGACAATTAACTGTCTCTTTAGGAGTCCTAATAAAAATAGGATTGAAACTCCTTATTATGTCTAAAAAAACCTTATCTAAGACTTAAATATTCTCTTTGGTAGCTTCTTCTCCATATCTTCGACCTTGATGGTGCCTTTAACCTTGTTATAAGATCCTGCTGACTCATGTCTTATCTGCCTTGAAAACCAGGGAACATGTTTTATGCAATTAAGCCTTTATCTTCATTGATGATTTTCGAACATTTTGCTGGAAATATTGAATATTTCAGATAGGTGACATGTGCTATCATTTCCTTGTAACCTTACCCTTCCATCTGTACAAAATTAAACCTTTGACAAAGTATAAAAAGATGTGATGAGGCTGCGCTACGAAAATAGTAGTTGTTTTTGTAGCGCAGAATCTGTATCATTGAAAAAAATTTCTTTAACACCATCTTTCTTCTGCTTTAAAACCTGAGCTTTCATCTGTGACTCTTTTCCATCCACCAGCAGCAAAAAAAATTGAAAACCAATTGTTTTTACTCCCAAAATATATATGAAAAATGCCCAAAAACTCACCTACAGCAGTTTCATAGCGCGCTACGAAACTGCAGTGTATGCCCTTTTTACACAGTTTTTTCAAAATTCCGAGTCTTAAGGATATTTTCACTTCTTCAATGATGTCCATAGACTTTAACAAGTAAAACAAGTTGGCTTTAAAATTTCTTCAAAAAGTAATTCCCTTCTTAATAACAAAACTGCTTTAAGGATTTGTTACTCGTTGCTCTGTTTTATCTCTGCTGTAACTTACCTTCATAATTTGTCAATTGAATTTCCAGGTCTTCAGTCTGCCTCTTCAGCCTCCTGTTAGTAGCCCTTAATTTAACATTTAAAATTCTCACAAATCTAGCCTCTTTGATTGCAGGAACAGTCCAGGTAAAATACTGAGCTTCACTGCTGACTATTTCAGGTTTTGAAACTAATTCAACCTCCCGCAGAGCCTTTATTCTGTTGAAATTTGTCTTTTCAGTAGCATGTATGAGGTGTTTCTTGCATAAGAAAATAAAACCAGGAACCAACCCTTTTCAAATTTGAAAATGACTAACATAAATGACTTCTAACGAATGTCATGATGGTTATGAATGATGGCATGTATGAGGAAAGACTCCTAGCTGACACCTAATCATGAAAGAATAACGGAATTTGATGGATTTGATAACTTGACAAGACATGCTACGAATCCATGATTTCGTAGCGCACCTAATGTAATTTCAGGGTTTTGCGCTACGAAAAGAGCAGCGTTTTCGTAGCGCAAAAGCAGTTTTTAACACTGTCTGCGCTACGAAAACGTGGTTTCGTGGCTTAATCAATTTTTTTTTAAAATGGTTAAAAAATGGACTTTCTAAACATGATATGAGACACTCAAGGTATGAGATAAGGTTTTTGGACTTTATTTTGTAATGAAAATGAGACTGTAACCCTATCACTTAACCCCTAAAAACTTAAAATGACTTAAAACCTATTTAAGACCATGACTAGAAACAAGGTAAACTTTCAAAGTTTAGAAATTTTTTTAAGGTGATAACAGGGCGTATTTTCAGAAATGGGAAAATTAGTATGAATGAGTAAATTTAAAAAGGTTCCCGGCTCTATCGTAGCTGAGTTAAGCTCGCTTACTTGTGCCGTACCCGAGTTAACCTCTACTTCAGTGTCGATAGCCATTACGGTGCCTGTGGGTATTTCATCATAAATACTGGAAGAAGTGGATGGAGTGTGGGTCAAATGATATTTGGAAGTATACGAGGTATGTGGTGATTAATTTTGAGTAGTTGGTGATGAGGAAGCTGGTACACTTTGTGAGGATGAAGGGTTGGATTGCGGTATGATGGTGGAGGTCTGAGTGCCTATTTTTGGTTCTTTGGTGATTCAGATTCCTGTGGTTATTTGCTGCACATGGTCCTCGTCTGTGAGATCCACTATCTGATCAGACCTCAGAATTATGGGTCTCTTCCCTTTAGGTGCTAGGATGGGTGGTTTGGTTGCATTACTCTTGTAGAATGGGGCGATGGTTAGCTGTGGATGTGAATGGAAAGTGGTGGAAGGGAGAATAGTAAGGATAGGGGTTGTCAATGATGACGACCCAAAATTAAATGTTTAAAATTTAGAAAATGAAGGAAATGTAGCAGAATTTGCTCCAATATTTCCCATTTCCTTATTGAAATCTTTTACCTATGTGTCCAGCTTCTGAATCAATGGCTGGAGCTCCAACTATGATATCCTTTGAGCTATTTCTGTTAGCGTTTCTCCTGGTAGAGTGTGCGGAAGCATAACGTCAAAAGGGTATTTGGGATCCTCTTCTCTGATTTATCCTACTAATCTCGGCCAAGATGAGACTTATGTGTGGAAATATTCCTCAGTAAGTTGAAATTTCAATGGTTTCTTATGAAAAGTGTCTGCCGCAAAACAGTCGGGTCTAATCCATGCGTGGCTGTGTGAGATGCTGAACCATACTTGATGAGAATACTTGTCTAGCAAAGTTCTAGGGACTCCCCACTGTGTTTTGACAACGTCGAGCATCTTCCTGTACCATTTTGTGAACACTTCCTCGTTGATCTCTTTACTGCTAGGGTCCCTTTTAATATTCCAAAATTTGCACACAGCAATTTGGAATATTAGATTTTGCTACTTTCACCTAGGAGAGGAATAAATGGGTAAGGAAGCCCATGAAAAATAAAAATATGAATAAATTACACCTTAGTAAGGAAGGAGATCACCTTAGGATCTGGTTTTACACTTCCAAGTGTGAACAAGGGCAAATTAGATGGAGGCATAGTCAAGTTTGACTAAGTCAACATCCATTCTTGAGGAGGAAGAAATCACTCAAGTAAACTAGCTCTATGTGAACAAGGATCAACCTAGACACACATATGAGAACTGGATTGAAGATCCCTTGGTGTGAAAAGAGGCATTGCAGGTGGATTAGTTCCAGTTGACCAAGTCAACAGTGCTTCTACAAAGAGGAGGAAGGCTAGCTAGGGCAGCGCAATTTTGAAAGAGGAAGCTTCACTAGGAAGTCACCTCAACATTGTGTGGGGTCCGGGGTGAGGAGGCTCACCAAAGATAAAAGGAAGGCATAGCATCAAAGGGATTCATTCATGTATTCAGCTATCTTAGTCTTGTGACTACTTGCATGCTTCAGCTGTTTAGCCGGAGTTGCTACACTGCTTAGTGCAAGGAATTCCTGTGTGGGAATTCCATCCTCTCTTTAGATAAGCTTGATTAAGGGATAAAAGGGGAGTGATTTGAGCTTAATTTCAGAATTTGGCTTGGAGCCATTCATCCATACTCAGCCACAGCGCAGTCTCCTTCAGAAAACTGCGTCTTTCATGCAAGGGCAGCAGCAGCAGGGTTGCACCGTTTGATTTTATGCTAGTCTTTGAGGAGGAGGTGCTCATTTCCCTCTGGGAGACCTAATAAGAATGCCTTTGGCCATATTTCTGTATTTTTCAGCTATATAATGTCATATTCAGCCATGTATAATAAAAAAATGCAGCAATTGTGTTATTTTTTGTAGTGCTACTTGTTATTCATGTATATTGCCGGAAACCTTTGTTGGGTGTCTTGTTTTGATGTATAAGAGGTTAAACCTCCATTTATCTATTTTTTGATTAATATAAGTTTCATATCATACTTATTTCATTATTTTCTGTAGAAACCCTCATTATAATAACGCAGTCCTTACTTCAGTAGTTGCTGCATGAGCTAGGCTATGGGGTTTTGGCTTATTTGAGTTCCATTGACTTGGGAGATCTGTTTATATGAGATAGAATGATTTTTTTCACCTAAAATTATGCATGTGAGTTGTATATCATGTCTTCTAAGGGATCCAAGTCCCATTTCTCACTTGTATAGCATTATTTTCTGAACACAACTGTTTTATGCTCTATATTGCTGCATTTCCCCACCCGGGAAGGAGGATATAGTTCATGTTGTTTCTGAGGTTCTTTCATCTGCTGGTATGCTATTATTTGACATCTAATGAGCTTCTCTACATTGCCATGCTCATGGTTTGCTGAAGCTCCACATTGGTAATAACTCAGATTATTCCCAATAGTGTAGCTGTTCCCAATTTGGGATATTACAGTGGTATCAAAGCTGCCATCTTGGATCAACTTGTGGATTTCAGATCCAATTAGGAGATAAGAATGAGAGGAGAAAAAAATTATGGAGAGGATGAGATTACTCTCGTCCATTTTCAGATCTACGAAGAAAGAAGGAGAGAAATGCATTGAAACTCCAAGAGGGTTTCAAGGAGGAGAGAGCTGCAGTGAGACCTCTAGAAGGTTTCAAGAAGCAGAAGAAGATGCATGCACTTCCTGTTCTCATAGAGGAAGTGGAGAGAAAGGAGACCATTTATAGCATGAAATCCTGAGTGGATATTTGACATAATACAAGTGCCAACCTAGGGCTTTCAAAGAGACCCTAGATTTTCCTCAGTTTATTCAACTGAGAGAAGAGAGAAGACCTTGCAGCAAAGGAGAGATCAAAGGCAATAGATTCCTATTGTCTAAATTTGATGGGTCAACTACAACAAGAGCTTGGGAAAGAAATCTTGAGGCATTCTTCCTACTTCATCTAGTGGAAGAGAGGGAGGTAGCAAAAGTTGCAGCGCTGCACCTGGAGGGTGAATCCAATGCTTGGTGGTGCAGTCACTTAAGCCACACAAGAGTGACTTCTTTTTCTGAGTTCACTCAAGAGCTGATTAGAAACTTTGATGAAGAAAGATCAGAGGAGAGTAGGCCCACACCAACATGGGAGGAGGCAAGTACCAGTGCTATTATAACCTTGAGAGAGCAACCTTCTACACCAGTAGTTGGAGCAGCCATTACATTGGAGGGAGGAGTCCCTGCAGCACTACAAGAGGTTCCCACATCTCTTCAAGTTATGGGAAGATTTCCACTTTTACTTATTGCAGCAAATCCTTCTAAAAGTTGTGGAAATATGTATTCATATGGCCCAGGATCAAACACCATTGCTGAGGTATGGTAGTAGGATTGCACTGCGCTGTGCAAGCTTGAATGGTTCAAGGAGTAGATGAACCATCATTCTCATGGACCCCTGTTAAGTTGCACTAAACCCTTGAGGTTGAAGTATGATATTTTGGAGGGAGTCATGAACCTTGAGATGGAGTATGAGGAAACAACTATACCATGGGAGAAGCTATCAGCACTGTCAAACAATAGCAGTGAGGGGGCTTTGCATTTATCACCTTTGGGTCTTGATGGATTCAAGATGGCCATGGACATGAGATCTTCTCTAAGAGATCTCCAAGAAAATGCATTGCAGCATTTCATGGCATGCAGAGAAGAGGAACTGATTGTGGAGGATGATAGCCCACATGAGAAGAATGCCAAGATGAAGAATGATAGAAGGCATCCACATGGGGTTGAGTGGATGTGGGGGAAGAGCAAGAGGCTGGTAAGCCACTTGCAAATTTATGATACCGGGCAGCAGGAGGCCAAGCTGCGTTGGCTACTCTTGAGAGAGTTTGGCCACCATGAGAAATATCCTTTTTCCAAGGGTATGTGGGAAGAGAGTACTTGGAAGGGTACTTGCATTATGAGACAACAAGGAGTGTGGATGCATGATGGTGATGTGATCATTATGTTTTCACCACATGGGTTGCATGGTGGAGGTATGTGGAGGCAACAAAGACATTTTTTGCTTTGGAGGATTGAGAGAGAGCAAGGGAAAAGTTGCTCTCATATTTTGCATGATGTTGCAATGATAGATGGCAACATTATGAGGGAAGTATTTGATATTAAACATGTCAGAGGATGGATTTATGAGTTGGCAGGAGCCTGCTTGCATAGGCCAGCAACACTGTCACTTTGGAGCATGAGCTTGTTGATGGAGTTTTCCCAGGATCACTTCATGTTTGATGCACTTGATGGGCATAGAGGAGATGAGATTGGTAGAATGATGGATGGAATCATGGGTTATTGTGGTGTGTCCTCTTTGACTTGGGTTTCCAGACATGAGAAGGAGGATTTTCATGCAGTATGTGATTCATTCCTCTTCATATGGGTATGCCATGCCACTATGGAGGATTCATCTATGGATCTTGTCACCATATTGTCTTCATTACATGGTAAGAGTTCTATTTTTGCAGTTATTGATTGTACCACACAATATTTGCAAGCTCTTACCTTTTCATTGCAGTGCGTTGCTCTACAAAGGGGCGAGTTCTTCTGTAGGCTCCCTAGTCTATTTTTGGCCAGCTATCATGATGGAGAAAACCATCTACTGTATGATCTTGGGCAAGTATGTGGTTACTTCTTATGTACTCAATTGACATATTCAACCATCTACTATTTAATAGTGGGTGTGATGACTTATACAACAAGCCATTTGTCAAGAGACAACTTTCCATACCATTATCTGAAGCTGCAGTGGGGAAGACTGCGCTGTGACCACTCGGGATACTGTTGGTACCTTCCAGAACCACATAAAACCTTTATTATTTCTCTCAATATGATGCTGATCATGATCCTATTTTTTTCTATTATTCTTACCTATATGAGGAGCATGATTGGAGGAGGAACACATGGAGTGGATGTGTTCTTGGGGGAGGAGAATCCCCACACTTTCTGCATTTCATGATCTAAGGGGAGCATGGGGAGGGACATGGCCTTTACAACAACATCTTTGTGTCTTAATGAGGAGGGCCATGAGGTGGATGGGATACCATATGGTGGTAATTCCTTTTCCATCATGTATGAGATGGTTTGGGCCAGCTTGATGCACAGCGCTGGGAGAGGGACCTTTGGAGGTCTAGTTTCCTTATTGCCACTGGAGGGAAACATCATTGCAGCCCAAGATCAACAAATTATCTACACTTATATTAAGTGGAGAGGAAATTAGTGTGAGGTAGGCTACTATGTCTACCATGTCCGAAATTCTAGCCCACCTACTTTGCTGGAGCTTCAGGTGGAGGATGATTTGCATGAGTTACCATTTTGGAGGGTGGCTCATTTTGCTTGGTTGATAGCTTGGGGAGGAGAGATTCAAATGGGGATGATGAGTCCCAATATATATTAGCCCTCATGCTTCAAGAGGATCTTCAAACATCCCATTGTTTCTTCCATGGATGTTCCACCGTCACATAATGTCAGCTATTTAGATAGCTTACACACTTGGGAGGGGCAACTTGGAGATATATTGATAATGAGACACCTTGATCCTTGGAGGATTGTATCTTATGAGGTTGCTACAGGGAAGAAGAGGATGCTATTCAGTCTTATCCTTGCAGTTGCTTGAGGACAAGCAACATTTGGGAGGGGAGGACTGTAATATTCCAAAATTTGCACACAACAATTTGGAACATTAGATTTTTCTACTTTCACTTAGGAGAGGAATAAATGGGTAAGGAAGCCCATGAACAATAAAAATATGAATAAATTACACCTTAGTAAGGAAGGATATCACCTTAGGAGCTGGTTTTACACTTCCAAGTGTGAACAAGAGCAAATTAGATGGAGGCATAGTCAAGTTTGACTAAGTCAACATCCATTCTTGAGGAGGAAGAAATCACTCAAGTAAACTAGCTCAACGTGAACAAAGATCAGCCTAGACACACATATGAGAACTAGATTGAAGATACCTTGGTGTGAATAGAAGCATTGCAGGTTGATTAGTTCCAGTTGACCAAGTCAACAACGTTGTTACAAAGAGGAGGAAGGATAGCTAGGGCAACGCAGTTTTGAAAGAGGAAGCTTCACTAGGAAGTCACCTCAAGATTGTGTGGGGTCCGGGGTGAGGAGGCTCACCAAAGATAAAAGGAAGGCATAGCATCAAAGGGATTCATTCATGTATTTAGCTATCTTAGTCTTGTGACTACTTACATGCTTCAGCTGTTTAGCCAGAGTTGCTGCACCGCTTAGTGCAAGGAATTCCTGTGCGGGAATTCCATCCTCTCTTTAGATCAACTTGCTTAAGGGATCAAAGGGGAGTTATTTGAGCTTAATTTCAGCATTTGGCTTGGGGCCATTCATCCATACTCAGCCAAAACGTAGTATCCTTCAGAAAACTGTGTCTTTCATGCAGGGGCAGCAGCAGCAGGGTTGCACCCTTTGATTTTATGCTAGTCTTTGAGGAGGAGGTGCTCATTTCCCTTCGGGAGACCTAATAAGAAGGAATTTGGCCATATTTATGTATTTTTCAGCTATCTAATGCCATATTCAGCCATTTATAATATAGAAATGCAGTAACTTCATTATTTTCTACAGTGCTGCTTGTTATTCATGTATATTGCCAGAAACCTTTGTCGGGTGTCTTGTTTTGCTGTATAAGAGGTTAAACCTCCATTTCTCTATTGTTTGATTAATATAAGTTCCATATCAGACTTATTTCATCATTTTCTGTAGAAACCCTCATTAGAATAACACAGTCCTTGCTTCAGTAGTTGCTGCATGAGCTAGGCTATGGGGTTTTGGCTTATTTGAGCTGCATTGACTTGGGAGATCTGTTTATATGAGCTAGAATGATTTGTTTCACCTCAAATTCTACATGTGAGTTTTATATCATGTCTTCTAGTGTATTCAAGTCCCATTTCTCACTTGTATATCATTATTTCCTAAAGACAACTGTTTTATGATCTATATTGCTGCATTTCCCCACTCGGGAAGGAGGATATAGTTCATCTTGTTGCTAAGGTTCTTTCATATGCTGGTATGATTTTATTTGACATATAATGAGCTTCTCTACATTGCCATTCTCATGGTTTTCTAAAGCTCCACATTGGTAATAACTCAGATTATTCCCAGTAGTGTAACTGTTCCCAATTTGGGATATTACATCCCCAGAGACTATCCATGGGGTGTAACTGAGAGCCATCGGTTGATATTCACTTATCTCCACAAGATTTTGCCTCCTTGGTGGACTCCACTTCCACATAGCCACAGCCATGATCAAGTAGCCATATATAAATCCTATAGCCCCCTTGAAATTGTCCTCGCAAGCTTCGAAGAGTTCTTGCAGTAAGAAGGCACACCAATTGAGTTGTGCTCCCTGTATACAATGCTTTGCAATTGATATAGTGTCCAGAGTACACTCCCCCTTGGTGTAGTGCCTCATCGTCTTCCCTGCAATTAAATAACATGAAAAACTAACATTGGGGACATTGATAAGATCTATATTTGCCCCCTTTCCTCCTCTTCTTGTCTCATATTTCCTGTAATAGTCGAAGTCTCCTATTTTATTTGCTCTTTTGGATGTATTCTGAAAATAAGTAAATACATAATATCCCATTGTTAATAACCCAATAAACATGTGGATATCCTCTGCGTGAATTGGAATTTATCTTCTGAGAAAGAGTGACCTGTTATGAATTCTGCTGATGAGGAGTTTCATGCATTTCATTGCCGCTCTTGTCGTGCCGAACACTGGTAAACTTCTTAAGTGAAAGATTGTGGACCTCTGGATGCCTTTGAAGTTTGGGTGGACTCTTGCCACTTTGATTCCACCCTCTTTTACATAGTTCTCAATATATACCTGTATCTTTAGAGATGAAAATTGGAAAGAGTCAGTAAAACATGTGTCTATCAAGGTAGCATTATCATACCTGCCTACTAGTGGCTCTAGTTTATGAATTCTCTCATCGAGTTCTGGTTCAACCACTGAAACTACCGTCTTCGTCATACCTCTTCTCCTACAATACACCAATAGTGTTTCCGATCTGCGTCTTTGAGCTCCTGCTGCTATACTCTGGCTGACCGTTATAATAGTTTCCTCTTCTTGCAATTCACAATTCTTCGACACTTTGATTTTTCCCTTCTCCATGTAGATTAAGTAGGAATGCTGGCATGAAGAATGTTGATGTGACTGCATAAATAATTAATTTTCCCTAGCTCCCTCCGTGGATACAATCATGTTTTTAGTTACTTGGATGAGGTGGACTCTGACTCTGCTGACGCTAGCTTCAAAATTTGGGCAGACGTGATGGCTAATAACTGTTTCCTGATATGGAAACTTTATTACAGAAGGGTATTACTAATTATAGAAAATGTTTTCCAAATTTTGGCTGACACTACAGATTGAAACCTAGATGATGGCTCATTATGACTGAGTGATGGCTAACATGCTTTGTTGTAAAATCACTGCAAACCCCCCCGACGATTGTTAGTTGTGGTATGGTCCCTATGCCGCAACAGGGTGGAGATTGACTGTGTGCGACATATAGCTTATTTTATTGAGACTCTTAACTTATCAATGGAAACTAACCTATTTTATTAAACTGACCAACCTACTAACCTATTGACTCATCTCGGTTGCAAGAGAATTATTTAATTATAACCTACTGACTCCTCTCGAGTGAGAGAGTTATTGATATTAAAATTTCTTGTTCATTCAGGGTAGGGTTTCATGCGTGCGCCATTCACTCAAACTGGTAGTATTTCTCCATCCAGTTGCGCTAGTTTCACTGCTCCTGAGTTACAAATCTCTATGAAATGGAATGGTCCCATCCAATGCATTTGGAGTTTTCTTGGAAATTTCTGGAACTTTCTGTTATAGAGCAGTACTTTTCCTCTAATCTTGAATGTCTTTTGTTTGATGTGGCAGTCATGCTAGGATTTTTGTATTTTTTTCTCCACTAATTGATGAAAATATGCAAAAAATATTGCTTCTTCTAATTCCTGCAATTCATGAAGGCATGTTGAGATGGATTCTACTTTGGTCATTATGTTATTGTAGTAATTAATAGATTGGGGAAAATAAAATCAGCTAGCACCACTGCTTCTTTCGCATACACAAGTTGAAATGGCGTCTCGTTGTGTAATCGTTTTTACAGTAGTCTTGTATGCCCATAACGTAGCTAGTATTATTTCATCCTAGTCGTCACGATTTGCATTACATATCGTAGTTAAACCCTTTTCTAAGCTTTTGTTGAAAGCTTCAACAATTCCGTTCGCTTGTGGGTGATATAGACTACTCTTGTGATGCTGTATCATGAAGTTTTCCAGTAATGATTTGATTGTGGCAATAATAAAGTGGGTGCCTTGATCACTTGTCAAGCTCCTTGGACAACCAAATATGGTAATAATTTTTTCAAATATAAACCTGGCTGTTGTATCTGCTGTACAATCCTTCACTGGTGCTGCCTCTACCTACCTAGTCAGGTATTAAATTGCGGTGATTATGTATCTTTCTTGTGAATGGCGTGAAACTGGTGTAATGGGTCCTACAAAGTCAACAACCCATTTTTCAAATACCCGCATTTCTCTTACAGGTTGTAGGGGTCGTTCATTGTGGTGTGAAGGTTTCCATATTCTTTGACACACATCACATTTCTTCACATACTCTTTGCTATCCGTGTGCATTGTAGGCAACCATAGCCCTGCCTGTAATATTTTTCTTGCAGTAGGATTTGCTCCTGCGTGTCCTCCCGCAACTCCATTGTGAAATTCCCATAAGATATCTGATCTTTCGTGGTCTAATAAACATCGTCATAGTATTTTATCCAGACCCATTTTGTATAATTGAACCGCTATGAGTTGTTAATCAGTCGATTTAACGACTAGATGTCTTCTCTGAGTGGCTGTATATTATTTTGGGCACTATCCTGTAGCCGGGTATGTGGATATTTTCTCTAGATAGTCAGGGATGAATTCTATTCGGAAGAGGTCTGCATCTGGTAGATGGTCATCAAGGGGTCCTCCATTTTCCCCAATCTCTAATCTTGATAGATGATCAGGTCTGACATTTAGTCTCCATATGTAATATTCCAAAATTGAAAAGATAGGAATATAACACATAAAATTGGAAAATGAAGTGAAATATCAACACATCGAATGAGAGCAGATCCTAAAGCCATTATATTAGAAATTATAACATAAAATGTATACAAAATATTGAGGAAAAAAAGACACTCAAGCTAGGCAAAACAAGCCTCTAAGAACCTAGTACATGAAACATGAAGACCAACTGCTATATAAGAATGCCGGAGGCTAAGACATCATATTTTTTGCTGGGAGTAAATGCTGATATAAATGAAAGTACATGGATATGCTGATATAGTTCTTGGAAAATTCCGGGATCAGAGATCTAGGCCTTCTAGCACAATTCCAAGACAACCCAGAAAGGGTTTCTAGAAATAATCAAAATGTAAAAATGAAAAATGTAGCCCTAGGGATGAATAACACTCTACAATTGGATAAATTATAGGAGGTGGCTGATATGATAAAGAAATGGCTGATACCCCTCCTCACTGACTTCCCGGATGAAGGGCTACTCCCCTCACTGGAAAACAAGGTCAAGAACTTGCGTACTTGACCCTCCACTACAACTACCCTGCAAAATAACGCAGTTTCTGAAGGATACTGTGCTGTAGGTGATGGATTTTTCTTGGAATGATGCCGAATTGTGGAATAATTCTCAAGGAGCTTCATTTCTAGCCTCCCGGATGAAGGGATGCTCCCCTCACTAGAAAAAAAGCTCAGAAACTGGGTATATGAACCCTCCACTGCTACTGCCCTACAAAAAAACACAGTTTATGAAGGACACTGCATTGTAGGTGATGGATTCTTCTTGGGCTGATGATGGATGGTGGAATAATGCTTAAGGAGCTTCCTTGATAGCCTCCTGGATGAATGGCTGCTCCCCTCATTATAAAACAAGCTCAGAAACTTGGTCTATCAACCCGTCCATTGCTACTACCTTGCAAAACAACACAATCCTGAAGGATATTGCATTGTGGATAATGGCTGATGCTTGGCCTGATGTCGAATGGTGGAAATGAAGCTCAATAAAACTCTCCTGAGTGGGCACTCGAACTCCCCTGAGGATGAGGGTGGGATTTCCGCCCGGAAACACCCTTGTGCTAAACATCACAATAGACTATGATAAACAACTAAAGTGTGCATAAAGTCATAAAAGAACAAGACATAAAAAATATTCAGAATGCCCTCTATGGCTGAAATCCCCTTCCTTATATGCTTGGTGAGATTCCTCACCCTCGGTCCCACTCATTAAAGTTGCTACTCTCATGCATACACTCCTCCATCATAACTGCGCTATCCTCCATTAAGTCTCCACTACCTCCATGAAAAAGCTATTGATTTGGTCAAATTTGACCCTGTCGACATGCTTTAGCCCCTATTCACACCAAAAATTGCCTTATTCAGCTGATACAATGATCGAGATTCACATTAGAAGTGGTTTTATTCCTGCTAAAGAGATTTATGGGTCTCCCTACCCACTTATTCATCTATATTATTAGCAAAAGAAAAAATTAATATTCCAACTAGCTGAAAGCTAATTAGGAATATCACAATCCTCCCCTCCCAAATGTTTCTTGTCCTCAGGCAACTGCAAGGATGGATACTGCAAAATATTCTCTCCTTGCCCTATAGCATCATCATCTAATAAAATCCTCCACTGAACCAGATTCTCTCCAATCAATCTGTCCCTTAGTTGTTTCTCCCAAGTGTGCAAGTTAGCCTTTGGTGGTAAAACCAAATGGTTCTCATCATAAAGAAGTGGGAGATCCATGGAGGAAACTATATGCTGTCTAAGGGCCCTCTTGAGGCATGAGATATGAAAAATTTTGGGGATCTTAATCCCAATGAGAGGCTCCAATCCATATGCTACTCTCCCAACAAGATGGATCACCATGTGTGTCCCATAGAAAAGCTCATCAATCCCCTGCTTCTGCAATGTAGAGGAGCTGTATTGCTGAAAATGATCGACCAAATTTTCCACCCCACGATGTCTCTCTCTCCATTTATGATATGTGTAGGACTTATGCTGTTCTTGAGCTGCAACAATGTTTTCCTTAAGAGACCGGAACACATCCTGACTCTCTAGGATCCAATATTTGGTTTTAGGAACCTTACTTGCCCAAGCCATTCCACATATAGTGAATAAGACATCAACACCATATGGAACCAAAGGGATAAATGTACTCAGTGCCATATGAAATTTCAGGTGGTGAAAATAGTCCCCCAAGTGGAACTAGTGCAGTTTGGCTCCTTGCTGCCCCTGAACATAATGTGGCAAGTAGCTTCCTAACCACTTTCTTGCTTTGTCTGTCTGCTCATATACTTGAGATTAGTAATTGGTATTGGGTGTCAACTGAGTATACCCAAAATAGAACAATACTTTCCCAAAGCCATACAAGAAGTGGCTATCTCCATCACTGATTTTGGCCTTAAAAATACCATGAAATCCAAAAATGGGCTTGCCCTCTTGTGGAGAAATGCACTGTATATAAATGGAAAAGGAATGAAAATAATTTTTTAGATGATCAATAAGTACAAAGACACAACCCTTACCATGTAATTTTGGCAAGCTGGTGATGAGATCCTGTTGTGACCAGCAACAACCCCCCTTTTTATTTATTATTAGTAATAATACTAAATAAATGGGGACCCTTAGCTAAAAATAAAAAAAAATCAATTAGGATTTGTTTGCCTTTACAAATAAAACTTTCTATCATAAACTTATAAAATCCCTTAGAAAGAATATTTAGAAACACTTAAGTTTATGATAGATTGTAATAAAATTGCTCTTGAAACAAGATAGCGCATCCATAACAAAATAGTATATATATAAAATGCATTGATCGCAGATCACATAGCGCAGAAAACAGAAATGATTAATAAATATCTTTTGTGCTCTTATCAATTCTGCGCTTTTGCGATTCTGCGCTTTTGCGCTATTGCGATATGCGCTTTTGCGATTCTGCGCAATTTCCACTTTTGCGCTATTTTTATGACTGCGATGACTCCATTTTGCGATATTGCGACATTGCGATATTGCGAATTTGCGCAGCAAATCGCAGATCGCAATGTCGCAGATTCATGTAGGCGCGCTATCCCAAGGCAATCTTCCCATATGTCAAATCCGTTATGCGCTTTAATGATTATATTAAATGATTGGATTGATTATTAATGTGAAAAGAGATTGTGTTTAGATTGAAAGTCATTTCACAATTTAAATATTATATTTCATCCGCTTTCACATTCAAAACAGTCTCATCACCTTTCTTATGTCATTACTCTCATTTATTCGTAAAACGCAGGCACGAAGGAGCAGACCACTATACAAAGCTTCCGCTAAACATTATGGGTAAGAAGGAAAAGAGCTCAAGTTCTGAGAACAAAGAAATGGCTTCGCTATACGCAGACACCGCCTGTAACAAGGACATCGGTATATCCATTTGGGAGGGAATGTATAAACGGTTAGAAGATGAAAACCCTGTGGTGATAAAAGTTGCAGCTATAGCAGGTTCAAAGGATACGTCTGAAGCAACCCTTAGAGACTTGGCTTGCTCATTTCTACATAGAATAGTAGCAAGACCAAGGATTCTCCCATATACAGACATGGTGAGATGGGTGCTGGATAGCACAGATATTTTAGACAGACAATTCAGAACTCCATCGGAAGAGCTAATTGGGTCATTCACCATAGAAGATCTGAGATTAATGTATAAGCTGCCAGAACCTCAGGCAACTTTAAACAGGCAATTTATGGAAGAGTTTGCCAAAGAAAACTCAAATTTGGCAGAATGCACAAAGGAGTGGACCAAGAAAAGTGAACCATTGAAGAAGAACAAACAAGGTATGTACAACACGGTTTCACTTACCTCTCCTTATTGTTTTACTACTGCCATGTTATGTAGGCTTTTTGGAAAGCCTGACATAAATATGATATTACCCGAATGGCTTCCTTTGTTAAATGCGGCTGTTAATTCTACAATTGTAGATTGGGCCAAAATCCTATCTGATAATCTCACCACTGCTATATTTCATTACCGGTCTAAACGAAATGTTTCCCAGCGGGTTTATCCGCCTTTTTATTTATTTGCTTATGTCATGGACGCCATCTGCTATGTCTCTAAATTCCCTGTGATGGGCTAGAAATGGACTATCCACGATCCTTTTCCCATTCATGTGTACCATAAAGAACTATGGGAGTCTGAGTTTATCCCCCATTTTTATCAAATTTGTCATGGAATAATGCTGCCATTGTACAGAACATTGTATAATAAGGATGCCCCGAGGTTATCCTCAGAAACAGAGGTTGATATTCTCCCCGTCGCAAGATGGTTTGGAGAAGAATTGTTCACCTAGATTAGGGTTTTTGGAAGTTATGCTTCTCCCCATGTTTTACCCTTATATGTTCCAGATAGACTTGTAGCTCGGGAAATTGCTTATCAGACCTGTGGCCAGGGAAGTATAACAAAAGATTTAAAAGACAAGAAAAAGGGCATTTGGCCACAATTTCCCATAAAATGTGGAACATTTTCACTGTTGGATATTGGTCATGCATTTCACGAGATAGGCAACGTTACATGCCTACAACTGTTCAAATTCTCAAGAAGGTTATTTGATCCAAATGATATTGTTAAGAATTTTACCAATGCAATCAAAGTAAGGGAATTTGTCGGGGAGAAAGATCTTTTTGATGATATGTTCCAGGAAAGAAATTCATTCAAAGAGGTTTTGAATTCAGCTAAAGAGCAGCTATCTCCAGGGGATTTTCAGGAATTCAAGCTGTACAGAGAAAGGAGACTAATTCCCATTCCTTTGGATAATCTACGCTTAGAGCCCGCAAGGGAGAAAAATCCTAGTGTTAGTCTTAACGGCAGTTCAAGCACAGGTAAATCCAAATCAAAATCTGACAGAGATTCTGAACACTCCAATACATCTAAAGAAAAGGAAGATAAAATGGAAGAATCCATTAAAGATTCTGCACAATCTAAAGAGCTTACTCAATAGAAAATTTTGACTTCTCAACAAACAAATCCTCCTCCACCCAATGTACAGCAACAGCCAGTCACCATTGAGTTAGATAAAGAGTGGGAAACCTTTAATCAATTGATTAATGTAGAAGGACAGAATGTACAGACCCCTGTCCAAACAACCAAAGTTTTGAACGCAGGAAAAAGCAGCACAACCGCAGTAACAGAGCACATACCAATCACACCCTCCTCTAAAATTTTACCTAATGTAGAGGACATTCCTCCTCTGGATGTATTTTATAGCCCAAAATACAAAGCAGTAGTAAAGAGACAAAGGAAAAAGAGAAAAATAGAAAGTGCAATTGCTACTGAACTAGAACAAGTAGATGTTTTGTGGAAAGATCCTGCCACAGAGCCTACTCATAATCTCACTAATTTATCTCAAATAACAGGAGCTTATGCTTCTGCAACAATTGATAAAGCAGTTGAGATACAACTTTTGTTGGATGAAAAAGAAGAACAGATAAAGACTCTGCAACAGAAATTGCAACAGGTACAGGCCAATCAGGAAGCACAATTAAAACTCGAAGAGTTACAACAACAACTTCAAGAAATCCAAGAACAGCATAAGGATGATCCTAAGCTTCTAGAATTCATTTCAGAAACCATCTCTTTGAACAATCAACTATTGCAACAAGAGGAAGTTTTCTGCCAAAAAATATTGCAATGGAATTCTTTGTGCCAAGAAAGTGATAAAATCACAAATCATGTCGTAGATTTACGAAATGATTATGATTTGATTAATGAAAAGATCAATGATTATCTAGCATGGAAAAAGACAGAAGAAGGCAGAAAAGCTGGTGCACCCATCATTAACGAGAACCATAAAGAAATAATGTTTAATAATTGGGATGCACAAATCAGAAGGGCAGAAAGGGCAGCAGAGGAGGCATCTACAGCAGCAAACACTCTCACTGATTGTGTAAATGACAATTTACACAAAGCTAACTTGATTTCTGAAACTGTTCCAGGATATCTCCCACAGGCAGATCAACTGCATACAGAATGGAGGCAAAAGGCAGAAGAAAGAGCAAAATCCATCCAAGGGCTGACAAGATTGAATTGGGACTCATACTGGATGTACTTGGTAAAGCCACACAGTCAGCACAGTGCGCTCAATTGTATCATCAATGCTACGGAGAAGATTTCTCCTACGCTTGCCGACTCTGTCTTTTCAGGACAGTTGAATTCTGAAGTCGGTCAACCGCATCTTCTCAAAACTATGCTAGATGCCTGCAAGCTTAAAGATCAAGTTAATAGATAGATAGATTTAGTTTTAATTTCACTGTATTTTAGCCTAGGAAAAAGACGGTCATTGAACCGAATCCTTAATTTTTGTAATAAACTATTTTTAGAGTTAGTTAAGTAGTATTTAAACCCCTCTCATGCATTTAGAGAGGGGTCCTGGATCTTAATATTTTTGGACTTGGAGATTGCATTTCTATACTCCATTGTCTTATATATTTTTGAAAAGGATCACATCTGGTGATTTTCATGCGGAATTGTCTTTGAAGTGTTGCATTTCTGTACCTTGGAATTTGGTTTTGCATTATAATTACTGGATAGAGTATCAGAATGCATTTGAAACTCTTCAAGATGAACAAGGTATTTCTATTTTTTCACTGTTGATCTCTTTTGTTTTATGATATTCACTTTAAAATTGCTATCATTTATATGTATATTTGTTTTAACAACGCTTTCTTTTATATATCATTTCTGAGTATAATTGAAACGTTATTTTTCATAGTTACATGTAAATGGTATACAATGATGAATGCAATATGTTAATATAACTCTGTTTAATTTCTTAAACATAGTTATCTTTATTTGTTTCTGCACATTTCAATTTAATTAATAATACATTTTCATGGTTATTGTTGAATTGGAACAATCTTAAGTTGTATTCACATATAGCTACCCGGGTTAATGTTAGAATTTCTTTATCAGTATTTAGCTTAAATTAGATAGTTTTATTTCAGTTAGTTTAGTCCCATTTCCACCCATCCAATCCATTTAGTTACAAGGAAACTGGTCCTTTAAATCCAGTCGGAGCCACCACACCAAACGGAAAAGGAGCTGTCTTAAGGTCCCGACCGGGTGGTTTTCCCCGATGTTTGAAGCAGAGATTTTCTAGGCTTCAACATTTTTGGCGCTAGAAGGAGGGCCTGAGCTATGAATGGCAAGTAAATCCTTATCCACAAGCCATTCTGAGAGCAAAACACCCTCATTAACGTCTTCAATTTCTTCTGAAATTCAGAATCCAAGAGAAGAAATTGCAGAAAATATTCAGACACCCACTACCAAAATCTTAAAACATTCAGACAAACAACATCCTGAGTCTCCTGAAGTTCAAGATATAATTCATAAATTGAAAGGATTCTCATTATATTTAGAAGAGTCTAAAATATCTGAAGGTAGTGTAAGCTCAAAATTTATTCCTTCAAAACCTCTTACTAGGTTGCAAAGTGAAAAACTTGGTATTCCTCCGAAAGAATTTCCTTTACCTAGTAAGGGAAAAACAAAAAGAATTCAATCGGAAACAGAAAGTGATACAAGTTCATTATCTCATATTCAATCACCTGTTTCCAAAACCACAACTCAACAAAGTACAGTTGTTTCATCATCATCTCTTCAGTCATCATCTCCACAAACATCTTCTACTCAATCCTCATCAATGTCAACATCATCTATTCCAACCACTTCAATTCAAATACCACTAGTTTCTGGTATTCCTCCAATAATCATCCCAATAATGGCACAGAGACCATGGTCTACTCCAGGAGTAGTCAACATGGCTGCACCTTTACATGATTTACCAGACAATCCTGGAAAATGGCTTCCAAAGTTTAGCCCAGATCTTAACATTCAAGCTGAAGAACATATCAATAATTTTATGTTGGCTATTAATTTGAATGGAGTCATACATGAAGATGTTGTAGTTAGATTATTCCCATATACTCTTCAGGGAGTAGCAGGATCATGGTATTTTTCATTACCATCAGGATCTATAACAAGTTGGGACATTTTTGCAGATCATTTTTTGACCAAATTTGGAGATGATCGATCAATTGCAACTTTATTCAATGATCTCTCAAATTTGAAAATAGAACCCAAAGAACCTATAAAAGAATTCAATGCTAGATTCAACAAACTCTTGAACAAAATTCATACAGATTCACAACCTAGTGAGCAAGTCAGAATCGAATGGTATATAACTGCCTTACCCTCAAACATAGCAATTTTCGTAGACAGAGCTGCAAAGCCTACATTGGCTGAGAATATGAAAGAAGCTATTAGTAGAAAAACGTATCACTTCTCTCGAAAAGAAAAATGCTATTGAAGAAAGGAAATCAAAGAAGGTCAGCTTCAGAGATGATTCAAAGAAAAAGACCAAAGATCCATATGACATGGAAGGTTTACATAAAGTTCTTAAAACCATGTCAAATGAAATGGTTGAAATTAAAAAACAAGTGGCTGAAACTTCTACCAAGAAACCATTCTGAAATTTCAGAAGAAACCAAGTTGAATCTAAACCTCCTAATGTAATCTCTAATGCAGAGTCAGAAGAAGAAGAAGAAGAAGAAGATACATCTATAGTATCAGATCAAGAAGACGAAAATGAAGAGATAGCTGAATTAAATGGAATGTGGGATTTTATTCTCCCTAATTCTGATAGTGAAGAAGCTATGCCTGTAAGTACTAGGAGTAAATCTACAGCAGAACCATTGCAAACAGTTCCGAAAAAGAAAATTACAACTCCAAGTACCAAAGACAAACCCATTGTAAAGAAAACTTCTCAGTTACCTACTCAAAATCAGCCATCCTCTTCTAATCCTCTCACATCAACAGCGAAAACTTTAGTAGTGTCAGATCCTATGGAATACAATATTGTTGAAGACATGAAAAAGATTAAAGCCAACATTTCCTTACATGAACTCAGCAAACTGAAACACCAACAAAAGTTGCTATTGAAAGAATTAAATGCTACACCAATTGCTCCTTTACCAAGTGGTGTAGTTGCAAAAGCAGCAAGAGGAACTGGTAAGCCACCAGATAAGGTAGATGCTACTGATACTGTGCTCATTGGGGAAAAATCAAATTCTCAAACTCCTCCTTTTCTTTTGACTTATGAGATGTACAATAAAAATCTGCACAATTGTTTGATTGATTCCGGAGCTTCCTCCAATATAATGCCTACTTCTGTCTATGCTAAATTGAATATTGAACCACAGAAATCAGCAGTTCATATCGTTCAGTTGGATCACTCTAAAGTCCAAGTGGTAGGAGAAATCAATTTAGTTACTATCAGATTAGCCTCAGATCCTAGGATTGTCCAAAGAATTGATATTCTAATTGCTGATATTCCTGAATTCTATGGATTAATCTTGAGCAGGGACTGGTCTGCTAAACTTAACGGTTATATCTCAACCGATTATTCACACATGTGGCTTCCCTACAAAGGGAAACCAAATCAAATCAAAATTGAACGAGATAAACATATGATGCACACTGTCACTGAATTTGAACAACCTAATGAACCTGTAGCATTCAACAACAATATTCTTGGAGGTTATTCTGCTGAATCATTCCTTGGAAATTTCAAAGCTCCTCAATCACCGTTTTTTGTAAATACTTTTGTTTCTCAGATAGAAAATTTTTCACAGTCTGATACTTCCAGAATTGTAAATATTTCGGATGTAATTATAGATAAGTCTTTATTTTGGTCATTATATTTTGATGGATCGAAATCTAGTGATGGAGCTGGAGCTGGATGCATCCTAATTGATCCAAATGAGGAGAAAACCATGCTGTCATGTAGATTAGAATTTGAGTGTACTAACAATACCGCAGAATATGAAGCCTTGGTTCAAGGACTTTATAAAGCTATAGGGTTAGATGTTAAATACTTGAAAGTTTTTGGTGATTCCGAAATTGTTATTAAACAAGCTAGGAATACTATTCATTGCCTTTCAGGACATCTTAAACACTATCAAACCCTAGTACAAGACCTCACCACTCATTTTTTAGCATTCAATATTTCTCCTATTCCTAGGAATCAGAATACATCAGCTGACTTGTTAGCTAATGTTGCATCTAAACTCTTACCTGCTGAAGATTGCAGTCCTGATAGATTTTCTGTAGAATTGATTTTTCGTCCATCTGTCCCGGATAATGTTACAAATTGGAAAGTTTTCTATCATGATCAAGATATTCTAAATTTCATGACTTCAGAGAAATCATATGATGAGAAAATTATTGACGAAGATGATCATGATTTACAAATTGCTTTAAAAGGTAATGAAAACCCCATTCCAAAATCTGTTGTTAAATTAGAGGATTTATATGACATTAGAGACAGATTCAAGAAAGTTACTAATACGAAACTTCAAAGCTCAACTTTGAAGTTTGAATTAGTAAATCTTGGTTCTGATTCTAAACCTCAAAACGTTAACTTAGGACTCAATTTAACACCGGAGGAAAGGAATGCATTCATTAAACTGCTGAACAAGTACAAAAACGTTTTTTCTTGGAATTACGATGATCTAAAAACATATGATACTTCGATTATTCAACATACAATTCCAATGCTTCCTGATATTAAACCTGTTCAACAGAAGTTGAGAAAAATCCATCCAAATCTCGAAGGTCAAATCAAATCAGAACTTAATAAACTTTTGAAAGCCCAAATCATTTTTCCAGTCAGGCACTCTAATTGGGTTTCCAATATGGTACCTGTAAGGAAGAAGAATGGTGATATAAGAATCTGTATTGATTTCAGAAATTTAAACAAGGCATGTTTAAAAGACAATTTTCCATTGCCAACCATGGAACAGATACTTCAAAAGGTAGCTGGTTCTAAACTTATGTCTTTTCTCGATGGATTTTCAGGCTATAATCAAGTTTTAGTTCACCCAGATGACAGATTGAAAACAACTTTCAGAACAAAATGGGGAACTTATGCTTATCAGAAAATGCCTTTTGGTCTAATAAATGCAGGAGCAACTTTTCAAAGAGCCATGGACATAGCATTCAAAGGCCTGATCAATAAATCAGTTGTTTATCTTGATGACATAACAGTATTTTCAAAAAAGAGAACCAATCATCTACATGATTTAAAACAAATATTTGAAAGATGTAGAAAGTTTGGTATCTCCTTAAATCCCAAGAAATCTTTCTTTGCTTTAGATGAAGGAAAACTCTTAGGATTTGTTGTGTCGAAAGATGGTATATATATTGATCCAGATAGAGTGAAAGAAATTTCTGATATTTCTTTACCACATAACAAAAAATCCATGCAATCATTTCTTGGACAGATCAATTTTGTTAAAAGATTTATTCCTGATTTTTCTTTAATTGTCTTACCTATGCAAAATATGATAAAAAAGAATTCAATATTCAAATGGATGCATAAAGAAAAAGAAGCTTTTGATTCAATCAAACAAGCGATCATTAATGCACCAGCATTGAATACCCCAGATTTTTCTAAAGATTTTACTTTGTATACTCTGGCCACTGAAATATCTTATGCAACCGTTTTAACACAACTCAATGATCAAGAAATTGAAGCACCTATTTCTTTCTTTAGCTCGAATCTGCAAGGAGCTGAACTTAATTATTCCGATGTTGAAAAACACGCCTTTGCTGTGTTTAAATCAATCAAACATTTCAGACCTTTTCTCTTGAAAACACATACAAAAATCATTGTCCCATTCTCTGCAGTGAGGCAATTATTAATTCAAAAAGAAGTAGGGGAAAAGAGAGCTAACTGGGTAACAACCTTGCAAGAATATGATATTGATATTAAACCAACTAAGATTGTTAGAGGACAAGGTTTTTGCAGATTATTGGCAGGAGCTCATAACATACCAGAAAATCAAGATTCAAATCAAGATATTCAAGTAAGTCAGATAAGTGTTACAAATTCCGGATCTCAGTATGCTGATCTTATCTATTACTTGAAAAATGGGTATGCTCCTTCTAATCTTAGCTATAAGAGTAAACATTCTTTAAGGTTAAAGGCTATTAAATACCAGATCATTGATAATGTATTATTTAGAAAAAATTATGATTCAATTTTATTAAGATGTTTGGAAAAGACTGAAGCTGAAAAGGTTTTGCAGGAATTGCATGATGGACCAGCAGGAGGTCATTTTGGAGGTGATACCACAGCTCACAAAATAATTCGCGCTGGTTATTACTGGCCTACCCTTTTTAAAGATACACATGATTACGTAAGGAAGTGCCAAATTTGTCAAACTGCAAGTGGAAGACAAAGGAAACTAGCTTTTCCTTTGCAACCAGTAACTATTGAGCAACCATTCGAACAATGGGGGCTCGACATTATTGGTGAGATAGTACCTCATTCTTCCAAACAGCACAAGTACATCCTTACTGCAACTGATTACTTTACAAAATGGGTAGAGGCAATCCCATTGAAGGTAGCCAATTCTGATGCAATTATTGATTTCATAGATCAATTCATCATAACCAGGTTTGGTGTACCTCAAGATTTTGTCTTTGATAATGCATCTTACTTCTCTAGAAATAGTTTAATTGAATTTGCAGTCAAAAGAGGTTTTAAATGAAAATATTCAGCAAATTATTACCCACAAGGTAATGGTTTAGCTGAATCCACTAATAAAAACCTTATCAAAATCATTAAAAGGACCGTTGATCAAAATCAAAAGAATTGGCACAAATCTTTAATCTTTGTGTTATGGGCTGATCGTATCACTGAAAAAGCTTCAATAGGGACTTCACCTTTCAATCTGGTTTATGGAAAAGAAGCTGTGATACCATCAAACTTAACACTTCCATCATTAGCCCTAGTGCAGTTTATTGAAGAAAATCCTTCTTCATCCATTCAATTGAGGTATAATCAAATCCTTAAATTAGAAGAAGATAGGGATAAAGCAAAAATTACTCATGAAAAACATCAACAACTTGTAAAATCTTCTTTTGATGCAAGTTCTACCGGCTCAAAAAATTTGTCAATTGGTGATCTCGTTTTGAAATGGGACAAAGCACACGAAGAAAAAGGTAAACATACCAAATTTCAGAAAATGTGGCTAGGACCATTTCAGATCATTGACAAGATAAGCTCAAATACATTTATACTCCAAGATCTAACAGGTAAGAGAGAGTCTCTTCCTGTAAATGGGCTTATCTTGAAGAAATTCTTTTCATAAGGAGGTAACCCCTTCTTAAACTATATATATTTCTTTCTGCAAAGTTTTTGATTGTTTTTGTTTTTACAAATAAAGGTTGTTTATGAGTCTCTGATTGACTGTTTACTATTTGAGAAATTTTTTTCGAAAAAATATTATAAATATTTATTTTGTGTAAATAATTTTTTTTTAAAGTAATGATCACAATTTTTGAATAGTTTAAAATAAGATGTTAAAATTTGAAAAGATTATTTCAATAATTTACATGATCTTTTGAAAACTTGAAGAAAATGTAAAGCATTATAAAGTTTATTAAGCAGAGAAAGGTTATCTATCAAAGTATAGATTTTTTCAAAGTTTTGGAATTCAAAAAACTCTAAAAATTGTCATCCATTGATTCTTAAGGATAAAACTACTTCGCCCCATCCATTTAAGTTGTGATTTTTTAGAATGTAATTCTAAGAAATTATACGAAAACTTTAAGAGATAAGAGGTCTCATTACGAGCCGACTTACCATGTTCATAAGGAGTAATAAAACTGACATTACCAATACTGCATACCAAAACAGGGTAATGGCTTATAAATATAAGACAAGGGGTCTCATCACGAGCCAGCTTGTTCAGTTTAATTATAACTAGTGAATGACATTGTTATTAACTGGCTGCCAAACCAGAACAATGGCTCTTAAAAAAAAGAAAAGAAAAAAAGAAAAAAAAGAAGACAAAAACATGAGATAATAGGTCTTATGAATTTATCTTTTAAAAAGTCATAATTTTAGTTGGATGGGACAATGAATGGTGAATGGTTTAAAGGTAACCCTGCCGAGACTATGAACGTTTGCTGGCAGCAGAGGCAATACCTATGGCAATAGAGTATATTATAAAACCAAAACTTGGAGAGATCCATTTACTTCATTATTAACACCAATCAAAGCTTGATATAACCCAAAATGTTTTTATTTCTTAAGGAATTAAACAGAAATTATGAAATGATTTTTTATTTTTTTTCATAGCAGCATTTTATTTGAATTATCCTAAGATAGTTTTCATTATCTTTAAAAACCTTTATTTACTAAAGATAGAATGTTCATTTTATTTTTTCAGAGATAACTGTTTCTTTCAGTGAATCTCCAATTGTTGTGACCAGCAACAACCCCCCTTTTTTATTTATTATTAGTAATAATACTAAATAAATGGGGACCCTTAGTTAAAAATCCAAAAAAATCAATTAGGATTTGTTTGCCTTTACAAATAAAACTTTCTATCATAAACTTATAAAATCCCTTAGAAAGAATATTTAGAAACACTTAAGTTTGTGATAGATTGTAATAAAATTGCTCTTGAAACAAGATAGCGCATCCATAACAAAATAGTATATATATAAAACGCATTGATCGCAGATCGCATAGCGCAGAAAACATAAATGATTAATAAATATCTTTTGCGCTCTTATCAATTCTGCGCTTTTGCGATTGTGCGCTTTTGCGATTTTGCGCTATTTCGCTTTTGCGATATGCGCTTTTGCGCTATTGCGCAATTTCCACTTTTGCGCTATTTTTATGACTGCGATGACTTCATTTTGCGATATTGCGACATTGCGATATTGCGATATTGCGCAGCAAATCGCAGATCGCAATGTCGCAGATTCATGTAGGCGCGCTATCCCAAGGAAATCTTCCCATATGTCAAATCCGTTATGCGCTTTAATGATTATATTAAATGATTGGATTGATTATTAATGTGAAAAGAGATTGTGTTTAGATTGAAAGTCGTTTCACAATTTAAATATTATATTTCATCTGCTTTCACATTCAAAACAGTCTCATCACCTTTCTTATGTCATTACTCTCATTTATTCGTAAAACGCAGGCACGAAGGAGCAGACCACTATACAAAGCTTTCGCTAAACATTATGGGTAAGAAGGAGAAGAGCTCAAGTTCTGAGAACAAAGAAATGGCTTCGCTATACGCAGACACCGCCTGTAACAAGGACACCGGTATATCCACTTGGGAGGGAATGTATAAACTGTTAGAAGATGAAAACCCTGTGGTGATAAAAGTTGCAGCTACAGCAGGTTCAAAGGATACGTCTGAAGCAACCCTTAGAGACTTGGCTTGCTCATTTCTACATAGAATAGCAGCAAGGCCAAGGATTCTCCCATATACAGACATGGTGAGATGGGTGCTGGATAGCACAGATATTTCGGACAGACAGTTCAGAACTCCATCTAAAGAGCTAATTGGGTCATTCACCATAGAAGATCTGAGATTAATGTATAAGCCGCCAGAACCTCGGGCGACTTTCAATAAGCAATTTATGGAAGAGTTTGCCAAAGAACACTCAAATTTGGCAGAATGCACAAAGGAGTGGACCAAAAGAAGTGAACCATTGAAGAAGAACAAACAAGGTATGTACAGCACGGGTTCACTTACCTCTCCTTATTGTTTTGCTGCTGCCATGTTATGCAGGCTTTTTGGAAAGCCTGACATAAATATGATATTACCCGAATGGCTTCCTTTGTTGAATGCGGCTGTTAATTCTACAATTGTAGATTGGGCCAAAATCCTATCTGATAATCTCACCACTGCTATTTTTCATTACCGGTCTAAACGAAATGTTTCCCAGCGGGTTTATCCACCTTTTTATTTATCTGCTTATGTCATGGATGCCATCTGCTATGTCTCTAAATTCCCTGTGATGGGCTGGAAATGGACTATCCACGATCCTTTGCCTATTCATGTGTACCATAAAGAACTATGGGAGTCTAAGTTTGTCCCCCATTTTTACCAAATTTGTCATGGAATAATGCTGCCATTGTACAGAACATTGTATAATAAGGATGCCCCGAGGTTATCCTTAGAAATAGAGGTTGATATTTTCCCCGTCGCGAGATGGTTTGGAGAAGAATTGTTCACTTATATTAGGGTTTTTTGAAGTTATGCTTCTCCCCATGTTTTACCCCTTTATGTTCCAGATAGACTTGTAGCTCGGGAAATTGCTTATCAGACCTGTGGCCAGGGAGGTATAACAAAATATTTAAAAGAGAAGAAAAAGGGCATTTGGCCACAATTTCCCGTAAAATGTGGAACATTTTCACTATTTGATATTGGTCATGCATTTCAAGAGATAGGCAACGTTACATGCCTACAGCTGTTCAAATTCTCGAGAAGGTTATTCGACCCAAATGATATTGTTAAGAATTTTACCAATGCAATCAAAGTAAGGGAATTTTCCGGGGAACAGGATCTTTTTGATGATATGTTCCAAGCAAGAAATTCATTCAAAGAGGTTTTGAATTCAGCTAAAGCGCAGCTATCTCCAGAGGATTTCCAGGAATTCAAGCTGTACAGAGAAAGGAGACTAATTCCTATTCCTTTGGATAATCTACGCTTAGAGCCCGCAAGGGAGCAAACTCCTAGTGTTAGTCTTAACGGCAGTTCAAGCACAGGTAAATCCAAATCAAAATCTGACAGAGATTCTGAACACTCCAATAAGTCTAAAGAAAAGGAAGATAAAATGGAAGAATCCATTAAAGATTCTGCACAATCTAAAGAGCTTACTCAATAGCAAATTTTGACTTCTCAACAAACAAATCCTCCTCCACCCAATGTACAGCAACAGCCAGTCACCATTGAGTTAGATAAAGAATGGGAAACCTTTAATCAATTGATTAATGTAGAAGGACAGAATGTACAAACCCCTGTCCAAACAACCAAAGTTTTGAATGCAGGAACAAGCAGCACAGCCGCAGTAACAGAGCACATACCAATCACACCCTCCTCTGAAATTGTACTTAATGTAGAGGACATTCCTCCTCTAGATGTATTTTACAGCCCAAAATACAAAGCAGTAGTAAAGAGACAAAGGAAAAAGAGAAAAATAGAAAGTGCAATTGCTACTGAACCAGAATAAGTAGATGTTTTGTGGAAAGATCCTACTACAGAGCCTACTCATAATCTCACTAAATTATCTCAAATAACAGGAGCTTATGCTTCTGCAACAATTGATAAAGTAGTTGAGATACAACTTTTGCTGGATGAAAAAGAAGAATAGATAAAGGCTCTGCAACAGCAATTGCAACAGGTACAGGCCAATAAGGAAGCACAATTAAAACTTGAAGAGTTACAACAACAACTTCAAGAAATCCAAGAACAGCATAAGGATGATCCTAAGCTTCGAGAATTCATTTCAGAAACCATCTCTTTAAACAATCAACTACTGCAACAAGAGGAAGTTTTCTGCCAAAAAATATTGCAATGGAATTCTTTGTGCCAAGAAAGCGATAAAATCACAAATCATGTCATAGATTTACGAAATGATTATGATTTGATTAATGAAAAGATCAATGATTATCTAGCATGGCAAAAGACAGAAGAAGGCAGAAAAGTTGGTGCACCCATCATCAACGAGAACCATAAAGAAATAATGTTTAATAATTGGGATGCACAAATCAGAAGGGCAGAAAGGGCAGTAGAGGAGGCATCTACAGCGGCAAACACTCTCACTGATTGTGTAAATGACAATTTACACAAAGCTAACTTGATTTCTGAAACTATTCCAGGATATCTCCCACAGGCAAATCAACTGCATACAGAATGGAGGCAAAAGGCAGAAGAAAGAGAAAAATCCATCCAAGGGCTGACAAGATTGAATTGGGACTCATACTGGATGTACTTGGTAAAGCCACACAGTCAGCACAGTGCGCTCAATTGTATCATCAATGCTACGAAGAAGATTTCTGTTACGCTTGCCGACTCTGTCTTTTCAGGACAGTTGAATTCTGAAGTCGGTCAACCGCATCTTCTCAAAACTATGCTGGATGCCTGCAAGCTAAAAGATCAAGTTAATAGATAGATAGATTTAGTTTTAATTTCACTGTATTTTAGCCTAGGAAAAGGACGGTCATTGAACCGAATCCTTAATTTTTGTAATAAACTATTTTTAGAGTTAGTTAAGTAGTATTTAAACCCCTCTCATGCATTTAGAGAGGGGTCCTGATCTTAATATTTTTGGACTTGGAGATTGCATTTCTGTACTCCATTGTCTTATATATTTTTTGAAAAGGATCACATCTGGTGATTTTCATGCGGAATTATCTTTGAAGTGTTGCATTTCTGTACCTTGGAATTTGGTTTTGCATTATAATTACTGGATAGAGTATTACAATGCATTTGAAACTCTTCAAGATGGAAAAGGTATTTCTATCTGTTCACTGTTGATCTCTTTTGTTTTATGATATTCGTTTTGAAATTGCTATCATTTATATGTATATTTGTTTTAACAACGCTTTCTTTTATATATCATTTCTGAGTATAATTGAAACGTTATTTTTCATAGTTACATGTAAATGGTATACAATGATGAATGCAATATGTTTATATAACTCTGTTTAATTTCTTAAACAGAGTTATCTTTATTTGTTTCTGTACATTTCAATTTAATTAATAATACATTTTCATGGTTATTGTTGAATTGGAACAATCTTAAGTTGTATTCACATATAATTACCCGGGTTAGTGTTAGAATTTCTTTATCAGTATTTAGCTTAAATTAGATAGTTTTATTTCAATTAGTTTAGTCCCATTTCCACCCATCCAATCCAATCCATTTAGTTACAAGGAAACTGGTCCTTTAAATCCAGTCGGAGCCACCACACCAAACGGAAAAGGAGCTGTCTTAAGGTCCCGACCGGGTGGTTTTCCCGATGTTTGAAGCAGAGATTTTCTAGGCTTCAACAGATCCATAGATGAGCTCTCACATATCTCTCCCAGAAAATTAAGTGGTTGTAACACCCTTGTAGGATGGTTGTTTCCCTCCTCATTCTTCAAGCAAGCTACACATCTCTTGATATTTTGGAGCGCATCCTCCTTGAGACCCTCCCATGAGAATCCCTCCATAATGGTCTGATATGTCCCAATGAAATCTTGATGGCTGGAAAGAATTGAATCATGTGCTTC
Source organism: Pinus albicaulis (assembly GCA_034641835.2). Classification (NCBI taxonomy): domain Eukaryota; kingdom Viridiplantae; phylum Streptophyta; class Pinopsida; order Pinales; family Pinaceae; genus Pinus; species Pinus albicaulis. The sequence goes on from CM076574.1 coordinate 407,904,683, forward strand.
ATGTAGAATATTCTCCTTGAGCTTGGTGTCTCTAGTCAAGAAGATCCGACCCTTGTAATAGATGATTCTATCCACCACTCTATACCTCTCATCAGTCACCTGCCCATCAAGCACCTCATATGTGAGGTAATGCTTGGAATACTCCACCAATAGTTGGGACTCCCAATATGGATCCTCAATGAATGCGCTTCTAACTTCGGTGATAAGGTATCTGTCATCTCATAGCTCCCCTCTTTGACATTCTCAATGCCAAAGCCACATGCCAAAGTACTACTATCCCACTTTTGTTGCCTTCCTTGCAGCTGCTTTTGCCAAAGAAAATATTGGATTTTATGGAGGTCAACCTTCTCTTGGAAGCTATTGCCCATCCAAAACCTCTTGAGTTTGGTCTATGAATTTATGAATACTAGCAACACTATACCATATATGGAAGAATCCCTCCAATTTCAAAGTATATTCTGACTCTCAAGGGATACAGAATAGCCCTCTTGCACCATAATTGTGCCATCATCCACTCCTGAAACATCACCTTTTAATACAAAAGGCTTGGTGAGAGTTTCTAATACCGATACCAAAAAAATATTCATCTCCTCCTTGAGCCAATCAAAGGCCCTCGGCGTTGTGATGATCCCACACAAGGCTCTCCTCTTATCCAAATTTGTGAGTGGTATCACTTGTTGTGAGAGCTCTTCAACCAACTTCCAATCTGGGGGCCTCCCTGGTGGAATGCCTCCAAATAATAAAACATCATGGTCCAGAGTAAACTGCATATATGAGTGGACTGAGTTATCTTGGCTTCTTCTGCGCAAACCAGTCTCCATCTTATGTGTGGAGGCTTCCCGAGGTTGATAGGTGTGCATGCCCTTGATATTTTTATGATTACCACTCTTCTTGTCTATCCATGCCATCTGCAAGACCTCCCAATCTGTAGTGACCTCCCAAAGTGTAATCAGCCACTGCACACCCAGTATCATATTGGTGTCATGGGTCTTGATAAAAAAGAAGTAACCTATCAGGGTTTATGCCCCCAAAGTCATAGTCAATTCTGGAACACACTTCCCCCACTGCTTAGTCTCGAGGACCACAACTAAGAATCCTTCAGAATCATTGGTGGGTATGTCTCCCTTCTGCACTAGTTGGGCATCAATAGGATTGTGGGTAGTCCCGATGTCTATCAATACATTTTGTTCATGTATTATGCCTTGGTATCCCAATGTTATATTATTTAGAACTCCTTGCAATGATGCAAGGGCTTCTCTAGTTGGAGAAATTGATCCATTTCCACCTCCAGGTGGTGGTGGATCTCCTCCTGGTGCTACAACGTTGATATCTCCTTCCAAATCTTCCTCTTCCTCATCATCCTTATTGGAGAATACCTCATCATCACTAAGAGACCCTTTGTCTTGGTCCTCTCTTGAGGGAGGAATCTTCATAGCTTCCTCTTTTGACTGAGAAGAGAACTCTTGCTGAAGGGGGGCTCTTGCCCTTGTCAAAGCAGTTTGCAAGTTTCTAACCCTCCCAATAGCATCCTGGAGTGTAGTTGGTCTAGTGGATTCTACCAACTTATGCAAAGTCTTTGCTAGCCCATCAATAAAAATAAACACTGTTGGCTCGAGGGGTCCTGACCTAGGTTCAGAGGTTAAGGTTTGCCAACAAACCCCTATACTACTGGCCCTTTCAGCAATGACCTACTTGCGCAGGCCAAGGTCTCACCTGAAGAAGTATGGGAGGGTGCTGGAACCAGGTTTTTGCACCTTGAGAGAGAGTAGGCAATTCGAGGCAGATCTGTACTATAACTTACTAGGTTCGCACATAATGAGTTTATTCGCAGCCCTTTTAACAATGTTATTAGCATATAACCAGAACACAACTATCATCTAGTCAATTAAAGTCGCATCCACGTGCGCATCAATGAATATCATAACAGATTACTATAATAACAACCAATATCAGATCACATATATACTTATGCTAATTCCAGAACAAAGATACATTCGCAGCTCAAATAGGTGTCACATATGCGCTTCAATAGTAAACATAACCAATTCAGATAACACACAGATATTTCAACAATACTTCTCATTCATTAACATTCAAATCCACTTACAACCAAAAAACAACATGCGCACATAGCCTAGCGGGGTCCGCACAGAGCAGGACTAAAGATCTCCATGCACACAGCCAACAGGAGTCCTTACCCAAAACAACCCAACACATATCTAACAGTTCACACGTATCATCCGTCTTAATTCATTTCTACCTCTAGACTCAAACTATTCATCTATTTATATCAATGTAGCCTACGCTATCCTGTGGTCTGCAAACCATGGTTTGCGGACTCTAGGTCTACCCTTTGGCCCATTACAATGCGTACGGGGCCTTGACCTGCCCCAAAACCCCTGCGTTAGACTAATTAATACAAAAAATATACAAAATTCGCAGCTTAGGGAGCTCTGTTCCAACAGGCCCCCAACACAATCTTGTGACTCGTCCCGAGTCACTGTGGCCGTGGGTTTTGCATCTTCGCCTGAAGCTACTTGATCGCATCAATTAGCGGGGGTAGCACTCCTTCAATTTTCATAGCAACATTCTGCGCTATCTCCACCAACTTCAACGAAGTTGGGCCTTTTGAAGCAGCAGTGGTGCTCTCCAAAGTTTGGTTCAGTTGCTTAATTGCGACATCGACATCCTGAGATAGCTTGAGGGCCTCATCTGCCCATGGCTTGAGGTGATCACTCAAAGTCTTCTTCTGCTGTCGGAGAGCTTCCATGTCATCTCAGAGTGCATGGGTAGTGCGCAGTCAGGCCACTCGTTGAGCGGGGACCAGAGTGGTCAACGTAGCCTCTATTTGTTCAAACTCTTCTTACTTATGGCGTAGATCTTGGTTGATTTCACGCAGGAGAGGGTCACACTTCACCTTAGTCGACAGCTGCATAGATGTTTCCAACAGTTTTGCACCCTGAGTGATTTGACCTATAATGACATTGGTGGCCTTTGTAACCAACATTTCTGGCTGTAACTTGGCTTGCAAGGCATAATTTGTTGTTCCATCTCCGTCCTGAACACCTTGATCATGGTCCTTGAGGCCTTTAGCACTACAACTAACCCCTCAATCTTGGTTTGGGGGGTGGCAGAAGCTAGGATATCTTCGGTGACGTCTGCGCAGAGCCTACTAATTAGGTGCTCCAACTCTGTCTGCTGCGCGGTGGCAAGGGTACATGCAGCCTGTGCCTGAGATACTTTAGCAATTTTTTCCTCAATTGTCTGCTCAGCTGTGCTAAGCTGCTAGTGCACTTGGTGGTCTTTGTGTTTAATTTCATCGAACATGGACGCATGGAGGATCTGCAATGGTTCTTGTGGTAGGCGGGCGAGATCCAATTGCACTTCTGTGCAAGCCTGGACTTGCGCTCCTAAGTCGGGTGGAATAAACATGAGGGTTGCGCCTGGCAGAGGGCAAAGGCGACTTTCTGTTGAACTGGTCAATGCACTGCTGGTTGCTGGGGCTGACCTTCCCTGGATCATACTTGTTTTCTAGGTGTCAGTATTTAGCTGCAGAGCTCAGAGCTCAGCCTCGAGGGTGTCGACCATGGCCTTCTGCTGCTCTTCCAGAGCCAAAAATTTATCGTCTGCAGCAAGGGTGAATTCTTCTATGATCTGCTCTAGGTCCTCCTCTGTCAAAGTAACTCCTACGTCTTGTTCCAGCCACTGAGCGCGTTGCTTCTTCCATGGTACTTTAGCAGGGTCTCTCCTTTGTTTCGTTCCTCGAGGGGAGTCAACACCTCCCACATCTAGACCTTCCATGCCGAGATCCTGCTGCAAATCCTTTTGTGATGCCGATCCCGTGCCCTTCCTCGTACTCTTGCCCTACTGCGAACCCTTCTGCGATCCTGGGTCCACTTCCTTCCTAGTACCTTTACCCTCTCCTCTAGTTTCTTTGGTGGTATCGAGCAAGGTGATCTTCATGGTGCTCATCCCTACAGTGCCTTTCGTAGCTGATTTGAAGCCAAGCTTCCAGTGTAGAGGCCAACCAGCAATAATGTGGTCAATTTCCTCATCCGCGACCATGCATGGGAGTGATACCCATGTTGGATCCTTGTGGCCTCTAATCTGCACATTGTGCATTGTCACATGAAAGGCTGCGATGCTCTTATACTTATCACAAATGGATGGTGACAAGTGTGGCCGGGAATTGATAGCAGCTGCGAGCTCACTCTAAAATAGGACCACATTAAACTATGAAAAAATTCATGACCTCAAAATGTATGAAAAAATTCACAAGTAAACTAGTGGTGCTCATGATAGCACGCTATAGATCTAGCAATCCTACGGAGCAACTGCATCCAACGGTTAGGAACCCCAATAGTGTGTTGCTGCAATCGCATGGGTAATTCTTCAAGCCGACAATCCAGAATCCCGAAGGTTAATCCCTCTATGTGCTACTAAAGCTCATCTAGAGTCTCAGCCATATCAAGGTCCTGAAGGACTGCTCTCCCAACAACCCTCTCTGCTAGCGCATCTACTTCGTGCTCTGGTTCCTCTACTGGTTGAACGCGACTGATATCTGCATTACATTAAACCTTTAGTTTAGTCTTGGAAATAAATCAAAAAAATAAAAACATTGTATAAACCTTAGGAAAATAAAAAAACATGGTCGAATCATTCTTACCTATTGCACCCCACTGAGCGCCTTCTGGTAATACTAGATCTGGATCTCCTCGGAAGTCGACGCCTGCATATGCATACTCATTGATGGCGATGATCTATCGCCGGAACCAGGTGAAGAATGTAGTAAAAAACACAACGGTCGATTGGCCTGAATGTCGACCCATGAGTTCTACCCATCTCTACATTCGAGGATCTCTAGGACTAGATATATCCAATGTTACATGTTGTGGATGCATCAGTGGAATCCGTTCCAAAGCAAAGGATATGAGGATGGAACCATAGCTAAAAATTTTCTTCCTTCCTCCCTTTGCTTTATTCAGTTGTTCCTTTATCTGAGAGAGAACATCTTCAGCCCAGTTGAATAACGTTGGCTCTAAACACTCTAGCGCATACTGCATATACGATCGGTTCGCTACATGGAGTGTAACGATTCCAGCAAGTTTAGCGATCATGAAAAGGATGGTTCTCAAAGGCAAATCCCTGACATCTCGGATGTTTATGTTTCCATATTTGCTAGGTTCTGACCCTGGATAGCAATACTGCATAACACAATCCCTCACTGTCTCTCCTCCAATGGTAGACCTTGTGAGAGAAATGGGCAAACCTCTCCTCGACAAAATTGTGAGAAAATACACATCCTCAACTGTTATGGACAACACTTAATTTTTTATGTGAAATGCCTCTATTGCCAAATCCCATGATCAAACAAGGAACTCCAAGAGTTCTATCTGTTGCCTCATTCTCGACAATTTAAAGTACTTAAGCAGCCCACAATCTCTTAATGCTCTTACAATACCCGGATCATTCAAGGAAATCATATCTTGTTCTTCGTGTTCTCTTTCTCTCCATGTAATCGTCATTATAATCCGATGGAAACCTGAAAATCAATATAAGATCCATTAGATACCATTCATTGCAAAAAACTAGGCTAAATTTGGACACAACATGAAAATAAAAAACTTGAACTGCGCCCAACGCACTCCCTAGGTTGAGACAGTGCATTGCTTATGCAGGTACCCTTCACTGTACCTACTATGCAACGTAGGTTTTGACATTCAGGGGTGCGTTGCCCTCATTTTGGGAAGAATTTAACCTAGGGGCCTCAAAAACCTAAAACATTGTAAGCAATAGGAATGAAATGAATATTGAAAGAAAGAGGAGGTTCATGCTACTAACCTGGATCAAACGGCGACGAAATCCGTCCACAGAAACGACCGTAATCAACGACTGAAGTTCGGGGGCAAAATCAGGTTCAGAGCTCCAAAATGAAAATGGTAACTATACAATGGTAAAAATGAATAGTGAAACTACTTTTTATAGTCATTTAATTGTTTGCAAGTTAAATTTATTGCTATGAATATAGTTTTATTATGTTTTTATCACGAAACAGGTATTTTTAATCCATTTGATGTTGTTCTGAACAGGAAATACAACTGACGAACAGATTAGTCGTGCAGATTTATTCAAAGAATGACTTGACCACAAAGCATACTTTTTCTCCTTATTTTTCGAGCTTTGATAAAAATGAAAAAGGATTTGAAGTGCACTTTTATCTCTTTTTTGAGCTTCGATAACAGCGAAAAAGGAACCCCTGGAGTCTTCTTTCAGCTCTTTTCAGACTCCGATAATGTGAAAAGATTGCCGAGCACTTGTCATTTCGAGCTCGTTAAAGTAAATGAATTGATATCTACTCAGTATAAGTTTAACCCTTTTCCGGACTGAGGTAGATTATTTACGAAAGAGGAATAACTTGGTTAAACATGACCAAAGAGGTTCTCTTAGATATCATTTTACACTTTTTCAGATCTGAGTGACAAATTTACGAAAAAATACTTATGGAGTTTTCTTTCATCCTTTTTTTTAGACTCTGTAAATATGAAAAAGGACTAGGCTATCATTGTCGTTAAGCTCGTTAAAACATAAAATAGTGACGAGCTTTTCGATCATGGCAAGAATTGAGTTTCATTCATCGCTAGACTCATTAAATTATTAAATAGCGATACTTTATTCGCTCGAAGGGTTGAATTATAGATCAAGCAAATGTTATCCTCCTCAAGCTTGTTAAAAAATAAAGAGGTAATGGTCGAAAAATGACGGGAAAATTTGGGAAAAGCAAGTAAAGTTTCTTTTTGGTAGCAAGTCGCTCTTGAACATGACACTTCTTTCACTCCATGTCCGTGACTGTTTGGGTTGGGTAATCATCTTGACGGTTCATTCACACCTATGGTTCATCATACCTTCACTTTGGTTTTGGGTCAATGTCGCGAACTCATCATAGTGTCACTGATATGTTCAAGAGAAGTCATCCAGTGATTAAAAACTAATCCATCTACAATACTCATAAACCTTCATTTTCATGACCGTCATCCCTGAAAATTGCTATATCAAGTCATACCCTTGTCTCCCAAATCAGTAACTCCTATTTTGCAATAAGGTGACTTCCTATCGACTATGAATCAATATCTAGGAAGTTCACTTAGAAACATCAGATTCTAGTACCATGAGGCTTGTTACAACATCGACAAGATCCTCTCTTCCGGACCTTTGACTGAAATATTTTGTTTGGCGTTTGACATCAAATCATCTATTCATGCCTTACGAAATGTACTCTAGTACCTTGAGGGCCATTGAAATTAATGGTGGTTCTCTCACGTTTGTTAACAACTCACATCATTGGTTGGTAATCAAACGATGTCTTTCCATGTTCGACGACAAATCATATATTCGCATGGCTATACTTGTACCCGAATGATCAAGTGAACGAGATAAGAAGACCTCATATCTAGTTTCATCCATTCGGGCTATGATTTCAGGATTGTTGTACAGATCATATGTACGATGACCTTACATATAGATTGTCATCCAAACATGGGCCTATATCTATAGGCATGTCTGCATCTAGGCAACATTCCAATGTAGACAACTTTCTGAATTAGGTACATGTTATTAGATTGTTTTATGTGTTGACTATGGGAATGCCTACCCTCAACAATTATGATCAATAGAGGATACATCATGATGAAATGTATTGTAATATTGATGCAGGTGACCATTCCGCTTCGTTTCCAGGCTCATCACAGCATAAAGCATCTCAATCAAATGTTCTTATTATTTGGATCTCATGCTTTAGGGGGAAATTGTTATAGGTCAATTTGGGCACCATTCCCAATGACCTGGTTAATTGGGCATCATCTCCAAGACCAATGATCAAGGGTCTATCATTCCCTATCATTTTGGTTGCTATATGCTCGAAGACAAGAAACATTACAGATCAAGCAAGAATTTCATCAAGAAAGAATTTCCATGGTTTGAAGCTTATTGTATAGCATATGAGAGCTCACCAACGCAGGCTCTAAGGGGCCTAGGTGCGTTGCATATGCAGGTAGCCCCATGAAAGGCTGCTCTGAAAAGCACTTCCCGACATTCACAGGTGCATTGGTCACATTGGGAGCGAAATTCTCATTGTTCCGGAATCTCCACTTGGCCAGTGCCTTCTAGAAGAGTTCACATGTGTCAAGCTTCGGATCCAAGTGTCCATTTGAAATCTACATGAATGGAAACATGTCTTGCCTATTTTTGGAAAGCTATTTATTGGAAAACAACCTACAATTCATCTATAAATTGAACACATATCTAAGTGTTTGGGAAGGAAGAATTTGAGTAGAGAAATGATGGAGAATTTTCAATTGAGAGCTTGGTTTGTAGAGCTATTGCTGGAGAGATTTATGCTGTAATGAGACTTGGGAGCTATGTTAGAAGGTCACTCCAAATTAGTCACTAGGTTGTAGCCTCTCCTTCTATCATCAATAAAGAGTACTTATTATTTTTCCCTACATGCATCTATGTTAACTTTGATTTTCCATATTGTAAGATCTTGGTTGACGAATGTAGTTTATGCTTAACTAATTTAGCTAACTAGCTTGAGTAGATATATATATTATTGCATCTTCTGCTGTTTCAGTGTTCTTTCTTGCAGGAAGCATTCAACCAACAAAACCGCTTGAATTTGAAGCTGTAGCAAAAGCGACAGAAAGGAGTCATTTGGAAGCGACTGAAACAAGTAAGCATCCAATCCTCTCTGTGTATCTGTTCTGAGTTAGGAGAAATGGTAGTATAGTCTTTCACCTGTTGTTCTAGACTAACACCTGTCTAGAGAAGCGTAATTTATCCGTAGATTACAGTTCTGGCCCAACAACATCTCTTCTTAGAGATAAGCTACCAGTTCCCTAACTATTTTATTTCCATTCTATCTGTAAACAAATTTCAGTTCTTTGATATTAATGAAATGAAGTGTTATTTCCACTGCATCTTTGTATTTATGGTTATATGTATATTCTGTTGCGTTCTTGCATAAATTCGGTTCATCAAATAAAGTCAAGAGGGAGTGAATTAGTATGAAGATGTGATTACGAGCTAATAAATCATTAACTAGAGTGGGACCAATAGTCTCAAAGTATGAAGAGGTGATTAAGAGGCTAAGAAATCATTAATTGGTGTGGGACCAATGGTCTGAAAGAGGAAAGCTCGTGTTAAGTATGAGTCAGAACCCTGCAAATTTAGTTAAACATTACATAAAGCTGAGTCCTGCCTCATTTTCACGAATTCACTGAGAATTTCAAAGAGCAGTGAAAGAAAAAGGGCAGTGGGATCCATTAGGGAGAGCAACATTGAAGTCAGAGATTTCATGCACCATCGTACTATAGGAAACAAATAATTGCTACAGGAAACTACACAGGGAGATCAACAAGGATACTGAGGATAAAAAAGAGTCACCCGTGGGTGAAATTGCTTCCTAAAGCCACCATATTCCAAGAAAAAACACCAGAGGAGAGAGGTAAGTGGTTGCCACCCTCCAAAACTAAAATTTCTCCATGAAATTTTCTCACAACAAGTTATAATTTGGAAATTATAACATCCTCACATAACTCACAAACATCTCACCACCTCCCTATCACAACCATAAAAAATGGGAGGAGGATTCAACAGAAGGGAGCACACTGATATTAAAAGAAATAGGCAACATCCTCAAGTCATGGAAATTTTTCAGAAATCACCAATCGCTAGGTTTCTTCAAGCTTTTGAAAGGTTTTGATGAAGAGATAGCTCGATATTTTGCAGTGGCTCTGTTGAGTCTCAAAAGTGTTCTCCATATTCATACATATTTCCATTATGTCATAACCATTTAGCTCTTATTTCATAGCCATTTGACCTAAAACCCTACATCAAGTAACCATTTTCATAAATATATGGGTTAGGATCCTTGTTTTCCCAAGTTATTTATTTTATGTATTTTAAGTGAATTTATGATTAGAAACTAGAAAATTAACATAGTTTCATATATCTATATATGTGTTATGAGTTTTGTGACATGTGTAGGTCAAAATGAGACTTCTAGAAGACCCTTATGTGGCACTCTAAGGCCAAATTCGAATTTGGTTGGAGAAGATTATGGAATCAAGAGGATATGTGTCTCACTTCCTTGTTGTATTGAAACTCTAAGAGGATATGTGTCTCACTTCCTTGTTGTATTGAAACTCTAAGAGGATATGTGTCTCATTCCTCAAGTTGGGTTGAAACTCTAGAAAGACGTGTCTTATCATTTCCTATTTTGATTGTAACTCTAGAGATGGAGGGAGAGATTCATGGACTCCCATTAATGAGATGACTTCTCATATTTTGTATAAATAGGAGAAGCTTTCTCCTATCATAGGTAATGAGGAAGTAATGAAAAAGTAGTAGAGAAGTCTTTTGTAACAAAGTTCAAGATGGAATGGGATGTAGATTTGTGAGTTCTTTTTAATAGAGAAATTCAATTCTTTGATGTTGTTTTGATTACAACTTTAAGGAGCTGAAGGACTTCACCAAATTGGTAGCAGAGGGCCCCTGCTATCCAAGGAGGCTTTTACATGTTTTCTAGATAAGTTGCTTTCAATTCCGTTTTGTCATATTTCCTTACTTAGATTGCTTTCTGAATCATAGCTTTTAGCATAATTTTTCATGGCAGCCCGGGCATTTGCATATAATTTTATAATGACTAATGACATGGAATCCATCTTGTCCTTCTGCTAATTTACTTTTCTTAGTTTTTGTTTAATTCCAGCACTATTTGTTTATTTCAGTCTTGCACATTTGCTTTAGTAGTTAGATTTAGATATTAAGTTGCTCATGTCATTTTCAGTTACCTCCGAAAGCCATAGCTGGACTAATGGCGAGGGATTGAAGTATGAGTGTGTAGTTTGATATTAGTTTACTTTTTTGCAAGTTAGATATATTAAATTGCTCATGTCATTTTCAGTTACCTCCGAAAGCCATAGCTGGACTAATGGTGAGGGATTGAAGTATGAGTGTGTAGTTTGATATTAGTTTACTTTCTGCAAGTTAGAAATATTAAATTGCTCATGTCATTTTCAATTACCTCCGAAAGCCATAGCTGGACTAATGGTGAGGGATTGAAGTATGAGTGTGTAGTTTGATATTAGTTTCTTTTTCTGCAAATTAGATATCAAATTGCTCAAGTTGTTTATGATTACCTCCGAAAGCCATAGCTAGACTAATGGTGAGGGGTCAGAATATGAGTTGATGTAATTTGATTTTAGTTTTACTTTACTTGCAATCTTTTATTTGAGTGCAGTTTTCTTTTGTGTTTAGACAGCAGCAAGGATAATGGTTTTCATGATCAATAGTTCATTGTTTGTTTAATTAGAATAGTGACACATTTTCATTTCCTTTTAATTTTTTTATTGTATGTTTCAAAATCATTTTGAAGTTTGAAGTTTGATAAATCATTATAAATGACATCATTGCCTTGAATATTCATAACCATACTTGTCTTTTAGAATTTCCATCTCACATTAGGAAACCAACCAAGATCAATAAAAATCCAAAAACGACAAAAGTAAGAGATAGGTTATCTTGCACATATAGTGCGCCACACTTCGTCAGCTTACGAATCCCTGATTGATAATTTATGTTAGCAATTTAGGACACACTAAATTGACCAAACATTTTGGCGCCGTTGCCGGGGAAGTGTAACTAGGTAGCTTTATTTTTTACATCTAAAAAAAATTAATAATTCTTGAGTATGCTCTCCTCCTGCACTTTGTGTGATCTGAAGGATTAGAAAAATGATTGTTATGTAAAAAAATTAATAATTCTTGAGTATGCTCTCCTCCTGCACTTTGTGTGATCTGGAGGATCAGAAAAAGAATTTTTATGTGAAAAAGAAAAAAAAAGAAAAAATGAGACAATAAAACTTCATCATTTCAATTGATTCAACAATTTAAAAAAAAATTGTTTTCGTGAAAAACTTTGATTTCAATAAATTGTTTTGTTTAATGAATATATGTGTATTTTTTTTTGAAAATATAACATACATAATTTTATTAAACAAATCAATTAAAAAAAATGAAAATAAAAAAATAAAAAATAAAAAAATTAAATTGTTTTGTTACTAAGATACATATGTATATTTTTATTTTTGAAAATATATATATAATTTTAATAACAAATCATTTAAAAAAAGAAAAAAAGAAAAAAAAAATCAATAAATTGTTTTGTTTAGTAAATTACATATGTATATTTTTAATTTTTCAAAATTTAACATGTGTAATTTTATTAACAAAACAAATAAATAAAAAAAAATCAAATCATTTTGCTTAGTAAAATATATATGTGTATTTTTAATTTTTAAAAATATAACATATAGTTTTATTAACAAAAAAAAATTGAAAAAAAAAAATTGAAAAACAAAAACAAACTATTCGTAGTCTCACTGCAAGGATGAACTAGACGAGCCTGGGCTCAAAGCAAAATCCTGTGAAGAGCTGAAGAGGAAACCTCTTTGTGACAAGGCATTTCTGAGACCATTTCCATGATCTCTGATTTGTGTCAAAAATAAGCAATGCAGAAGCACCATAGCTCTGAATAAGCTCATCAGTACCACTGCTGGAAACATCATCAAATTCCCCAAATCCTTGAAAGAATTTGTGAGGCCTTCGTGCAATCTCTCGCCATTCAAATCTGTCAAGTTCCCAAATGCCAATTCCTTTGATTATACCAGGCCTGTCAGCCTTGCCAATACCGCCTACCATCACCAAACGCTCCTTCAGATTCATAAGATGGCCACATGTAAGAGAACAAGGCATTGAAATTGACAAAATTTTCAAAGAGGAAAAAACGTGCCTTGACTGAACTGAAGAATGCTCAGGATAATAACACTCTTTACATATGGCAATCAGCAAACCAGAAGTCGTATTTCATTCCCAGAAAAACGTAATTTTATTTGACACGTCAATTTGAAACGTATTTTCTGAACGATTGAAGATGAATTTTGAAAATCCACGACATGGGTTTTTTCGCCAACATGGTCAATTAGATAACCCAGAAATCGTTTTACAAAATTCGTGGTGGTCTGGGAGAATTTCTCGGTTCTTTGAAGGAAATTTTTACCTGCCGCGTGAGGAAAAACAATTTTCTGTTTGCACAGTGGAGAGTTTGAACGGCACTTTGCTTGATTTCAGCCATAATTCGGTTTCCTGATCTCCAGGAAGAAGAATCCAAGTTGAATACAAATTCTATCAACCTTGAACAACGTGGATTCCAGATGATTATGATTCGCCTGAGACTGTTTGGAGATCATATCGCATTTGTTGAATTCGTAATGGCTGGAAGTGCCATACTTGCATTGAACTGTAGTGGTGCAATTGTGCCCAGACTCAATGAGCATCTTATTTATCCGATTATGGAGATCACTTAGGTATCACTATATCTACTGCTAATGAGCATACAAATGCATTTCAAGATGAGACCTTGGAGTTATTGTGTTCATTTATTGAGACAGGAATATGTGCCAATAGAAATATCTTTTGATTATGTGAAAGGCAAGGATAAGCAGCATTATGTGCATACAGGTTTGGGCACGAGAATTGTTCACCTCAACTGATATTTAATCAATATGATAGTTTCCACAATTTGTTTAATGAAAAAAAAAATTAAAAAAATTAAAATTGTTTTGTTTATTAAAATATGTATGTATATTTTTAAATTTTTGAATATATATATATATATATATATATATATATATATATATATATATTATTTTATTTACAAATCATTTAAAAAAAAAAAAATTCATTTCTCTTTTTCAATTTTGTTATAATAAAAAAAAATAAAAAATAAAAAATTGCAATTCTCTTTTTCAATTTTGTTTAGATTATTAAAAAAAAATAATAAAAAATGAATAATTTTGAATCAATGAAATGAATAAGTTATTTGCTCGTTTTTCTGAAGGTATTGATTAATTTTGGACTGATGATGAAAGATGAATGGCTAACTTTTTATTTAAGATTTTTAGCTACAGAAACCGTCGACATTCTGCAGCTAAAGTCCAATTCCGCAACTGTTCTCCAATTCCGCAGCTGAAAAACCTCATTGTTCAAATCAGCCTAACTTTCTCATACAAAATCAGATTTTGATGATTTAAGTATCGTTGGAAAGGTCTCAACAAGATCTATACAATGAGAAATCCATCATTAGAGTTTGAAATGGCAAATAATGAAATACATTGCTGAAAAGAAGCAACATTCAACTTGAGGCACTAATTCCAAAACATGTATAAATTCTTTCGATTTTTCCTTTGAGAACTTGTTTCATTAATACAAATTTTTAGTTTTGTGTGTAAATATCATAACTAGAGAGATTGATCACCTCTCTCCTTTGATAATCTTACATTCCATTGCAGAAGAATTATTAGTTTTTTTTGCAGGTTCCAGGAGGAAGGACAAATGACTACAAGAGAATGGTGTCTCTCTAAGAGACCAATTTGTTTCATAAGAGGATGATCAGCAACAAAGAGGAAATATGCTGATGAAAAATTAGATCCAAACACTTGAAAAACTTTCAAATACTATTGTCTCCATCACATCCATACCTCATAATAAACCATTCACCTCATTTCACTTCATGTTTTCCATTTACATTCACATCCACTTTCCATTTCTTTTTGTCCATTCATAACCCACAAATAAAAGCAAGATGCTCATTCACATGCTTATTGCCCATTGCTATTTCTACTTTCCATTGCCATCTTCCATTTTCATCTTCCATTTCTTGTCATTTTCATTCCGCAAATAAGCCCTGCTGCAATGCAAATTATTGAGTCCATAGTCCTTTGAGCCTAAGTTCTTTGTAAAAACACCTTGAGGCTTGTATGCCTTAATGGCAAGTTCTCATGCTGACAAACAATGGGAGTACATTAATGTCTCTTGTTCGTCAGATCTTCTAGGTGACTCGACATCAGCAAAATCATTCGTACCTAGCAAGATGTGTTTGGGCATCTTGACTCTCATTGCCATCAATGGTGAGAGTTCTCGTGTTGACTAGTGGCATCCATTAATGGCCACTAAGTCAACAATTTCCTACTATGTTCGACATCAGAACATCTTTTCACATAGTAGGAATTATGCCAATGAGTTTTGAAAACATGAAGACTATTATTTTCAGCATTTTGGAGCAGATTCAGCAAGTTTTAGTAGAAGCAATAAAAAGTCATCTCATCTCTTTATCCATGACTCCTCTTGTTCGGCCACTTGAAGAAGAATATGATCAGAATTTTGCAGCCACCACACATACACAACTCATCCACATTTAAGGTAAGTGAAGGTATGTTGTTTTCTAATTTTTAGTCATGTAATTCATTAGAATGCTAAAATTGTAACTTTGGAAAAATTTCTCACTCCCTTTTCCACATTGTCATATCTTTAGTTGGGGGGAAGGGACATCATTTCATATCCACATGTCATACACTATCACACATTTTCATTTCATTTCCATACACATATACTTCCCAACCAACTATTGTTGCAACATGATCCAAAAGATTATATGCCTTGCAAATGACCAATTCATTGATGAAGTAATTGATTCTAAATGTTTTCATGAACCTTGATGCAACAAAGAAAATAAAGCATTGTTACACAAGAACCAATGCTTCAAAAAAAATAAAATAAATTTTTTTTTTTGTCACACAAGAACCAACCATTGAAAAAAAATAAAAATGTTGCAATCAAATGTATTATACTTTTCCAAAAAGGAAAATATCAAGAAGCAAAGCTTGGAATGAATCTATATGAGTCAAAACTCATAAAAGATCAACTCATGGACAAATGAATCATTGCAATAGTTGCATGAGGACATGCAACAACTTCAGTTGGGGGGTATGTTGAGTCTCAAAAGTGTTCTCCATATTCATACATATTTCCATTATGTCATAACCATTTAGCTCTTATTTCATAGCCATTTGACCTAAAACCCTACATCAAGTAACCATTTTCATAAATATATGGGTTAGGATCCTTGTTTTCAAAGTTATTTATTTTATGTATTTTAAGTGAATTTATGATTAGAAACTAGAAAATTAACATAGTTTCATATATCTATATATGTGTTATGAGTTTTGTGACATGTGTAGGTCAAAAGGAGACTTCTAGAAGACCCTTATGTGGCACTCTAAAGCCAAATTCGAATTTGGTTGGAGAAGATTATGGGATCAAGAGGATATGTGTCTCACTTCCTTGTTGTATTGAAACTCTAAGAGGATATGTGTCTCATTCCTCAAGTTGTGTTGAAACTCTAGAAAGACATGTGTCTTATCATTTCCTATTTTGGTTGTAACTCTAGAGATGGAGGGAGAGATTCATGGACTCCCATTAATGAGATGAATCCTCATATTTTGTATAAATAGGAGAAGCTTTCTCCTATCATAGTTAATGAGAAAGTAATGAAAAAGTAGTAAAGAAGTCTTTTGTAACAAAGTTCAAGATGGAATGGGATGTAGATTTGTGAGTTCTTTTTAATAGAGAAATTCAGTGCTTTGATGCTGTTTTGATTACAACTTTAAGGAGCTGAAGGACTTCACCAAATTGGTAGCAGAGGGCCCTTGCTATCCAAAGAGGCTTTTACGTGTTTTCTAGATAAGTTGCTTTCAATTCTGTTTTTTCATATTTCCTTACTTAGATTGCTTTCTGAAATCATAGCTTTTAGCATAATTTTTCATGGCAGCCCGGGCATTTGCATATAATTTTATAATGACTAATGACATGGAATCCATCTTGTCCTTCTGCTAATTTACTTTTCTTAGTTTTTGTTTAATTCCAACACTATTTGTTTATTTCAGTCTTGCACATTTTCTTTAGTAGTTAGATTTAGATATTAAGCTGCTCATGTCATTTTTAGTTACCTCCGAAAGCCATAGCTGGACTAATGGCGAGGGATTGAAGTATGAGTGTGTAGTTTGATATTAGTTTACTTTTCTGCAAGTTAGATATATTAAATTGCTCATGTCATTTTCAGTTACCTCCGAAAGCCATAGCTGGACTAATGGTGAGAGATTGAAGTATGAGTGTGTAGTTTGATATTAGTTTACTTTCTGCAAGTTAGAAATATTAAATTGCTCATGTCATTTTCAGTTACCTCCGAAAGCCATAGCTGGACTAATGGTGAGGGATTGAAGTATGAGTGTGTAGTTTGATATTAGTTTCTTTTTCTGCAAATTAGATATCAGATTGCTCAAGTTGTTTATGATTACCTCCGAAATCCATAGCTAGACTAATGGTGAGGGGTCAGAATATGAGTTGATGTAATTTGATTTTAGTTTTACTTTACTTGCAATCTTTTCTTTGAGTACAGTTTCTTTTGTGTTTAGACAGCAGCAAGGATAATGAGTTTCATGATCAATAGTTCACTATTTGCTTGATTATAATAGTGATGCAATTTTCATTTCCTTTTAGGAATTAATTGTCATTGTGTGTTTTAAATTTTTTTTGAAGTTTGGAAAACCATTAGAAGGACATCATTGTCTTGAATATTTGTCTCCATACTTGTCTTTTAGAATTTCATAAAAATCCAAAAACGACAAAAAGTAAGAGATAGGTTATCTTGCACATATAGTGCGCCACATTTCATCAGCTTACGAATCCCTGGTTGATAATTTATGTTAGCAATTTAGGACACACTAAATTGACCAAACAGGCTCTGCAATCACACTCAGAAGAGAGAGCCACCACTGTGGTTAGGGGCCTAACCATCACAATTTTACCTGAAATCATAAGCAGAGTCACCAATTTTCCCTTAGGAGTTAAATGGGTTAAGGAAAGTGCTAGTGTCCAATATTTAGTGATAAAAAATACTCTTTTCAGGTTTACTTAGTAAAGGTCCTAAGTCAAAATTTTATATTTTCAAGTCAGTTTTCAAATAAAATTTTGTTCTCTGGATATGTCTAGGTCTTAAATCTACTACCTCCACTCTATTCATGGTAATTTTCATTTAATAGGTCATGTCCTCAATTATCATCTAGAGGCTTAGGTCAGTCACCATACTTTCAGCTAGGTCAGTGTCTAGGTGTCTTTTGTTTCGCCACCATAAATGTCCAAATTATATCATAAAGAAGGAAAAAAAAAGAGTCATTTTCACCATACAAGTTATATTCAAAGGGAGTTAACATAGGTAGGAGAATAAAACAAGAAAATTTGTCTTCTCTCAAAGCTTGTTACATTGTCAAATTGTTCAAAAAAGAAAAGTTTTTCTCAAAAGATATGATTTCGCTAAAAGAAAAAAGGTGTTTTATAATGTTATAAAAGGAAAAAGTGTTTTCCTCAACTCATTTTATCCTCCCTTATCCGATAGAGATCCTCTCTCACCTTTAGAATACTCTACAATTGTCAAAGGTGGAAGAAAATCAAAGAAATTTGCAAGCACACTCATTCTGCCACACTTCTGGAAGGCAACACGATGTTTCTAAGAACTGGCGCGACATTTCTGGGTATAGGTGCTACGTTTCTACCATTGCGCTATGTTTCTGCCAAAGATGCTACAATTTTGGGTTTTAGCCTCCAAGTCAACCATTAAAGCTTCAAAACAAGTTCACCAAGCTTCTGTGGCATCCTTATCAGTAAGTGGACACTCTCAATACCTTCTCAAGTCAATTCATTGGCATATGAGTGATCTCGCTCCTTAGGGTTTTGTTCCATTATGTTTTTAAGGCATTTCAATCTTGATTGGTTTCAGTCATTAAAAAACCTCATCCCACCATCTAAAACCTTCACATATATTCCAGAGACCCTACCCTAACACTCACTATCACTCATAGCCCTTTTTACTATTGTTTCCATCAAAACCCTAATTTCCCACTACATATCCACAAGAAAACTAGGAAACCCCGTGTTTTCACATTTTGCTCAATCACCTCATACTCGTTTCAAGAAATTTTACTTGTAGCCTAAAGATAACACATCACCCTAACTACTAATTTTTTTGGGGAATTTTCCTTAGCTTCCTTATACCTTATCACAACCCCTAAAGTCACCCTATCCCTATCCCCTGTTTTCCCAAAATTCACTTTCCCTACTCACTTCATCTAGCTATGGTTTTATCCTGTTCACAAGCACTATGGAGGGTGAAAATAAGGTTCAGAAGGGAGGCCACCATTCCAGGTTTGAGCCATCTACTTTGCAAGAAATCAATGCTTCCCCTTATGCCAAGAGATGTTTTGAAAATAGTGGATGTTTGAGGTTTTGTGAGAGAATCATGGAGGTAGGCCGTGATTCTCAATTGACTAGCCTTTTTTCCACTAACTTCAATAAAGATAAGGCCATCATATCAGGCATTGAATTCACTCTATCAGCAGGTGCCATCACTTCAACAACATGTATTCCAAATGAATTAGAAGTTGGGTTCAAAGGCAAGGAATTGGACCTTGAGAACTACCCAATGTTCCTAAAACGTCATTGCAGAGATGAACCCAAGCATGTTTACCATTTCATGCATTTAATTGATAATTATGCCCCATTAATGAAGCTAATCATGAAATATTTTACATGCGAAGGGAGATTTTCAAGACTGTACCAATACCATGTCAGGTTAATAATGCACTTCACAACTACCAAATCACTCAATTTGTCTAACTATTTATTCAAGAGTTTGGTCAAAATGGTGGAGAAGGTACAGAGAAATGGTAAAAATCATCATCCTAGTTTATTCAACCATGGTTTGGTCAAGCTAGTTGTTTTTCCCCAACTCTCAGAAAACAACATGACCTAGGAAAATTTCATGGAGAAAGTAGCATCAACGCCTACTACTAGTCCACCTATTGTTCATAGCACATCATCAACATTAGCACAACCAAAGGAGGTTTTCTCTTCAAGCAAGAAAGTAGAGGTTTCAAAATATCCTAGGGTTTAGATCACTCAAACCTATGAGAAGGGTAAGAGGATGAGTTTTTCTCCTAAGACCATCAAAGGTGTACTTGCACCTGATGCTACACCTGGGCAACGACAAACAATAGAGCATCCACCTAGTCATGAGGGTGAGTCACCATTGTAGCAGCATGATGAAAAGCACCCCTAGAGGTTGACATGGCAGAGAATCTAAAGGAAAATTCAACTGAAGAAATCATAAAGGAAAAATATCAAGAGATAGCAGAGTTGAGGAAGATTTTCTCAATGGAAAATTTTTAGATCACCTTCTTACAACAAGAGAATTTGCAGTTAAAAGTGAAACAACTCCTCCAAGACAAGCCAAAGGCACATATTGAGGCAGATAAAGGTAAAGGCAAAGAACTGGTAGATGATGATCAGTTGGAGGATACAAAAGTTGAAACAAAAGCAACGAGACCAAGGACAAGAGGTCTCAAGAGGGCGCTTCAGAAAGAAAAATAATTAGCTGCTACATAAGGTTGGAAAATATTTGATGAATTAATTTTTGTTGAAATCAATCAAGATAGAGAATATTGGCTTGACAGGGTGAATGGAAATCTTGAGAGGCTTTTGAAGAAATCTAAAAATAACAATGACCTCTAGAGGCACATGGCAAATCATTATTGCGCTAGAAACAAAATCTCCCAAATTAGGCTGAAGCAAATGAGAGAAAAATCTCAAGGAAGCCCAAATGAAGCTCAAGGATAAGGATAACTTAGAACTACTTGCTAAGGCATCCTTTCCTGTTTAGCCTATCATCCACAGGTGTCATAAAGAAAATTTTGAGAGATTTTGAGCATTTTAAGCATTTTTGGTGATTTTTTGAAAATTTTGGAAATTTGGTTTCCATAGAAGCATCGCGCAGGGGCGTGATGATTTCTCTCAGAGCACTCAAATGAAGAATGGATTATGTTTTTTGATGCCTTTTCACTTGAAAATGCTATATTAGGTCCTAGTTTTTCATGACACCCCTTTATTATGGAGAAAAAGCCAAAAATATGTCTCTTTTTCATGTTTTTGCCAGTGATTTTGACCAGGTGTTGGCTTGAGGGGTCCTGACCCAGGTTCAGATTTAAGGTTTTCCAAAGAACCCCTATACTAATAGCCATTTCGGCAATGACTTAATTTCGTAGGCCAAGGTCTCACCCGAAAAAGTATGGGTGTGTGCTGGAACCAAGTTTCCGCACCCTGGGAGAAAGCGGGTAATTAAGGCAGTCCTGTTGAGACCTATCATGTTCGCAAAGAAGAAATATTATTACCTAGCCCTTAACAGTATAGACAACATGTAAACATAACGAAGATACTATTATTAAGAAGATCTTAGCAACACCTTCTCATCCACGTGCACATCAGTAATTATCACCGCGGAATAACACAATCACAACTAATTCATATAACATAGAAATAATTGCAGCTAATTCAGATAAAAAAGAGATACTTCAATAGTAAACGCAACTAGTTCAAGTAACATAGAGACACTTCAACAGATTTTGCATTCATTAACATCCAAAACCAAGTTACAAACCCAAGTCACAACCCGCACACACAGTCAACGGGGTCTGCACATAGCAAGAACAAGGATATCTGCGCACACAGCCAACAGGAGTCCTTACCAAATAATACCCAAAACAGATCTCAATCATTCATAATTAGCATCAATATTACTTACTTAGGCTTAGACTCAAACTATCTATTTATTTATATCATCATAGCCTGCGCTATCCCGTGGTCCACAAACCATGGTTTGCGGAATCTAGGTCTACCCTTTGACCTGTTACTATACATTGGGGGCTTTGAACTGCCCCAAAGACCCTGCACTAGACTAATTACTACAAGAAATATATAAAATAAATGTAGCTAGGGGATCTCGTTCCAACAGGCCCCCAACACAATCTTGTGACTCGTCCCAAGTCACAGTGGCTGTGGGGTTTGCATCTTTTCCTAGAGCTGCTTGATCGCGACCAAAGGGGGCAACACTCCTTCACTCTACGCGACAAATTTCTACACAATGTCCACCAAATTTTGTGAAGTTGGGCCTTCTGTGGCAGCGGTGACACTCTCCAGGGTCTGATTCATCTGTTTCACCGCGACATCCAAATCCTGAGATATCTTGAGGGCTTCATTGACCCATGGCTTGAGGTGGTCATTCAGAACCTTCTTCTTGTGGCGATACCCTTCCAGGTCATCTCTGAGCACATGGATAGCTTGCAGACATGTCAGGCATTGGGCTAGGATCAGAGTGGGCATTGTAGCCTCCATTTGCTTGAATTCTTCTTCCTTCTGGCGCAGTTCTTATGTAAATTCATGTAGAAGAGGGTTGTGCTGCACCATAGACCATAACTACATATATTTCTCAAGAAATTCAGCACCCTAAGAAATTTGTGCTATAATGGTGTTCGTAGCTTCTGTGACTAGCGCAAATCTCTGGGCGCGTACCTCAGGAGGGTTTTCCGGTTGCAACTTAGCTTGAAACGCAACAATCTGCTACTCCATCTCAGTCTTAATGTTCTGGATCTCAGTCTGAGAATATTTCAGGGTTGTGAGGAGTCCCTCAATATTAGCTTGGGGGGTGGCAGAGGCTGAAATTTCTTTGGTCACATCTTCACAGAGTTTGCTGATTAGACACTCCAACTCAGTCTACTATGCGACAACAAGGATACATGCGGCCTGTGCCTGGGACACCTCGGTGGTTTTTTCTACTATGGTCTCCTCGACTATAATTAGCTTTTGTTGCACCCATTAGTCTCTGTGCTGGATTTCCTCAAAAGAGGGATGTGTGGAGAGCCTGCAACAACGCGCCCTAAAGTCAGGCCAAGTCCAGATGTACTTCCATGCAGGCCTGGACTTGCGCACATAAGATGTGCGGACTTAGAGTGATTTCTGCGCCTGGCAGGGGGCAGAGGTGGATCTCGGTCGTGGATATAAACTCAATGTTGGTCACTTGAGGCAACCTCACTTGCACCACGCTCATCTGTGGGATATCGGCTTTGAGCTGAAGAGCTTGGAGCTCAGACTATAATGTGTCGACTCTGGCCTTCTGCTGCTCTTCCAAGACAAGCCACCTGTCCTCCGATGCGAGGGTGATCTCATTTGCAATTTGCTCCAAATATTCCTCGGTTAGGGTAACCTCAATCTCCCTACTGGGCCTTGTAGCCCGTCGTTTCGTTCACTGACCCTTGAGAGGTTCAGCTATCTGTTTCTTGCCCTGTGAGGAACCAGCTCCCTTTGCATCCAGGACCTCAGTGTCCATGTACCACTGTGACTCCTTCTCCATGCCTTGTGATGCATCCTCCGTCCTGGCGAAGCCTTCCAGAGCACGACCTTTTGAGTTCTTGGCAGTATCAGGTGGGGTGGTTTTTGGAGCTGTGCTTGTACCAACAATGTCGGTCGTGATAGGGACATCCAATTTGAATCCCAATTTCCAGTGTGATGGCCAAGTGGCGATGAGCCGATCGATTTCTTCATTAGAGACCATGTAAGGCAACGACATCCAATATGGATCCTTACGACCCTAAATCTTCATGTTGTGCATTGTAACCCAGAATTCCGCGATGCGCTTGTAATATTCATAGACTGTCGACGATAGGTATGGTCGAGAGTGAATTGTAGCTGTGAGTGTGCCCTCAAACAATACCAAAAATACTTTATTTTCCTCAATACACTTTGCATCCTTTGAATCCCACAAGTTTTCGTAGCGCACCCCTTCACACATGCTTGATTCGAGCTTAGGGAGGACCGATTCTTTAAGGGCTTCCCATGCGACTAATGTAATTGGGAGCTGTAGCCAAGAGTAACAGAACGCCCTCCCGTGGTCCTGGGCCTTGCGCATGTTTTCCAGAAACTCGATGCAGAGAAAATGTGACTAGTTAAAGTAGACCCCATTTTCGCAGCAGCCAGCAAGCTGAATTACATAGGGGAGGACAGTCATAGCTTGGCACTTGCACATTATTTTACAATCCAGCAACAGGGTTCCCATATGCACTCTAGGGTCGGCAATAGTGTTGATCAGGAACCCTCTTGTGTTTCGCTCAACATGGTAGTCTTGTCACACCTTGTCGGCGATCTGTTGCTCATACTTCTTGCTAACGCACTCCATTGGATTTGGCCCCTCCATGGGGAGACCAGTAATGCGGTGAATTAGGGTGGCATCGATGGGAATGTGGTCCTGGATCCACAAGCTTCCATCATGGATCAAGTCTAGTAGCTGTTGCACAACTAAGTCGGTGATATTGTATCCGCCAAAGTGAGGTATCCGCATCAAGTTTAGTAATCCTGAACCTTCTAACCCGCGCGCCCACAACATTGGTACTACGTTTAGCACATCGTCCTCCAGTACCCTTTCGAGATATAGATCAGGTGCCAATTATGGGAAGGCCTCTAGGTTGGCAAGGTCGTGATCTTTTAACTTAACTGAGTGGAGTTTTCCAAATGATTCTCCAATTATGGGGACTTCATCTGGAATTAGTGGCATTTGCAGATAGAAGAGCACAACATCGAGATTCTTGGGCGTGTGCACCGAGGGTCTTCTAGGTCGAACATAGGGCAGTATACAAGTTAGCGGGGCATCGAGAAGAGCTTCTTCCTGAGCAGACATATGTAATATTCCTAAATTAGTAGAAAACTAAGTTTGAATATTATTTTTTTATTTTTATCTTAGATAGAGGAATAAGAGGGTATGAAGACCCATAAATCTCCTTAGAAGGAATAAAAGACACTCCTAGTGTGAATGGAGGTCATATAAAAGCTGGATTGAAGACCCATAGGTGTGAAAAGGGGCTGGAGCATGTTAAATAGGTCAACTTTGACCAAATCAAACAACGCTGTTATGGAGGAGTGGCATTAATGATGGGACAACGCAGTTTTGGACGGAGATTAATTGCATGATGAAAGAAACCCTAATGAGTGGGACCCAAGGTGAGAAGGATCACATTGTTTATAAGGAAGAGGATGGTAGCCATATGGGGTCATCTTATGATTATTATTTTGATATGTCTATTTATACTTTTGCTCTCTTCATCTGTTTAGCTAAGATTGTTGGTGCTGTTTAGCACAGGGTGTTCCTGGTCAGGAATCCCACCTCTTTCCTTGAGAGGCCTCCTGGGAGAGTATTGATCTATCATTTCTGTTAGACATGGTCCTGTCAGTCCTTCGTCAGAGTCAAATTCACTAAAGTTCATTTCTCGTCATTTGCATTCATTAATGCCATTGTGGTAAAAAAAGAGTTATTTTAGTTTCTGAGTCCAGGGTTTTGTCTTCAGAAGTGTGAAATAACATGTGTAGGCCATGAGGATGTCTTCAGTGATTTTTTATTTCAAGATTGTCATTGTCAATAATGCGAGATTGATTCTTCTTCAAAACCCTGTTTTGAAGAAGAAATCATCAAATGTGTTATTGTAATACATATGTAATTTGTCAAAGTGTTTCAAATTCTATAGCTCTTCAATGGTAGCCATGCTTCGGTTTCAGCAGCTCCTATCCCTCCAAAGCACAGACAGAAAGGACATCATCAACAAAAAAAGTCAAAGTGAAATCAAGAAAAATCAGAGTTTATTGTAAGAAGTGCCAAGTCTTCAAGTAGTGGGTTTGCCAAAATCGAAATCCATATCCTTAAAGATGTTTTCGTTGTCTTATTCATTAGTATAGGCAAATTCAGCTTGGAGCTGGAGAAATCATGAAAAATTCAATGGGATGGGAGAAACGAAGTGTAAGGCTCGAAATATGGTGAATTTGTGATGCGCGGCTCATTGGAAAACAACGCGGTGCACTCACACGGTGTGATGCATTGGGCGCTTCTGCACAATGTGAATTAACTCCAGCGCAGCGCAACCAAAGGCCGCGACGCATTGGGTCTGCGTGCGGCGCACGGGCTCTACAAGCTTAAAAAATCGGCATTGTTGCTCCAAATTCAAACGATTTCAAACTTATTGCCTTCAAGTATGTTGTGTGTGCTTAAAGGGAGTAACTTCAGTCGACCAACAAACAAAACAACGAATCTATGATTTTATTGAGTGACTGTGACTGGAATTAATGCTGTTATGTTTTATGGCACTTATATTTTTAAATCATCATACAGATTGGCAGTTTAACTTTGATGTATTGGAGGGCGATGACAAACATACGGGCGGATTTCACTTGCCCATTTTGTTTTGAGGATTTTGATATCGCATTGCTCTGCTACCATCTAGAGGATGAGCATTGCATCGACACAAAATTTGCGCTATGTCCTGTGTGCGCAGCTGAAGTTGGGAAGGATATGGCTGGGCATATAACTCTTCAACATGGTCTTGTGTTCAAAATGCAGCGTAGGAGGAGATTTCGTAGAGGTGGATTGCCACCTAATTCCACACTGTCTTTTCTGAGTAAGGAGCTTTGGGAAGGGTAGCTGCATCCTTTTCTGGGAGGCTGAGACTAACAAAGCTGCTACTGCTCGAAGATCTGAGATGACTGATTTTATGAACAACTCTCCGCTTGTTCATCTGATGGCTAAATTTGCACAATCTGCATCATTAAATTGTGGTTTAGCAACTCTACGTAACTCTAGAGTTGAAGATAACAAATGTACCAAGGGCAGTTCAGCCTCTTCTTTCGATGGGAAGTCAGGGCATTTCAGTTATACAACGTGCAATGTTTCTGGAAGAAATGGTCAGCCTTCCTTTGCAAATGGAAACCATTTCAGAAATAATGCCTTTTCTCCTGGGCACAAGGTTTCCTACCGGAGGGAAGATAACGATAGCAATTCAGATAGTCCAGGGAATGTCTCTGAAGATGAGCCTGGTTGTTTCCGTCATGCAAGGCACAATAAATTTAGAAGAAATGATAACCACTCTATGGTTGCTCGTAACAGAAACATAAATCATGAGTTTTCTTCACAGCATGACGATTCATCTTACAGCGCAAACAAGTGCTTCATCACGAAAGGAAAACATGGGAATTTTCTTAGCAATCAGATACCAGAACATCGCAGATTCTCTGCTTTGCTTGGAGAACAAATAGACTGCAGGTGCATAAACACTGGAAAAAGAAAGGAGGCTGTATCTCTCACTCAACAGGGTCAAACAAAGAAAAAGGTTACTAGATTAATTTTTTTGGATGAAGAAGATCACGAGCAACCAAAGGAACAAAAAACTCATAGATTGCGTAAAAGTTTGAGAATCAATATGTGAAAGGATTTGAAAGTTTACTATCCTGCAAGGGATGATCCAGAATCTGTTGAAATTTGCTATTTTGATATGGAATGCCTTGCTCCTTTTTCGTATTTGTCTTCACTGATCATGAATTTCTACATCCGGTACCTTCAAAGCCCTGAATCAATAATAAATTCAAAGCTAATTTTAAACAAAGGATATCCACCATGGAAGAAAGATAGGTTCGATTGCCTATTTTGGTTTTTAGTTACGATTTCAGAGGCTCTACATTACAGTTTCCACATTCTAATTGGTCATCAACAAACAAATGTAATGCTACTCCTTTTTTAGAGCAGACTTTTCCTATTTTCATGATTATTGATGTAACAACTACCTATTTTTCATCGATCTTTAGGGGAAACGCTGTTCTGTTTTATTTATTGAATTGTGATCATTTGAAAGGAGAGGAGTTCTGGGAAACATAGGGGAGATAACAGAGAGGTTCATTGTACAGCTTTGATAGAGGAATAATGAAAGGTTGCAGCTCTGGTTTATAAGATTCTTGTGGTACGAATTTAGCAAATGTGTCTTTCTTTCTGTTTCATATGTCTTTTGTAATGTTTCATAGTTCATTCATAATCGTTTCCAGCTGAATGCTTTACAGTAAGGGAGGTAGAACCCAATTTATTTGCTCTGCCTTGAGGGAGCGTTCAGTATTTGTGTAATTTTCTTATGTTGGAAAGGATTCATTGTTTAATGCCCTTTTCAGCTTTCTTAAACAGTCTTTACATTCCATTTAATTTCAATTTAATTGTTAAACTTCATTCCTATCTCGCCTTATGAAATACCCTGTGCCTTTGATTAAATCTTTGCTCAATGCTGTCCTTAATCCCATACAACCTAGAAAAATTAGTCATTCATCAAAATACTTTCTTATCTATTTACTAGCCTAAAATCAGTTCCCATTTTAAGTCATCTTGCACCTTATTGCTCATTTTATCAAGATTGACTGGAGAGAGCCCTCTCTCGTCCCCATAGGGCTAGCTACGAGGCTGAGCTTGGTTTGATGTTGCCTTGAACCTCGCCTTCCTTCAGCCTAAGGCAGATTCGAGCGCTAAAAATTTCCACATATCTGATATTCTGTCCAAGCTTCAGTCTTCAGCTATAATGCAGTTTCTGCAGAATATTGTGTTGTATTGTGGGTGTTGCAGTGGAGGGTGATAAACCCACTTTCTGAGCTAGTTTTTCATAGGAGGAAGGATTCCTTCTCTTGGGAGATCAGTTAGGAGGGATTATGAGCACATTTCAGATCTTTGGCACCAGTCCATCCTATTCCCATCATTTACAATTCATTTTCAGCTAGGAATTGCGTTATTTTGGAGGGCAGCTTCAGGGGGGGATCTATTGGCTATTTTAGAGTGTTTTCCTGTAGTTGAAGGGTTAAAAATTTCATTGGAGGAGACCTTTGAGGAGATATACATCATATCTACATTATTTCAGCCTTTTATTTCATAAGATTTCATTTTTAGTGACTCTTCAGTCCTAGGGTTGTAGATCACCATTTGTATTTGGGTGTATTTCCGGAAACCCTTCCTGGGTTATCTTGGATTTGTGTAAAGGATGCTAGATCTCAAATTTTACTCTCTTTAATAATATATCAACATATCCATTTGTATCCCTATTTATAGAGCATAAACCCTCAGTAAACTGCGATTTCACTTGCTTCAATATTTCTGTGTTGCAGTAGTCATGGGGTTGCAGTGTTTTTGAGCTATTATGGGCTTGGGAGGCTTGTTTAACTAATCTATCATGATTTTTTTCTTATCTCCTTTTACATTTGGTTGCTATAATGTATAAATAATGGATCAATGGGATGTTCTTCACTGTTATAGCATAAATTTCTGAAAATTCGTTTTTAGTGCTTACATTGCTAATTTCCCTATTTGGGAATATTACAATGGTATCAGAGCATAATCTTGGCTCAGTGGTTGATATAATGTATAAAATAATGGATCCATGGGGTGTTCTTAACTATTATAACATAAATTTCTAAAAATTCATTTTTAGTGCTTATATTGCTGATTTCCCCATTTTGGAATATTACAGTGGTATCAAATCCTAATATTGGCTCAGTCTATGAGTTTTAGTCATTATGATATAAGAAGAAGAAGAGAAGGAGAAAGAGATCAAAGTGGTGGAAAGGATGAGTTTATTTTCATCTCTTTTCACATCTAAGAAGGACCTCACCAAGGAGGTTAAGAAAAGAAAAGTGGAGAAAGGAAGTGAAACCACACTAGGGTTTCAAGATGAGGAAGGTCGATGTACTTCCTATTAGAAAAAAGAAGATCCAGTATTGCATAGAACTCCAAAGAAACATACTATACCCCTTTCTTTTGAAAACAAGAGGCATGAAGATGGATAACACTTAGATCATGAGATTCTAAGTGAGTATCTTGTAGAATATAAGCCTCAACCGAGAGCCTTCAAGGAGAATCTAACTCTCCCAGGGTTCACTCAGCTCATAGAAGAAAGGAGACCCTGTAGCAATAGAAGAAAAGAGAGCAATATATTCCTATTGTCTACTTTTGATGGGTCATACACATGCACAACCAGGGCTTGGGGAATGAGGTTGGATTCATTTTTTTTGCTAGACCCAGTAGTAGAGAAAGAAGATGTTGAGATTGCAGCACTGCACCTTGGGGGTGAAGCAAAAATTTGGTGGTTCATCCATTTGAGTCATGCAAGAGTGACTTCATATGTAGATTTTACTTAAAGGTTGATCAAGAAGTTTGATAAGAAGAAATTAGAGGAGAAGAGACCTTCACCACCACTTGCTGCAAGAGCACTTGCATAAGTAGAAAGAACCCTTGCATCTTTGCAATATAGCCTTGATCTCTTGACATTTAGAGTCCCATGCACTATTCTGGAGATGCATGAGGAGGAGGAGACTTGTACCAGCATTGATGCAGCCATAGAAGAGCGGCTATCATCATCAGTAGTTGGGGAAGCCATCACACCGGAAGGAGGATCCCTTGTAGCAGTACAAGATGTTCTCAAGCTTTACCAAGGTATGCATAAGTTTCCACTTTCGGTTATTTCAGCACATCAAATGGAGGATTGTGGGAACGTACCATTGCATGACCTAGGGTCAAAGTACATTGCTGATTTGGAGCAGCAGACTATCACTGCGGTGAGTAGCCTTGATTTGTTCAAGGAGGAGATATACAGTCATCCTAGTGTATCATTGTTGAGATGCACACAACTCTTGGGGTTGGAGTGTATATTCTTGGTGGATGGGATGAATATTGTCTTGAACCATGCAATGCAGAACTATGTGTTCAACATTGAGTATGATCTTAAGACAACAGATGCACCATTATGGAGATCAAAAATGCTGTCATTGAGCGGTAGTGATGAGTTGGGGGCCCAACCATTATTGGAGCATTCCAATGAACTTTATACATGTATAGCAGAGGATAGGCATAGGGTTGATAGAGGGAATCTTATGAGGGATGACATCTTCCATTATTATGATGGACACTTCTTGATGAGCACTTCACATTTTTATGAGAATATTTTTCCTACCACTTATTTGGATCCTTATGAGGTCAACATGGTCATTGATGAGTGGTCGTCATTTGGATAATTCTAGGAGATTACATTTCAACATCCCATGAAATGCAAAGATAGAAATATGATTTTGGAGGATGGTATTCCCCATTGGAGGGATACCTATTTTGAGCATAATGTTAGACACTCACCATTGGTTGGATGGGTGATGTTGATGAGCAAGAATTGGGAAGCCACTTGCAAATTTATGACACCGGGCAACAAGAGGCAACACTACGTCGGTTACTCTTGAAAGAGTTTGGTCATCAGATGACACATTCTATTTCAAAGAGTAGGTTGATGGAGGGAACCTGGCATGGCACTTACATCATATGGCAACAAGGAGTTTGGGTATATTGGAGTGATGTGATATCTTTCATGTCAACCATCATGTTGTTTCTCCATAGTTTATATGGTGATGGTGTGGGGAGGCAACAAAAGTTCTACACTTATCATAAGTGGAGAGAGAGACAGCATGGGATGGACAACTTAATCCATCATTTTCAACTATACAACCCACCTTCTTTGCAGGAGCCGAAGGTGGAGAAGATGTTTCATGAGTTGCCATGTTGGAGGGTGACTCAATTTCTGTATATGATAGATTGGGGATGGAGGCTTCACATGGGAATGATAGTTCCCAATATATTTTAGATTCCATGCCTCAAGAAGGCCTCTAGACCACATATAGTTTCTTCCATGGATTTCCCAATTGTTCATGATGAGAGCCATTTGGAATTTTCACCAAAGGCATACTTATACACTTGGGAGGAGAAACTTGGAGACTTATTAATGAGACAACATCTTGTTCATTGGAGGAGCTTATCACAGGGAGGTGCTACAGGAGGAAGAGTAGAGGCTCTTCATTTCTATCCTTACAGTTTCTTGAGGACAAGCAACATTTGGGAGGGGAGGACTGTAATATTCCTAAATTAGCAGACAACTAATTTGGAATATTAATTTTTGAATTTTCTCTTAGATAGAGGAATAAGAGGGTATGGAGACCCATAAATCTCCTTAGAAGGAATAAAAGACACTCCTAGTGTGAATGGAGGTCATATGAAAGCTGAATTGAAGACCGTTAGGTGTGAAAAGGGGCTGGAGCATGTTGAATAGGTCAACTTTGACCAAATCAAACAACGTTGTTATGGAGGAGTGGCATTAATGATGGGACAACGCAATTTTGGAGGGAGATTAATTGCATGATGATGGAAAACCTAATGAGTGGGACCCAAGGTGAGAAGGCTCACATTTTTTATAAGGAAGAGGATGGTAGCCATATCAGGTCACCTTATGATTTTTATTTTGATATGTCTATTTAGACTTTTTCTCTCTTCAACTATTTAGCTAAGATTGTTGGTGCTGTTTAGCACAGGGTGTTACCGGTCGGGAATCCCACCTCTTTCCGTGAGAGGCCTCTTGGGAGAGTATTGATCTATCATTTCCACATATCCGACATTCTGGCCAAGCTTCAGTCTTCAGCTACAACGCAGTTTCTGCAGAATATTGTGTTGTATTGCAGGGTGTTGTAGTGGAGGGTGACAAACCCACTTTTTGAGCTAGTTTTTCATAGGAGGAAGGATTCCTTCTCTTGGGAGATCAAGAAGGAGGGAATCTGAGAAAATTTAAGATATTTGGAAATAGGCCATCCTATTCCCATCATTTACAATGTATTTTCAGTTGGGAATTGTGTTATTTTGGAGGGCATCTTCAGGGGAGGATCTATTGGCTCTTTTAGAGTGTTTTTCTGTAGTTGAAGGGTTCAACCTTTCATTGGAGGAGACCTTTGAGGGGATATAAATCAAATCTAAATTATTTCAGACTTCTATTTCATAAGCTTCAGTTTGTAGTGACTCTTCAGTCCTAGGGCTGTAGATCACCATTTGTATTTGGGTGTATTTCCGGAAACCCTTTCCAGGTTATCTTGGATTTGTGTAAAGGAGGCTAGATGTCAATTTTCAGCTCTCTTTAATAATATATCAATAGATACATTTGTCTCCCTATTTATAGAGTATAAAACCTCAATAAACTACACTGTCACTTGCTTCAGTATTTCTGTGTTGCAGTAGTCATGGGGTTGCAATGTTTTTGAGCTATTATGGGCTTGGGAGGCTTGTTTAACTAATCTATCATGATTTGTTTCTGAGCTCCTTTTACATTTGGTTGCTATAATGTATAAAATAATAGATCCATGGGTTGTTCTTAAATGTTATAGCATAAATTTCTAGAAAATGCGTTTTTAGTGCTTTGTAATATTCCAAAAATTTAGACTTCATCTAAATGGAATATTATAGTTTGTTTTATCACTAGGTAGGTGAATAAATGGGCGGGGAGACTCATAAAACCCCTTTAGAAGGAATAATAACACTCCTAATGTGAAAGGAGGAAGAATAAGAAGCTATATTAAGCACCTTTGGGTGTGAACATGGATTGGATCATGTTGATTCAGTCAACTTTAACCAAATCAACAGTGTTGTCATGGAGGAGTAGTCTTTATGATGAGACAACACAGTCTTAGTGGAGGAAAATTTGCATGAGCTTGGTGGAAAGTATGGATGGAAAGTATGGTCTGTTTAGACTACTTGCATTCTTCAACTGTTTAGTTGAGATTGCTGTGCTGTTTAGCACAGGGTGTTCCTGATCGGGAAACCCACCTCTTACATTGAAGAGATATTAGAGGAGTTTTCACTATACTTCCACAATCAGGCATTTGGCTAAGCTTCAGTCTCATGTACAACATAGTTCTGTTTAGAGTTGGGTTGTGTTGTAGGGGTGTAGCAGTGGAGGAGAGAAATCTCCAATTTTTGAGCTTATTTTCTAGTAAGGGGACCAACCCTTCACCTATTGGGTTGATTGGGTGTTGTTGTAGCTGATAGATCCTTTATTTAGCCCCATATCAGCAGTAATTCCCAGGGAGTGCGTAATTCAAGCAGCAGAAATGCAGTGGTTAACTCAAAATAAGGCTGAAAATCCAAACTTAAAATCTGGCCAAACCATTTCTGGGTTTTCTGGGTTTTTGGAGTAGAATCTGTGGTTGAAAGCACAGATCATTCTGAGCACTCTAAAAACCTTTCTCACATGGTTATTATTCATAATAACAGTAGTTTCCAGCAGCAGCAACAATAACAACACACATTTCCGGTGCTTGGTTTCTTTGGTGTATTTCAGCCATCTTGTGGCTTGAGTGCATTCATTTTGGAGCACTATGTAATTTCATTTGATGTTGATATATAATGAGATGGATCAGCTATTTTCTGACCATGTTTATGATTTTTTGATGTATTCTAGGATTTTTCCAGTTCTACATGTTTAATTCTTATTTTACTGTAGTTGGAATTGTGCATATGTTCTATATTCCTGTCTTTTCCATTTTGGAATATTATAGTGGTATCAGAGAATAATCTTGGCTCAGCCTGTGCATTCAAGACATTATGTCAATAGAAGGAGAAGCTTCTTCTCACAGAAAAGAGAATTTGTACATAAGAAACAAAGACATGACTCCATTATTTGGAGAAATGAAGGAAGAAAGGATCTCCCAACTTATTTTCCAAACTATGAAAAATATCAATGAAGATATCAAGGAGATGAAAGGGGAGAGGTGTAGAAATATTCCAAGGGGGTTTGAAAGTGAAGCAAGCCCTAGATATTCACATGATGGGTGTGGACATTCAGCCACACATGTAGATGCATAGCACAGTTTATTTCCCACATTCACTGCAATAAGGATGGAGGAAGAAGATGCACCAAAGAAGGAGACCTTGAGTGAATACCTTTAGGAGTATGAATCTCAGTCATGGAGATTCAAAGAGCACTTGGAATTCCAATGGTTTTTCCAACTCAAGGAAGACAGAAGATCCAACAACCAAAATAGAAGCAAGGGAGGTAGAATCTTTCTATCTAACTTTGATGGATCAACAAAGTGCACAGCCAAATCTTGGGTGAAGGAGCTAGATTTCTATTTTTAGCTACACCAAGTTTCAGAAAAGGAGGCCATTAGAGTAGTAGCACTGCACCTCAAAGGTATGGCCCATGATTGGTGGTTTTATAGTTCAAATTTATTTTATTATACAAATGTAAACACTTATGCAGGGTTCACTAAGAAATTAGTGAGGAGATTTGATATTAAACATTGTGAAACATCTTTTGTTGAACCCAAAAACTCAAAACCTTTGTTTGAGTTGGAGAGATATATTTTTCCAACTCCACTCCATATTTCTATTGAAGGGGATAAAAACATGCATGATACCTTGCTAAGGGAAAGATCCCCACTTCTTGATGAGCCCTCTTCTATAGATGAAGACACGGAGGTTCCTCCTTCAAGGGAAGACCGAGATCAAGGGTCTCTGATTGATGATGAGGCATTCTCAAATATTGATGAAGAGGATAAGAAGAGAAGAGCTAACAATGCTGTACCATTGGGAGAAGATCCATCACCACGTGAAGATGGAAAGGGAGCCTTTGCTTCCATTAAAGGATCCCTTGTGTATTTTCAAGGAGTTCCAAATGATCCAACATGTGGGAACCAAAGCACAATTCCGGAGCAACATGTATCAGTATTTTTGGATTGTGAGATGGAAGGAGAAGAAGAGAAGAAGGATCAAAATCAAGGGATGATGAGCATCCACCCTTATCGATTTTGGGAGGTTTTTGCACAAAATAAGGAGACTGTATTGCATAGTGAAGGGAGGGACAAATCAATCCACTCATATATACAGTCCACTTCAGATTTTGATGTTTCACTACATGGGGGCATTCCACCTGGGAGGCCACCAGATCTAGAGTGGGTAAGAGACATATTTCCATCTGTTTCACCACTCTTAGATCCGAGAGGGGTGGATACTTTGGAGGGGTCTAGTACAATGCAGAAAGTTTGGGTAGACTCAAGGAGGAGGGAGAAATTCTCCCATTTTCAGCATTACCCACTCTCACTACATATACTGCGCTGACAGAAGTTGCTACAGTGATGGAGGATGGCACCACCATGGTGCAAGGGAGATTCTCCATGGATTTGGAGAAACAGAGGGTAATTCCTTTGTGGAAGGAATCCTCGATATATTGAGTAGATGGAGTCCACTCATGCATACATTGGTCAAGATCAGGAGATTCTTTTTGGATGGTAGCTTCTCATGGGAGGCCAACTTCCAAGGGCCACCACTTATACTTGATCATGAACAACTGCATGATGGGCATGAAAACACTTTGGAGGATGAATTTGGCATGTGGGATGTCAAAGGAGAAGACAACAACATCTGGGGAGCTTCACATTTCAGATATTCAACGCTGTCTCTTAGGAGGATTGATCCATATTGGAGGTCTCAACTCTTGGTAGAGTACTCCAAGGATATTGGTGCTTGTATGATTCTTGATGACCCGGAGGGAGATGATAGATACATGGTGGTTGGAGAGGTCATCTATTCTTATGGTAGAGTCTTCTTGACTAGAGTTTATGATCTCAAGAGGAAGCTGCTACATGCAACACATGTGGAATTTATTTCCATGCACTTTGATGCATTTCATTCCTTGATGGAGAGAGAAACAACTTGGGTGGAAGGATTTAATCTCTCCATACAACCCCAACACATTGCATGAACCAGGGTTGAGGATTATTTTGATCAGCTACCTAGAATGGTTCATTTCATTTGGATGATAGCATGGGTATGGGAGACTCTCATTGGGGATGAGATTCCCTATGTTTATCATCACTCCTACCTTGAGGAGGCCATTATACAACAAGAAGGTTTCCACTTACACCTTCCACTTTCTCATGATGTACACCATTTGGTTTGGAATACTTAGGAGGAAACATTGGAGGGCAGATTTATTGCAGATTATGTTGAGTTGTGGTGGACGCTATTGATGAGGAGGCCACAAGAAGAGGAAGAGAGAAATTTTTCTCCACCTTTACAGTTGCTTGAGGACAAGCAACATTTTGGAGGGGAGGACTGTACTATTCCAAAAATTTAGACTTCATCTAAATGGAATATTATATTTTGTTTTATCACTAGGTAGGTGAATAAGTGGGTGGGGAGACTCATAAAACCCATTTAGAAGGAATAATAACACTCATGATGTGAAAGGAGGAAGAATAACAGCTGGATTAAGCACCTTTGGGTGTGAACAGGGATTGGATCATGTTGATTCAGTCAACTTTGACCAAATCAACAACGCTGTCATGGAGGAATAGTCTTTATGATGCGATAGCGCAGTCTTAGTGGAGGAAAACTTGCATGAGCTTGGTGGCAAGTATGGATGGGACCCAATGTGAGGAGGCTCTCATGCTATATATGGAGGGGATAGAAACCATTATTATTCATGTTTTGGATTATTATTTTGTGTATGGTCTGTTTAGACTACTTGCATTCTTCAACTGTTTAGTTGAGATTGTTGTGCTGTTTAGCACAGGGTGTTCCTAATCAAGAATCCCACCTCTTCCATTGAGGAGCTCTTGGAGAATTTTGCACTATAATTCCATAATCAGGCATTTGGCCAAGCTTCAGTATCATGTACAACGCAGTTCTGTTTAGAGTTGGGTTGTGCTGTAGGGGTGTAGTAGTGGAGGAGAGAAATCTCCAATTTTTGAGCTAATTTTCTAGTGAGGGGACCAACCCTTCACCTATTGAGTTGATTGGGTGTTGTTGTAGCTTATAGATCATTCCTTCAGCCCCATATCAGTATTCATTCCCAGGGAGTGTGTAAGTCAGGCAGCAGAAATTCAGTGGGAAACTCAAAATAAGGTCGAAAATCCAAACTTAAAATCTGGCCAAACCATTTCTGGGTTTTGCTGGGTTTTTGAGTAGAATTCGTAGTTGAAAGTGCGGATCATTCGGATCTCTCTAATAGCCTTCTGCACATGGTTATTCTTCATAATAACAGTAGTTTCCAGCAGCAACAGTAGTAGCAGCACACATTTCTGGTGCTTGGTTTCTTTGGTGTATTTCAACCATCTTGTGGCTTGAGGGCATTCATTTTGGAGCACTATGTAATTTCATTTGATGTTGATATATAATGAGATGGCTCAGATGTTTTCTGCCCATGTTTATGATTTTTTGATGTATTTTGACATTTTTCCAGTTCTACATGTTTAATTCTTATTTTACTGTAGTTGGAATTGTGCATATGTTCTATATTCCTATCTTTTCCATTTTGGAATATTACAGTCTAAGTCCCAACCACTACACCAAAAGACTGGTCTGTTAGTGAGGGCACCATCCCAAGGTGTTAAGGGTGGGGGTTGGCGCATCAGAGCATATGAGGGCAGGAACCCTTGCGCAATACCCCTCATTATGCAAACCTCAGACACATGGCTGCGGGCCCTACCCACACACAGGAGATTACAGCCCACCACGCTCCGCGAGTCTCGATCTCGAGACCTTGGCTCTGATACCACTAAGTCCCAACCACTATGCCAAAAGACTAGCCTGTTAGTGAGGGCGCCATCCCAGGGTGTTAAGGGTGGGGGTCGGCCCATTAGAGCATCTAAGGGTGGGGACCCTTGCGCAATACCCCTCATTACAAAAACCATGGATGCGTGGCTACGGGCCCTACTCGCACACGAGACATTACATGCTTCTATTGTTCATTTCCCCATTTGGGAATATTACAACGAAGGTCACTTCATCGAGTCAGGAGAGCGTGCATTAAGCACCTATCGGGGGGATTTCACGTTCCGAGGGGAGGGACATGGCTTCACCCCAGCCCATTTCGTAGTCCTCCCCTACCCCTGCTCCTGGCCTTTGCCCTTACTCATATTTTTCTCCACCTACTTCCCCTTGGTCGGTGTGGACATGACCTCCTGGATTTCAGGGGTTACCTCCAATACTTCATTGAATTCTCTCTCAGTAGAGGCCACGGTCTGTGATGACTCAACAGGATTGGTTGCAGTCATTCTTGCTCGGAAGACGAACTTGGGGTTGCTGCTCTTAGAGGGGGTAGCATGCTAAGACATGAATAGAGCACAATAGATACCTAAATTTTCAAGGCATAAGACTTTCAAGACATGTGGAACCCAATTTTGATCTACCCTCCTCCATTTATAGCTTTGGATAGTGAACAACGATCGGATGGAACTTAGTTGAAACTTACCATCAAGGAAATGGTAAAAAATCCTCTGAAATTTCCGCATTAATTGTCTACTGCCCGCTCCTTCTAACGGTAAAATTTAATTTTTACCCATCTTTACTATTCTAATCACTAGTTTTCACAGCTCTGTATTACCCCTGTGTGCCCAGCACACCTTTCCGTGTTGCGGTCGACCCCAGCGTACCCAGCACACCTTTTCGTGCTGCAGTCGACCCTTGCGTGCCTAGTGCACCTTTTCGTGCTGTGGACGACCCCTGTGCATATAACGAGTCTGCCTGTGTTTTTCCTTTGGCCTGCACACACCCCTCCTAATACAGCCACTCTCACGTATCTTGGCCTGAGATGGTTTGAGATGGTTTCCATTAACGTATCTTGGCAGGGGGTCCCCGCACAGAGTAGCCATTCTCACCGCACCGCCATTCGTAATTTCTGTTACGATAAAAGGTCCAAACCAATGGTGGCGGAATTTCCCTGGGTGGTGCGAAAACTGGCTATCATATAATAATACTAGCTCATCTTCTTTAAACGACTTATGTCGGATATGCCTATTGTGCCAGGCTTTTTCCCGGGCCTTCTGAACATGCTGATGAAAGTTAGCAATGAATCGATCTTCCTTCAAGGCGACTAGCTGCGCTAAGTGTTCCTCCATGATATCAGGCTCCACCAAGTTTGTAAAGGCCGTAATGCACATGCTAGGAATAATATACTCCATGGGCATAATGGCCTCCTTCCCGTAAACCATCTGAAACGGCTTTTTCCCAGTCAATTTCTTGCACGTGGTCAGATAAGCCCAAAGGATTGACGAGATGCGCACGTCCCAATAAATTCGATCAACATTACAGACCTTGGTAAGCGCATCTTCCAAAATTTTATTAAAAGCTTCTACCGTTCCATTTGCCTGCAGGTGATATGGGATAATTGTTTCATGGTGGATTCGAAACTCCTCAGTCAAAGCTTGAATTGTGTCATTAATGAAATGCGTACCTCTATCGCTCATCAAGATCTCCGGACATCCAAACTTGGTTAAAGTATGCTAAAAAATAAAGTGCGCAGTGGTATCTGCAGTGCAAACCTTCACAACTTGTGCTTTCTCCCATCTGGTTACATAATCAGTCACAGTGAGGATGTAGCAAGCACCTGTCTTCTTACCTGGTGGATTGATGGGCCCAATGAAGTCTATTGCCCATTTATCAAACGCTTGCAAGGAAATATGTGGTTGTAAAGGCATTTCATCCCTGCACAACAGTCTTCCTATCCATTGGCATACATCACAAGCTTTACAATAGTCTTGAGAGTTTGTATGCAGTCCGGGCCACCACAACCCAACTCTTAAGATCTTCTGCATTGTCTCTTTTCCTGCATAGTGACCTTATGCTACGCCTCCGCGGGCTTCTACTAAAATGGCTTGTCTTTCTTTCTCTAGTACGTATCTTCACAGTACCTCATAATCTGCCAGCTTATACAAGTGGCCCGCAATGATGGTAAAGTCAGTTGTGGGGGTTACCAACTCTTGTTTTTGTTGTACCAAATATTCTGCAGGTTCCATCCCCATAGTTAAGAATTGAATAATATCGAAAAAGTTCTCATCAACCACCTTAATAGCAAATAGCTACGCATCAGACAATCCTTCCTCTAGGTTGGTTGGTTCTTCACCACTCTCGATTCGAGACAAGTGGTCTGGTCCAACATTTAATATCCCTGCCTTCACAATTATCTCAAATTCATATTCTTGAAATAGTAGTAACCATCGGCAAATCTCCCCCCCCAAAATAGGCTTATTGACAAGGTACTTCAAAGCTGAGTGATCCATGAACATCTTGAGGTGCCCTCCCAACAGATAATGCCAGTATTTCTACAGGGCATACACCATTTCCAGCCCCTCGCGTTTAATAGTGGGGTAGTTATGCTCTGCACTAAAGAGTTTTATACTGGAAAACACAACCGGGTGGTCAATGTCCCCCTCGCCGGGCTGCGTAAGGACAACTCCTAGGGAGATCCCGAAGCATCCACATGGACATGGAAAACCTTCGTCCAATCCGGAAATATGAGGATAGGTGCAGAGACCATATTTTCTGACACTCTGCATCCCAAAAAAATGATAGGTCCTTCTTTAGCAACTTTTCCATGGGTGCCATGATCAATGCATACAGTTGAATAAAATTTCTATAGCAGCCTATGTTCCCGAGGATGGAGCGCAGCTGTTTCTTAGTTGTGGGGACTACTAAATTGATGGTAACTGCCACTTTGCCAGGGTCAACCATCAATCCCTGCCGATAGACTATGTGTCCTAACAAGATCT
The DNA here is from genome assembly GCA_034641835.2 of Pinus albicaulis. NCBI lineage: Eukaryota > Viridiplantae > Streptophyta > Pinopsida > Pinales > Pinaceae > Pinus > Pinus albicaulis. The sequence continues at coordinate 407,945,704 of CM076574.1, forward strand.
CGAAAGGTACAAAGAATATGCATTTCTTAATATTTAGGGAAATTTGGTGCTTTCTATAAGCTTCCAACATCATGCGCAAGTTCGAGACGTGCTTCTTTACCAATCCAAATACCGTCAAATCGTCAAAGTATACTTCCAGGAACTTGTGAATGAACTCCTTGAATACTGCGACCACTACTGGCGAAAAGATGGCAAGGGAATTTTTGAGCCCAAACAACATGATGGTGTACTGGAAGGATCCCCATTCGGTGGCGAAAGTAGTTTTTCTGTGATCTTGAGGTGCGATCCTGATATGATGGTAGCTCGGAAACCCGTCAGTGAATGAGTATGCTTCATGCCCTCCCACATTGTCAAGGATTTCATTAGAGAATGGTGTAGGGAAGGGATCATGTACGCAAGCATCATTCAGCTTACGTAGGTTGATGTAGAATCTTATTTCTCCTTTAGTATTTTTCTCTTGGACCGCCATAGGGCTTACCCAATCTGACTGTTCTACTGGTTTGATGATACCTGCGGTTAGAATTTTGTCGATTTCTTCTCTAACTTTATGCTTACCAAGTCCAAACATGGTAAGGATTGAAATATTGAGAGCTCTTTCTTGATTCTATGGGTGGTGGTTTTTGGAGCCGCGCTTATACAAGCAGTGTCGGTCGTGATAGGGCCATCCAATTTGAATCCCAATTTCTAGTGCAGTAGCCAAGTGACGATGAGCCGATCGATTTCTTCCAAGAGAAACATAACACCCTCCCATGGTCCTGGGCCTTGATTTGTTGGCTTAAGGGGTCCTGACCTAGGTTTTTATTTAAGGTTTTCCAAAAAACCCTTATACTACTAGCCCTTTTGGCAATGACCTAATTTCGCAGGCCAAGGTCTCACCCGAAGTAGTATGGGTAGGTGTTGGAACCAGGTTTCCACACCCTGGGAGAATGCGGGTAATTAAGGCAGTCCTATTGAGTTCTATCAGGTTCACACAAAAGTGACGTTATTACCAAGCTCTTAACAGTATAAACAACATGTAAACATAACGAAGCTACTATTATTAAGCAGATCTTAGCAACACCTTCACATCCCATGCGCATCAATAATTATCACCACAGAATAACAAAATCACAGCTAATTCATATAACACTAACACAATTGTAGCTAATTTAGGTAACATAGATATACCTCAACAGATTCCGCATTCATTAACATCAAAAACTAGGTTACAAACCCAAGTCACAAGCCGCGCACACAGCCAACGGGGTCCGCACATAGCAGGACAGAGGATCTCTGTGCACACATCCAACATGAGTCCTTACCCATTACTACCCAAAACATATCTCAATCATTCATACTTAGCATCAATCTTACTTTCTTAGTCTTAGACTCAAACTATCTATCTATTTATATCATCATAGCTTGCGCTATCCTGTGGTCCACAAACCGTGGTTTGCGGACTCTAGGTATACACTTTGACTCGTTACAATACATTGGGGGCTTTGATCCACCCCAAAGCCCCTGCGCTAGAATAATTACTACAAAATATATATTAAAAAAATGCAGCTAGGGGACCCCGTTCCAACAGGCCCCCAATACAATCTTGAGACTCGTCCGAAGTCATAGTGGCCGTGGGGTTTGCATCTTTTCCTGGAGCTACTTGATTGCATCGACCATAGGAGGAAACACTCCTTTGCTCTGCACGACAGATTTTTACGCAATGTCCACCAAATTTTGTGAAGTTGGGCCTTCTGTGGAAACGGTGACACTCTCCAGGGTCTGATTCAACTGTTTGATCACGACATCCAAATCCTAAGATATCTTGAGGGCTTCATCGACCCATGGCTTGAGGTGGTTGTTGGGCCAGAATTGTGAATTACAGATAAAACATGCTTCCCTAGACAGATGAAAATCTAGAACAACATATTAAAGACTACACGACTACCTTTCTTAACTTAGAATAGACAGACGGAAAGGATTAGAGGCTTACTTGTAATCCAAGCGCTTCTAAATGGCTCCTTCTGTCGCTTCCATTGTAGCTTCAAATTCAAGAAGTTTGTAGGAAAAATGCTTCCTGCAAGAAATAACACTAAAACAACAGAATATAGCAATACTACAGATGTATATTCAAGTTAGTTAGCTAAATCAGTAAAGCATAAACAATATACATCAACTAAGATCTTGCAATATGGAAAATCAAAGCCAATACAAATGCATATAGGGAAAAGTAAGCTGTATTATTTATTGATGATAGAAGGAGAGGTTACAACCAAATGACTGATTTGAAGTGACCCTTCCAACAATGATCCTTAGCCTCATCACAGTATAAATCTCTCCAACAGCTGTTACACAAATCTAACTCTCAATTGAAAACCCTCCAACGTTTCTCTACTCAAATTCTTCCTTCTCAAACACTTAGATCTGTGTTCAATTTATAGATGAACTAAAGGTAGTTTTTCAATGAATGAATTTCCAATAATAGGCAAGACATGTTCCCATTCATGTAGATGTCAAATGGACACTTGGATTCGAAGCTTGACGCATGTGAACTCTTCTAGAATGAACTAGCCAAGTGGAGATTCTGGAACAATGATAATTTCGCTCCGAATGTGACCAACGCACCCATAGATGTCAGGAAGTTCTTTGCAGAGCAGCCTTGCATAGGGCTATCTACAAATGCAACGCACTTAGTCCCCTTAGAGGTAGCGTTAGTGATCTCCCACATGCTATATAATAAACTTCAAACCTTGGAAACCTTTTCTTGATGAAAGTCATGTTTGATTTGTCTTGTTCTTGCCTTAGGGCATGTAGCAACTTTAAATGATAGGGAATGATAGACCCTTATTCATTGGTCCTGGAGATGATTCCTAGTTAACCAGGTCATTGGGAATGATGCCCAAATTGGCCTATAACAATTTACCCTAAAGCATGAGGTCAAAATAATAAAAACATTTGATTGAGATGCTTTACACTGTGATAGGCTGGAGATGAAGCGGAGTGGTCACCTGCATCAATCTTACAATACATTACAACTTGATATATCCTCTTTGATCATAATTTCTGAGGGTAGGAATTCCCATGTTTAGCACATAAACAATCTAATAACATGTACATAATTCATAAAGTCATCGACACTGGAATGTTTCCTAATGTAGACATGCCTACAGATATAGGCCCATGTTCGGATGACAATCTGTATGTAAGGTCACCATACAGATGATGTGTACAACAATCCTAAAATCACAGCCTAGATGGCTGAAACTAGATCTGGGGTCTTCTTATCTCATTCACTCGATCATTCGGGTACAAGTCTAGCCATGCAAATATATGATTTGTCGTTGAGCATGGAAAGACATCATTTCGTAAGGCATGAATAGATGATTTGATGTCGAACGAAAAAAAAAATATTTCGGTCAAAGGTTCGGAAGCGAGGATCTTGTCGATGCTGTAACAAGCCTCATGGTACTAGAATCTGATGTTTCTAAGTGAACTTCCTAGATATTGATTTTTTGTCGACATGAAGTCACCTTATTACGAAACGAGAGTTAGTGATTTCGGAGACAACGATATGACTTTATATAGCAATTTTCAGGGATGACGGTCATGAGAATAAAGGTTTACGAGTATTGCAGAAGGATGAGTGTATTCATTGGATGACTTCTCTTGAACATATCGGTGACACTGTGATGAGTTGGCAGCATTGGTCCAAAACCGAAGTGAAGGTATGATGAACCATAGGTGTGAATGAACTGTCAAGATGATTACCCAACCCAAACAGTCACAAACATGGAGTGAAGGAAGTGTCATGTTCAAGAGCGACTTGCTACCATAAAGAATTTTTTCTCACTTTTCCCAAATTTTCCCCGGTCATTTGTTGACCAGTACCTCTTTATTTTTTAACAAGCTTGAGGAGGATAACATTTTCTTGATCTATAATTCAACCCTTCGAACGAATAAAGTATCGCTATTTAATAATTTAACAAGTCTAGTGATGAATGAAACTTGATTCTTGCCATGATCGACAATCTCGTCGCAATTTTATGTTTTAACGAGCTTAACGATAGTGATAGTCTAGTCCCTTTTCATATTTAGGGAGTTTGAAAAAGTGGTCGAGAGAAAAATCCATAAGTACTTTTTCGTAAATTTGTCACTCAGATCCGAAAAAGTGTAAAATAATATCTGAGAGAACCTCTTTGGTCATGTTTAACCAAGGTTTCCTTTTTCATAAATAATCTATGTCAGTCTGGAAAAGGGTTAAACTTATACTGAGTAGATATCAATTCATTTTCTTTTACGAGCTGGAAAAGACAAGTTCTCAGCAATCTTTTCACATTATCGAAGTCTGAAAAGAGCTGAAAGAAGACTCCAGGGGTTCCTTTTTCGTTGTTATAGAAGCTCGAAAAAGAGATAAAAGTGCACTTCAAATCCTTTTTCGTTTTTAACAAAGCTCGAAAGATAGGGAGAAAAAGTATGCTTTGTGGTCAAGTCATTCTTTGAAATAAATCTGCATGACTAATCTATTCATCAGTTGTATTTCTTGTTCAGAACAACATCAAATGGATTAAAAATACCTGTTTCATGATAAAAACATAATAAAAATGTAGTCATAGCAATAAATTTAACTTGCAAATAATTAAATGACTATTTAAGAGTAGTTTCACTATTAATTTTTACCATTCCATAGTTACCATTTGTATTTTGGAGCTCTGAACCTATTTTTTCCCTCGAACTTCAGCTGTTGATTGCGATCATTTCTTTGGATGGATTTTGTCGCCGTTTGATCCAAGTTAGTGCCATGAACCTCCTCTTCCCTTTGGTATTCATTTCATTTCCAATTTCTGCAAATTTTTAGGGTTTTAAGGCCCGTAGGATAAATTCTGCCAAAAATGAGGGCAACACACCCCTGAATGTCGAAACCTGTGTTACATAGCAGGTACAGTGAAGTTTATTTACATTTGCAACACACTTTCTCTTGTCAAGGAGTGTGTTGGGCGCAGTTTAAGTTTTTGATTTTCTTTCTATGCCCAAAATTGACCTAGTTTTTTGAAATAAATGGAATCTAATGGATCTTATGGTTGTGTTTCAGGTTTCCATCACATTATAATGATGATAACATGGAGGGAAAGAGAACATGAAGAACAATATATTATTGCCTTGAATGATCCGGGTACTGTAAGAGCCCTAAGAGATTGTGGACTGCTTAAGTACTTCAATTGTTCGGGATGAGGCAACAAATAGAACTCTTGGAGTTCTTAGTTTGAGCATGGGATCTAGTGATAGAGGCATTTCATATTAAGAACCAAGTGGTTTCTATAATAGTTGAGGATGTGTATTTTCTCACATGTTTGTTGAGGAGAGGTTTGCCCATTTCTCTCATAGGGTCTACCATTGGAGGAGAGATAGTGAGGGATTATATTCTGCAGTATTGTTATCCAGGGGCAGAACCTAGCAAAGATGGAAAAATAAACATCCGGGATGTCAGAGATTTTCCTTTGAAAACTATCCTTTTCACAATCGCTAAACTTGCTAGCACCGTTACACTACATGTAGCGAATAGATCATATATGTAGTATGCACTAGAGTGTATGGAGCCAATAGTCTTCAACTGGTCTGAAGTTTTTCTATCTCAGATAAAGGAACAACTAAACAAAGAAAAGGGAGGAAGGAATAATAATTTTAGTTATGGTTCTATCCTTATATCCTTCGCCTTGGAACAGATTCCACTAATGCAGCCACAACATGTGACACTGGATATAGCTAGTCCTAGAGATCATCGGATGCAGAGATGGGTAGAACTCATGGGTCGACATGCTGGCCAATCGACTATTGTGTTCTCTACTACATTCTTTGCCTAGTTCTAGCGACAAATTGTCACCATCGATGAGTATTCATACGCAGGCATCAATTTTCGAGGAGATCCAGATTTAGCACTACCAGAAGGCGCTCAGAGGGATGAAATAGGTATGAATGTTTTGACCATGTTTTTTGATTTTCCTAAGGTTTATACAATGTTTTTGTGTTTTTATTTATTTCCAAGACTAAACTAAATGTTTGATGTAATGCATATGTTGGTTGCGTTCAACCAGTAGTGGAACCAGAGCACGAAGAAGATGTGCTAGTAGAGAGGGATGTCGGGAGAGCAGTCCTTCAAGATCTTGATCTCGCTAAGACTTTGTCTGAGCTTCAACATCACATAGAAGGTTTGACCTTCAAAATTTTGGATTGCCCAGATCGAAGATCTTCCTATGTGACTGCAGCGACACACTATTGGGGTTCCTAACCATTGGATGTGGTTACTTCGTAGAATAGCTAGATCTATAACATGTTACCATCAGCACCACTAGTTTACTTATGACATTTTTCATACATTTTGAGGTCAGATGACCAATGTGTCTTGGGCACAAATTTTGTAAAAACCTATAACTATCTATCTATATGGTTTCAGAGTTTTTCCTATGTTTAATGCGCAATCCTATTCAATGATGTGAATGTTTTCTTTACATATGTTGCAAATTTCTGTCTAAAACTTGATGAGCTAATGAATCAGCCAATGCGTTCAAATTTCTGGAAATGTGTTGATATTGAATAAAATCAAAATTTATTTCCAAAAGTCGAACTCTTAGGAAAAATATACGAAGTGTTGGACTTCTAACAGTATAAAAACTGGTAAGTTGTAATACCACAAGTTGTGAGTCTAACCTTATGATTATGCGGTTAATACCAAATGAAATGTAATCAAAGAAAAGTTCGATCAACGCGCTATACTAAGCGACATTGTTCGTCGATCTACCAATAAAAATCCCTTGAAAACTCAGTAACTCACCATTCGAAGCGAAAATGGCTCACGCTGTAGAGGATAGATTCTGCGTACTATGACTAGCACCATCAGCATATCCAACAAATGGTTCCGAAGATTCAGACATCTGCGATGAAATGTAAAGCGGATTACTAATGTCAATAAAAATCTAAAAAAAAATTAAGATAGTGAATGCAAATCCACAACATATATACAATATAATACAAAAAATTTCCACGATCATGATTAAGCATAGTAATGTTTCAAATATAACCCATTTCTAGGCTGCACCAATGGAATTCCATCGTAATCAACTAACTCATAGGCACCCTTAGCAAAAACTCTTTTGACAATATAGGGGCCATGCCATAACGGCTCAAATTTCTCTGTACCTATTACATCAGCTTTCTGATTATAGAGAAGGACCAAGTCGCCCTCTGAGAAAATGCGAGGCTGGATGTTTTTGTCGTATTGCGCCTTTATACGTCTCTTATGTGCTTCGTTGGCCAATTGGGCTTCACGACGCATTTCATCAAGATGGATGAGGTTAAGGAGATGCACTTCTTCTTTTGAGGTGTCAGGTAATAAGTCTATTGCGAGTTTTAACGATGATATTTCACATTGGATTGGTAAGATAGCTTCCAGACCATACACCAATTGAAAAGGAGTAAATCCGGTTGCGTTTCTCATCGAGGTTCGATATGCCCACAAGGGGAAGTACAGGATCAAATGCCAGTTTATTTTATGAAATCCTATCATTCATTGAAGCATTTGTTTAAGAATTTTGTTAATATCCTCAACTTGTCCATTTGATTGTGGATAATAACGAGTAGAATTATCATGTGACAATCCTAACTTGGCAGTTAATTCGGACATCATGTGGTTACGAAAATTCTTCCCATAATCTATAACTATAGCCTGTGGGACCCCAAACCTTGCAATAATGTGGTTAAAGAAAAAAAATGCAGCTGTTTGTTCTGTGTTGTTGAATGTAGGCATCACTTCCGCCCATTTGGTAAAATAGTCGACTACGATAATAATATAACCATGCCCCCCGGACGAAGGAGGGTTACAGGTCATGAAGTCAATTCCCCATTTCATAAATGGTCCAGCAGAGACAACAAGATGCATTGGCACTGGCAGTTTGCGGATTTTATGATAAAAAATTTGGCATGCATGACAACTTTTGACCGTGAGGACGCAATCTTGAAAAATAGTAGGCAAAAAGTAACCGGTGCAGAGTATCTTCTACGCGGTAGCATATCCAGATAAGTGTCCCCACAAGCCCCAATATGAAAATCATTTAAAAATTTTTTTGCCTCCTCATGAGTGAGGCACCTTCTTAAAATGGTATTGACACCATGACGATAAAGTGTATCGCCGACGATGAGATAATCTTTGGCTTGGTATTGAATACGTTGTTTGTTCAGAACAAGAGGTATTAGGTTGAAAATTTTGGGTTTGGAGATAAATGATGAAATACCCATACCAAGGATCAAATGATCTGATTAGAAATAGAGACTCGTCTGGAATTGATGGTTCCGACGTAGTTTAAGTACTATCAGAGGGAAGGTCACAGAGAAGCTTAGCCAAAACTAAAGACTTCTTTGATTTGGATTTGATAAATTCCAAATCAAATTCCTACAAAATGACAATCCATATTGAATATTCCCCCCCCAGCAATTGATGTGATAAGATATAATTCATGGGTTTGCAATCCGAAACTATTGTTGTTTTTCGGAGCAGGATATAATGGCGAAATATTTGGACAACTTGAACAACTACCAAGGTAAGATTTTCTACGTATGAGTACTTAACTTCCATATCATTGAGATTATGACTCAAATAATAGATCAAATTTTCAATTCCTTCTTCTACTTGGACCAATACCATAGCAATGGTCGTTTCGGCCACGAAGATATATAGGAAATAATCGTTTTGATAATTAGGAGGATACATTAATGACGCTCGAACAAGAGTGTCCTTGACAACATCAAAAGAAGCTTGTGCAACTTGGTCCCAATGGAAGGGAACCCCCTTTTTCAGGAGTCGAGTAAATCCTTTAGCCATTTTGGCGTAATTTGGAATGAACCTCCTTAGGAAGTTAGCCTTTCCCTGAAGTTTCTGTATCTGAAGTAAGTTTGAAGGTGCAGGAAAATCAAGAATGGCCTAAACCTTCAAAGGGTTGATTCGAATTCCTTCTTTTGAGACTACGAATCCAAGAAAATGACCAGACCCAACACAAAACACACATTTATGTGGATTGAGGCGTATTTTGTAGTGTCGGCAGCGTAAGAAAATGGCTCTCAAATGCATTGGGTGATCAGTCTGATTTTGTGAATGTGCTGGTAAATCATCTAGATATGGTTGAACAATGTGCTTGATGTCATTGAAAGCATAATCCATTTCTATTTGAAAAGTTGCCCCAACATTCTTTAAACCAAATGAAAGTTTCCTGTAAGCGAATGTGCCCCAGGGACGGATGAATGCTGTCTTATGTTGTTCATATGGGCGGATATTGATTTTATCATAGCCGGAAAATCCATCCATGAATGAAAATATTTCACATCCAGCACAATCGTCAATAACTTGATCGATAAATGGAGTAGGATAGTTGTCTTTTGGACAATCATGATTAACATCCCGATAATTGACACACACTCTAATTGTTCCTTGTTTTTTCATGACAGGAACGATATTGGAAACCTACTTAGTTAGCAGAACAGGGTAAATGAAACCAACACGCAAAATTTTTTCAACTTCTGCTTTGATGGCAGTGGATTTATTTGGATGAACAGGACGAAGCCGTTGATGCACCAGTTTGACATCAGGATACATATTAATAGTGTGTTAAACTATACTAGTATCTATGCCTGGCATTTCTTTGTAAGACCAAGCAAATATGTCACGAAATTCACGAAAAAGAGAGCGATATGATTCGAGTTCTGATGGAGAACAAGATACACTGACATGAATATTCTCCACAATACCAGGTTTGGTCGAAATATCAATAGAAATCATTTCTTCTATATTTGAAATATTTCACTCAAAATCGATTGCATTAATGGGAAAAGAATTCGAAAAGAAATTTTTGATGGATGGGTGATATAGTTCACTAAGATTATTTTCTTCATAATTAGGAAAATGGGAACGATGATGATAATATTCCCATGGTTCTCCTTCTAACATCATAGCTTCAAAAATATTCTCATCTATCAAGAACGTTGAGGAAAATGGATCAGATGGGGTACCAAAATCTAATGAAGATCAATCCAAACACTCTGCGACGCTGATTTCGGATTCTCCGCCCAAGCCAGATAGATTGATTGCTATGCTATCTCAATAGGGTTGGGTGGAAAAAAATAATCCAACATAAAAATATCAGAATCACTCGTACTCTTCCTTAAGCTAGATAGAGTGGAAGAGATCATGTAGCAGGTCTTTATGCTTGCAATTTCTACTAACGTCGCTGGCGGCGGTAATGCAAAGGTTCCCATAAGAATGGAATCCCTTAAGAGTCCTAAACCAATGTTCTAAAGTTCTATTTGGGGTATGTGAATGAATGAAATGCTTCCAGTTACCTGCGAAGCAGAGGCAAAGAAGGATAGTTGATTAATGACTGTAATTGTATCTTTATATGGAAAGGAAATAATTCTAAAATATGTAGAAATAATAGCAGTCATCGCATATACCCATGGACTTCCAAGTAAAATATTATAGTCAAGGTGTCCATTAACAACCTCAACATAAATATTCACTATTTTTCTCCCTAGTTCAACATGTAGGTTATTAATAATACCACAAGGTTTATATGTACGTCCATAGAATGCCTTCAACATCGTTGATGATTGTGATAAGGGAGGCGAGCCAAGTGACTTCCAATAGTTTAGAGACATAATGCATGTAGATGCTCCCTCATCAATAATAGTATGAAGAACAAGGTGATTGAGAACATTTACCTGTATGGAGGATGCCAATTCTGCTGGTAGTTGTGGCACATAGCCCATATGATTAAAGACGACAAGATTAGAATCAGTCAGATCAATTCCACCAATAGCCTACAATAAAGACTGTTTTTGGGAGGGAAAAATTTGAAATACCTCAAGAGAAGACATAGCTGAAGGGGATTGAGCCAAATATTCAACTTTATTATAATTTTGTGCAGCTCTTGCTCGAGGATTATATGTCAATTTATGAATTAATCCCTTTGGTGGTTTGACTGTCAATTCAGGATTAGCGGTAGGTGGTACTGATTCTATGGATGGATTCATTGTCGAGGTAGTAGGTTGATCAGTGGCCAGACTACCATAATATTTATTTCACATCGACACCAAAATATCTGTTGAAGGTTTTGTGACAGATAACATTAACACTTGGGAACTAGGAGCTAGATCCGTAGCAACCATATTTGTGTTTGGATTTGGAAATGGGCCTGTCAACACAACTGACGCATTAGAAGTCTCGATGATTTTTGAGACTTCATCACAGTAGGAAAATCCCTAACAAAGTGTTCCTGATTACAGATTATGCATGGATAACGAGGTTTCCGAGGTCCAGATAGTTGATCAGATTATCTTTCCTACGGGTTAGAAGTTTGCTTTTTCTTTAATTTCCCCTTTTTCTTAATTCCTGGTTTCTTGTCACCTTTGCCTTTGTCAAATGACACGACATTAATTTTGGAAGTAGGAGCAGGATCAGATGCAGTAGTGTGGTATATTTTTGCAGTGCCTATCAAGCCATCTTTGGCATGAGATTCCTTTAATTGAGGAGGAACATTGAAATTAGATCTCAGCGCATTAGGTATTTTTTCATAGAACGTGCCAGAATGAGTGTAAATCAAGTCTAAATATTGTGCATGAGAGATAACTTGCTCTTCTGTGACGACGCCACCCTTAGCCACATCCTCAGTTATAGATGGCAACAGGGAATTAATGAACCATTTATCAAGAAGCTAATCCAGAACAAATGTCTTAACCATTCGTCGAAGAACACGCCACTCATGAATATGATAAAAAATGTAAGTAGCATTAGTCTGTTTGAAATTAATCAAGATTTCCGTTCCATTTTCATATCTGATGGTTAACTGGAAATGGGTCAAAAATATAGTAGCTAGGGCAGTGAAATTGTCAAAAGAAGATCTAGATAATTCAATGTACCATTTTGCAGCTGGACCTATGAGCGTACGCTAGAAAATACGTAGTCAAACCGAATCATCATTCAGGGAATTTGATGAAAACCATAAATGATAAGTCATAAGATGAGTCAACGAATCTTCTCCAGGATTTTCATTGAACTTAGGAATATCCGAGGGTAATTTGTGAGGTATCCCCGGCCACCAAGGAGCATAATTAATTGGATCATTAGTTAGACGATTTAAATCTGGTAAATATAAAGTTGCAACAAAGGGGAACTGTCTATTAAGGTCAGGTTGAGTATAGCCAGGGCAACAGGCATTTGAGCACCAGCATAAGGAATCTACTGTTGGTAACCCAGATAGGGGTTGTTTTTCATAGAAAATGCTTCAGGATTATGTTGACCAAAAGCTGGATATGATACTTTTTGAAATAAAGTTTGAGGCATTTGCGCCTGCGGCTCCCAAGGGGTCTGTCCATCAATGTTATAGCCCAAATTAACATGACTTGGATTCGGTTGATATGTATAACTCGGTTGCGGTTGTGACATCACATAAAATGGTAAACCAACTTGTGAATAAATAATTCTTGATACAGGTTGTTGTAAATTAATCAAAGTATTTTGAGTCTGTGGACCCAACATTTGATGATATTGAGTTGAAGGACCCACTTGATAAGGTTGATGATGTACAACATTTTGATTCTCTAACAAGGGTATAGTGTAATATTCCTACTTAGCCTAAGCTAAGAGGAATATTCATTTTTGTTTTACTTTCTGTTGCGTGAATAAATGAATAAAGGAGGACACGTAAAACTCCTGAAAAGACTGAATAAATCAATGCCCATGTGAAAAAAGATAAATCAAGGCCATGTAAATAAATCACTTGCAAGTGTGAAAGGGGTTTGAGCTATGAGATTGGGTTAACCTTGACCAAATCTACAGCGCTGTCTAGGTTCAATGTATCTCATGAAGGGACAGTGCAGTTCTAGAAGGAGGCCCCTCATGTGAAAGGAGCTAACTCATCGAGGTGGTTTAGGGTTTGCAAAGGCTTTCATATTATAAAAGGAAGGAAAGGCAACAAGAGAAGGTTGTTGATTGATTATATTTCTGAGTATCTTTTCTGCTTAGACAAATACTATTCTTTGCTATTTAGTAGAGAATTGTGCTTCTTATCACTTGGAGTTCCTATGCAGGGATTTCACCTCTTCCTTTGAGGATTCTTGGAGGAGTATTTTATGATTTGATCCACTATCAGGCTTGAGGCCAAGCTCTACTTCTAATTGCAGTGCAGATCCAGTGAGGGTTTGTCTTCTTTTGCAAGCTGCAGCAAGTGGGATTCTAGATCTGCAGAGATCTAGCTTGTTTTGGGAGCCTCTTCTCATGGAGTGTGTCTTTTAACCTCTTGGAAGAGTGCCTATCTTGTTTGTGCTTCAGATCTGTATCTTGGCAGCTGGCCATCTATGTTATTCAAGCTACAATGAAATTTTCATTAAGGAACTACGTTATTTTCATATGAGATTCTTCAGGGTGTTTTGATCCCAATTTTGATGAGAGATCTCTGGTGCTGGGCTTTGCCTTTCACTTTGGTGATCCATGGATTAGCTTGCTGATCCATGTTCTGTTTAGATCTGATATATTGTAATGTAAATTCATATTTAGAAATTACTGTAGCATTTTATAGATCTGCAACTTAAAACTCAGATCTAATTTTGTTTATGCATGATTTGGTCAAAACCCCAAGGGGATCTTGTAAACAAGACTATCTAGTTTCCAGATCTGAAATGGATCTGATGTTTTGTCCAAAGATCTGTCCTAGATCTAAGTTGTAATATTCAGTTGCTGTAACTCTTTAAAATAATGCTGTTGAGCCATTTCTGCAGTTATATATGTGTTGTAGCCTTCTTTTCTGAAGATTTATTGCTCTATTGTCTCCTGTATTCTAATGTATATGGAAAGAGCTTCATTATAATTCTGATTTGGTACTATATAATCATAATTTAATAATATTTGATGGCCTCCTGGTCATATTTTCCAAGACTGCATTATTTCTGAAGCAGTTTGTTGTGCATAGCTGCAGCACCTCTTGTAGGGTGTTTTTCAGCTAGACTAGGTGGTGGGAGATCTATTTGGATCTAGTCCCCAGATCTGCTGATCTAAGGGATCCAAGGGTTGTAAAATAATTTCTGTGCATCAATCTCCCAGGAGTACGTTATTTCAGCAGGCTTGCTATGCTGTTCCAGATTTGGAATATTACAGTGGTATCAGAGCTCCTTTCTTGGCACAGCCTGTGATTTCCTTGGAGAATCACAACCATGTTGCATTTAGAAGAAGATGAACCTCTTACTGAGAGGGAGAAGAGGTATCAGAACATAAGTCATAAGAAGTATGATTATACTACTGATGATCAAGACTAGGGTAAAGCCCCTGAGACTGCAAGTGACAAAGAAGGAGAAGAGTTTGCAACAACTCTTTTGGTGGCCATGCAAGATCTTGCCAAGGAGATAAAAGAGATGAGGATGGAAAGAATGAGGGAATCTCCTGAGAGATTTCATCTGAGGGAAATATCTGACATGTCTCATCACAGGACTGGTCAACCAGTGAACCAGCCACAAGTCCCACAAGCTTCACAACGCTCCACTATGCCTACCTTCTTGGCTGTGGAGAATGAAGGACCACAAGAGCAAGCTTCCCTTGAAGAATAATTTGTGGAGTATGATTCTCAGAGTCAGAGATTCAAGGATCACTTGAGTTTCCAAGATTTTTGCCACCTCAAAGACAGAAGAAGACCAAGGCAACAGTATAGAGATGGTGGGTTCTTTCATAACCAGGATAGACACCACTCTATGGGAAGATTCTTTTTGCCCAAATTTGATGGATCATCCTCTAGTTCTGCCAAGGCATGGGTAGAAAAGCTGCATATTTAATTTCAGTTGAACAAAGTCCCTGAGATTGAAGCCATTAAGATTGCATCGCTGCACTTTGAAGGTGAAGCACACAATTGGTGGTTCCATGGGTTGTCTACATTGGGACATATGAATGTGACTACCTATTCTGAGTTTACTAGAAGACTAGTGGAGAGGTTTGACAGGAAGGATCCTGAAGCACCGTTCATAAGCCTTGCAAATCTAAAGCAATCAGGGGATGCAGAGACTTATATCTCTAAGTTTATGAGATTATCAGTCATGGTCCCTGACCTATCTGTAGCAAGGAGAGTCTACATGTTCATCGATGGCCTGGAGGAACCTTTGCATGGATTGGTTAAATCTACCAAGTCCATCACTTTGCATGATGCCATTAAGAAGGCTAGAGACCTACAAGATTCCTTGCCAAAAGCAAAGGAAACTTTCCAGAGCAAGGCCCCTCACTTTCCTAAGGGGAAGGAAGGAAAAACTGCTCCTCCCAAGGAGAGATCTTTGAATAAGACTCTTGATATTGATCTCAGGAGGGAATTGAGGAAAAATAAACTGTGTTTCACTTTCCAAGAGTCATGGGCACCGGGACATAGATGTGCTGCGGGGAAATCACACTACATAGAAGTCTTCTCAGATTTTGAGGACGAAGATGGAGATGATGAACCTAGGAGGGGTCACAACGCTGATGATGATGAGGAAGATCAAACACCATCTAGAGATGGGAAGGGAGCCTTTGCTCCAATAAGTGGGACTCTTACCTCTTTGAGAGGAGTGCCTAAGTACTTGACACTAAAAGTACAGGGTTCAATCATGAATCAAAGAGTATCCGTCCTGATTGACAGTGGGGAAACCTACAACTTTATTGATGCTCATCTTGTGCAAAAGAGAGCAATCTCTACTGATACTTTTGAGGTATTTTCTTTTTTGGTCCCAGGAGATAGGACCATGCAATGCATGCAATATGTTACATCACTCTCTGTCACTATGGGATCCTACACTCTGGTGGATCACTTCTTTGTAGTTGACATACCAGACACCAACATCATTTTGGGTGTCCAATGGTTGATTACCTTGGGGAAGGTTACCACTGATTGGAAAGCTTTGCAGATGGAGTGGGTGGAATTGAAGAGTTGGAAACCACAAATTGTTCAAGGCATGCACACTTATCCTTCACCTAGTACTTCCACACAAACAACAGAGATAGATTTGTGCAGTGGAAGCATGGATCTCACAGTCCCTTCTCTCATGTTCATGAGGATGTTGCAAGGGACATTCTTATCTAATGGCAAGCCACCTGGAATGCCACCAGATTCAGATCTTGTGGGGAAGGCTCCACAAAGTGCTGCTCCAAATCTAGATCAAGGAAGGATTGGAGCAATGAGAGACCAAGTCACAGCGTTGGAGGGCTTGGGACAACCCAAGTATGTGGGAGATATTCTTCCTGCATCACTATCTCCCTCTCTCTTTTCTGAATCTGCACTGTGGGAGGAGAAGAATGGGAGGATCAACCTTGCAACAAACAATTTTGGCATGTGTAATGTCAAAAAGGAGATCAGCAACATGACAAGCACTTCCATGGATGTATCAACAGCGCTGTCATTGTTGAGCAGTGTGGATCTTTATTGGAAATCTCAACTGTTTGTAGAATATTCCAAAGATCTCCACACAGGTATGATATTAGATGGCATGCAGCAAGAGGAGGGATACTTAGTCCAAGGGGGAGTCATCTATTATCATGGTAAGGTATTCTTGGCTAGAGCTTCCAAGCTCAAGTAGAAGATCCTACAAGGAGCCCATGAATAATTCTTCCTCAGCCATATGTATTAAATGAATATCTATACCCTGATCATGAGGAGTTTTGATTGGGAAAGCATGAGAGAGGAATTACATCAACACTTTCAAGAGTGCATTAGCTATGGAGAATTGGGGAAACCAATGGAATCTTTTCAAGAGTCATCTCAGCCAGCTCTTCCTTTGCTTGAAAGGAGGAAAATGCTCATGCACAACTCCATGTGTATGAAGGACTATGATGGTAAAAGGACTGATCATGCCAAGCAAGTTGTATTTTCTGATTTGTCACATTCTTTTACCATGTTTTTGTAGGCTATGAATCCTAAAGGGTGTGAGAGATCATGTGGATCTCATAGCTTTTTGGGGGTCAATAGAAATTTTGAACTTGGCCACTCCCTTGTTGTGCAAAGGGAGATTCCTTTTCATGATGGGTGCTTCCCAAAGGCACCAAACTTATGTAACATCTTTAGCCATGATAAGGTGACTCATGCAGAAAATGTGTGGAGGGAATGCCAATTTCCACACCTGGATCTAATTAAGACAAGAGGTGAACTGCACTGGCATCACATGTGGGATTTTGGCCCACCTCCTCAAGTTCAGATTTCAGTTTGCATATATGTAGTCTTGCTTCCATACTTGGATGATATAGTTGTATTTTTTATGGGGTTGTATGGACAGAGGATGGGAAATATGTATGTACCACATGGTTTAGAACTTATACCTCTATTTCATGATACATGTTTTAAATGTAGCATTTCTTTAGCCATGTTTATTTTTGTTGAGTTTTTCACTCCTAGTGGGATGGACTATGCACATATTATGCTGACCTTGGAGGAACAATTCATGATGTGTTGGCTTTTTGAGCACTTGGATTATGATGAGGACTTGATCCTTGATGATGCTATCAATGGAGGAGGAGAAGTGCTACAACTCTTACCCTATCAGTTGCTTGAGGACAAGCAACATTTTTGAGGGGCAGACTGTAATATTCCTACTTAGCCTAAGCTAAGAGGAATATTCATTTTTGTTTTACTTTTTGTTGCATGAATAAATGAGTAAAGGAGGACATGTAAAACTCCTGAAAAGACTGAATAAATCAATGCCCATGTGAAAAAATATAAATCAGGGCCATGTAAATAAATCACTTGCAGGTGTGAAAGGGGTTTGAGCTGTGAGACTGGGTCAACCTTGACCAAATCTACAACACTGTCTAGGTTTAATGTATCTCATGAAGGGACAATGCAGTTCTAGAAGGAGGCCCCTCATGTGAAAGGAGCTAACTCATCAAGGTGGTTTAGGGTTTGCAAAGGCTTTCATCTTATAAAAGGAAGGGGAAGGAAATAAGAGAAGGTTGTTGATTGATTATATTTCTGAGTATCTTGTTTGCTTAGACAAATACTATTCTCTGTTATTTCGCAGAGAATTGTGCTGCTTAGAACTTGGAGTTCCTATGCAGGGATTTCACCTCTTCCTTTGAGGATTCTTGGAGGAGTATTTGCTGATTTGATCCACTATCAGGCTTGAGGCCAAGCTCTAATTCCAATTGCAACACAGATCCAGTGAGGGTTTGTCTTCTTTTTCAAGCTGCAACAAGTGGGATTCTAGATCTGCAGAGATCTAGCTTGTTTTGTGAGCCTCTTCTCATGGAGTGTGCCTTTTAACCTCTTGGAAGAGTACCTCCCCTGTTTGTGCTTCAGATCTATATCTTGGCATCTGGCCATCTATGTTATTCAAGCTACAACACAGTTTTCATTGAGGAACTGCATTATTTTCATATGAGATTCTTCAGGGTGTTTTGATCCAATTTTGATGAGAGATCTCTGGTGTTGGGCTTTGCATTTCACTTTGGTGATCCATGGATTAGCTTGCTGATCCATGTTCTATTTAGATCTGATCTATTGTAATGTAAAGTCATATTCAGAAATTACTGCAGCATTTTACAGATCTGCAACTTAAAACTCAGATCTACTCTTGTTTATGCATGATTTGGTCAAAACCCCAGGGGGATCTTGTAAATAATACTATCTAGTTTCCATATCTGAAATGGATCTAATGTTTTGTCCAAAGATCTGTCCTAGATCTGA
Source organism: Pinus albicaulis (assembly GCA_034641835.2). Lineage (NCBI taxonomy): Eukaryota > Viridiplantae > Streptophyta > Pinopsida > Pinales > Pinaceae > Pinus > Pinus albicaulis. The sequence goes on from CM076574.1 coordinate 407,964,399, forward strand.
GTTGTAATATTCAGCTACTGCAGCTCTTTAAAATAACACTATTGAGCCATTTCTGCAGTTATATATGTGCTGTAGCCTTCTTTTCTAAAGATTTCTTGCTCTATTGTCTCCTGTATTCTACTATATATGGAAAGAGATTCATTATAATTATAATTTTCTGCTTTATACTATTAATTTAATCATATTTGATGGCCTCCTACTCATACTATCCAAGACTGCATTATTTCTGAAGCAGTTTGTTGTGCATAGCTGCAACCCCTCTTGTAGGGTGTTTTTCAGCTAGACTAGGTGGTGGGAGATCTGTTTACCACACCTAGTTTGTTTTGTTTTTTCTCCCCTTTTGGATCTAGTCCCTAGATCTGTTGATCTAAGGTATCCAAGGGTTGTAAACTCATTTCTGTGCATCAATCTCCTAGGAGTGCGTTATTTTAGCAGGCTTGCTGTTCTATTCCAGATTTGGAATATTACATATAGATGTATTAACAAATGGTGATGAAGTGGGTGTAATAGGTTGAACCGATTGATATGATTGTACAACTGTTTGTGGTTGGATAGGCAGAGTGGGCTGCCATTGACAAAAATTCGTTTCAACATTAGATTGACCAAAAAGTGACAGAGTACTGTCATATTGGGTGACCAAAGGTTTCTCCCCAGCATGAGGAGGATAATAAGATGGAAAATATTTCTCTCTAAATGATGGGAGTCTATTTGATATGGTACTTGAAGGAATAGACCTAGAAGGACCGGCTTGATATTGACCTGATGATGTGTATAATGAATCAAGTCGTTTAGTACTTACGATAGGATTACCAGTTAAAATACCAGATGATGACATTGGTAAAGTCCATGGATTGGAAGATGCACCAGAGAAAATTCCAGATAATGATTTGTAACCTGATGGGACCATAGGGCCTCCATGAAAGTATGACTCTGGTGAAGTGGTAAACATCGATGGTGTAGCGAGGGCAGGAGCTGACGTAATTGGAACAACAGGCCCAACTGAAGATGTTGGTTCAGACATGGTTGTTAGACAAATGTATACCCTTTTGAATCGACGTGAATTTGAAAAGGAGGAAGATCAACGAAAGCATAGGGTTTTGATTGATAAAAAGACTCCTACAGGTAAAGGTCCTCCCCAAAATGGGTTGGAGTTAAAGGTGTAGTGTCTTGTGGGATTTCTACAATCGCAATTAAATCAGGTGGAAGAATTTCACCGTCAGGCCCAAAGGATATTTCAGGTGGTTGACTGCGTGATATGGGAGATTCATTAGCTACAGAACTTTGTGGGATGACCAAGGTAGGAACAAATTCCAGTTGTTCGACTTCAGGATTCAGATGTTCTAGCAAAGAAGAGACAGGATCTGGATCAATTTGTGGTTGAACAACGTTGGGTCCAGGAGGTATGGCTCACTGATTGGATGGATTGTGACCACGAGTAGCTGTGAAGACTCCGTTTTGACAACAGTAGATTAATCGATATTTGTAGAAACAACTTGAGCTAACTCTGGTTTATTGGAAAATGATGTTTCACTAGAGGTACAAATTCTACTTGATTCAACAGATTGTGATTGCCTTCGCCTACCAAAAGTAACTTCTGGTGGTAAAGGTGCTTTTAAAGCTAATCTACGCGAACGACGGTTGAAAGGATTTTGTTCTTCCATGATTACTGATTAATTTTAACCAAAAAAAATAAAAAAAATAAAAGGGTAATGCTAGGAAAAAGGGTTTACCAAGAAACTATGAACTGTAGAATACCTCTTGGCGAACCAAGAAGTACAGGAAGGCAATCTCCCCGAATGCTGTGTTCGGTGTATCAAAATTTACAAGGTGGCCGACTCAGTTCACTATGGATGGATAACACCTAAAATTTGTCCTCCCAAATATACCCGAAGGTACGTGGAGGCCAAAATCCGTATTAGCGCTGTCTGATGCGAAACTACACAGTGAGAGCACCCCTTTATACTTATCGTACTGTAACACAGCCCGATATACCCAAAATTATGTGGACGAGCTACGATATAGTTACGTACATGGAGTGAGGTATCACACTCAGAATGTATCACATACAAGTTAACGACAACTGCTATGTTTTACGATGCCAAAACACGTCTCTAACCTAGAACTTCTAAATGTTATCGTTATGGTTCCAATGCTTTGTTAGGTAAATTGAGATTAATTTTATGTTGATCTTGCTTACAATTTTCCTTTCAAAGATTCACCACGATGATGTATTGGAAAATTCCTAAAATGCAACTAAAAATGATAAGCAATCTTTCACTTTCAGTTTCTTCAATGAAAAACCTAGCTACTAAGGGAAGAGAGAAAATAATTTGTGAGCAAACAAATCAAAGAGCAAAACAAATCAATGATCACAAACTAAATGAAGATTTCCTAATGTTCCTTTTTGCAAAACACACAAAAATACTACATGCAAATGCAAGTTTTTCTTTTCAGTTTCCTTAATGTTATGAATGTAGAAAAGAAACTAGGTGCACTAAATCAATAATTCAAATGCCTTTTACTTTCGAGAAATGAAGAATACAAACAACAATTTCTCTTTTGAAGGAAAAATGAGGATTTTAACAACAATTTCTACTATCAAGGAAATGAAGATTTTACGACAATTTCCTATTTAGAAAGCAAATGATTCTTAATGCAACCATAAAACAATACTTTGAAATCAACTTGTCAATGATAAAGAATTTTTTTTTTTAAACAAACATTGAACAAATTTTCAGTCAAAGGAGGAAGAAGTATATAGAGTTACTGGTCAATATGAGGATCAAACTTTTCAAAACATAACAGAAAACAAACTGAAGCAAATTGCAAAGGAAAATTCAAAGGAATTTGGGTGGTTTTAGGAGTCAATATAGTCTCAAAGGGAAGATAGTGCTCTGCAACGCAGGCCTGAAAGGGAGACAATGCTATGCAAAGCACTGTGTCCTGTCTAAGGGTGCATTGGGCGTAGTGTATAAGGAAAAACACTACTATTTAACTCACTAGCTTTGCAAATTTGGCTTTGAAAAGGTTTAATCTTTGTGTGTAACAACTACCGAGTGGATAAAAAAAGCAAAATAGAGGCTAAGTAACCTAGATCTAAGAGAAATTCTACCCAGTGGAGTCGCCAATTTTTTGGGCCAGAATTGTGAATTACAGATAAAACACACTTCCCTAGACAGGTGACAATCTAGAAGAACAGATTAAAGACTATATGAATACCTTTCCTAACTCAAAAAAAACACACAGAAAGGATTAGAGGCTTACTTGTAATCCAAGCGCTTCTAAATGGATCCTTCTGTCGCTTCCGTTGTAGCTTCAAATTCAAGCGGTTTGTAGGAAAAATGCTTCCTGCAAGAAAGAACACTAAAACGACAGAAGATATAAATAATACAGATGTCTATTCAAGTTAGTTAGCTAAATCAGTAAAGCATAAACAATACACATCAAATAAGATCTTTCAATATGGAAAATCAAAGCCAATACAGATGCATATAGGGAAAAGTAAGCTGTATTCTTTATTGATGATAGAAGGAGAGGTTACAACCAAATGACTGTTGGTTCTTGCCCTTTCAATTGAATATAAATAATAGATTTCATAGGTGGTAACCCATAAATTCCACCCATTTCCATTGCGGTAATTGCATATATGACAATGTTTTTCACGCGCTTTCTCTGCTCTGGAGTTCTGTCTCATCACAGTATAAATCTCTCCAGTAGTTGTTACACAAATCTAACTCTCAATTGAAAATCATCCAGCATTTCTCTACTCAAATTCTCCCTTCTCAAACACTCAGATCTGTGTTCAATTTATAGATGAAATGAAGGTAGTTTGCAATGAATGACTTTCTAATAATAGACAAGACATGTTCCCAGTCATGTAGATGTCAAATGGACACTTGGATTCGAAGCTTGATAGATGTGAACTCTTCTAGAAGGCACTGGCCAAGTGGAGATTCTAGAACAATGTGAATTTCTCTCCGAATGTGATCAACGCACCCATAGATTTCGGGAAGTGCTTTCCAGAGTAGCCTTGCATAGGGCTACCTACATATGCAACGCACTTAGTCCCCTTAGAGGTAGCATTGGTGAGCTCCCACATGCTATATAATAAACTTCAAACCTTGGAAACCTTTTTGATGAAAGTCATGTTTGATTTGTCTTGTTCTTGCCTTAGGGCATGTAGCAACTGGAAATGATATGGAATGATAGACCCTTAGTCATTGGTCCTGGAGATGATGCCCAGTTAACCAGGTCATTGGGAATGATGCCCAAATTTTCCTATAACAGTGGTCACTAAGAAACTTCTTCTTGTGGTGAATCCCTTCCAGGTCATCTCTTAGTGCATGGATGGCTCGCAGACGTGCCAGGTGTTGGGCTGGGATCAGAGTGGGCATCATAGCCTCCATTTGCTCAAATTTTTCTTCCTTCTGGCATAGTTCTTAGGTAAATTTGCGTAGAAGAGGGTTGCGCTGCACCTTAGACCACAAATGTATAGCTGTCTCAAGAAATTCAGTGCCTTGAGAAATTTGTGCTGTAATGGTGTTCATAGCTTCTATGACCAGTGCAGCTCTCTGGGCATGTACCTCAGGAGGGATTTTCGGCTGCAACTTAGCTTGCAATGCAACAATCTGTTGCTCCATCTCAGTCTTAACATTCTGGATATCGATCTGAGAAGCTTTCAGGGCTGTGATGAGTCCCTCAATCTTAGCCTGGGGGTGGCAGAGGCCGAAATGTCTTCGGTCACATTTGTGCAGAGTTTGCTGATTAGACACTCCAACTTGGTTTGCTGCATGGTGACAAGGATACATGCGGCCTGTGCTTGGGACACCTCGGTATTTTTTTCTACAATGGTCTGCTCGGCTGTACTTAGCTCCTGCTACACCCATTGGTCTCTAATTTCCTAAAAGACAGATGTGTGGAGAGCCTACAACGGCTCGCCCTGAAGCCAGGCCAAGTCCAGATGTACTTCCGCGCAGGCCTGGAGTTGCGCACATAAGCTGGGCAGACTCAGAGTGATTGCTATGCCTGGCAGGGGGAAGAGGTGACTCTCGGTCATGGAGATCAACTTAGTGGTTGTCACTTGAGGCAGCCTGACTTGCACCATGCTCTTCTGCAGGGTATCGGCTTTGAGCTGAAGAGCTTGGAGCTCAGACTGTAATGCGGTGACTGCGGACTTCTGCTACTCTTCCAAGGCAAGCCACCTATCCTATTAAGCGAGGGTGACTGCATCTGCAATTTTCTCCAAATATTCCTTGGTTAGGGTAACCTAAATCTCCCTACTAGGCCTTGTAGCTTCTAGTTTCGCTCGCCGGCCCTTGAGAGGGTCAGCTATTTATTTCATGCCCTATGGGGAGCCAGCGCCTTGTGCATCCATGCCCTTAGTCTCCATGTCCCACTGCGACTCTTGCTCCATGCCTTGCGCTGCATCCTCCATCCTGGCGGAGCCTTTCGAGCCACGTCCTTTTGAGTTCTTGGCAGTATCAGGTGGGGTGGTTTTTGGAGCTGCGCTTGTACCAGCAGTGTCGGTCGTGATAGGGACATCCGATTTGAATCCCAATTTCTAGTGCGACGGCCAAGTGGTAATGAACCGATCGATTTCTTCATCGGAGACAATGTAAGGCAGTGACATCCAAGTTGGATCCTTACGGCCCTGAATTTGCACATTGTGCATTGTAACCCTGAATGCCATGACGCACTTATACTTTTCATAGACTGTCGCTGACAAGCATGGCCGGGAGTGAATTGCTGCTACGAGTGCGCCCTTAAAAAATACCCAAAATACTTTATTTTCTTCAATATGCTTGGCATCCTTTGAATCCCAAAAGTTTGCGTAGCGCGCCCCTTCACACATGCCTGATTCGAGCTCAGGGAGGATCGATCCTTTAGGAAATTCCCATGCGAATAATGCAATTAGGAGTAGTAGACAAGAGTAACATAACACCCTCCCATGGTCCTGGGCCTCGTGCACATTTTTCAGAAACTCGGTGCAAAGGAACTATGATCAGTTAAAGAAAACCCCCTTTTCGCAACAGCCAACAAGATGAATTACATAGGCGGGGATAGTCTAAGCCTGGCACTTGCACATCATTTTACAAGCCAGCAGCAGGGTACCCATATGCACTCCAGGGTTGGCAATACTGTTGATCAAGAACCCTCTTGTGTTTCACTCAACGTGGTAGTATTCTCGCACCTTGTCAGCGATCTATTACTCATAATTCTTGCGGACGCCCTCCATGGGATTCGGCCCCTCCATGGGGAGACCAGTAATGCGGTGAATTAGGGTGGCATCGATGGGAATGCGGTCCTAGATCCACAAGCTGCTGTCATGGATTAAGGCTAGAAACTGTCGCACAACTAAGTTAGTGATATTGTATCGGCCAAAGTGAGGTATTCGCAACAATTTTAGTAATCCTGAACCTTCTAACCCGCATGCCCATGGCATTGGTACTACCTTTAGCACATCATCCTCTAGTACTCTTTCGAGATATAACTCAAGTGCCAATTCTGGGAAGGCCTCCAGGTTGGCAAGGTCGTTATTGTCGAACTTAATTGAGGGGAGTCTGCCAAATGCTTTGCCAATTATGGGTACTTCATCTAGAATCAGCGGCATTTGCATATAGGAGCGCACAAATTCGATATTCTTGGGCATGTGCACCAAGGTTCTTCTAGGCCAAACATAGGGCGATAGCCAAGTTAGTGGGGCAGCAAGTAGAGCTTCTTTCTAAGTAGACAGAGGTCACTTCGCTGGGTTAGGTGAGTGTGCCCTAGGCACCTGTTGAGGGGATTGCACATTCCGAGGAGAGGTGTGTGGCTTCACCCCAGCCCATTTCGTAGTCCTCCCCTGCCCCTGCTCCTGGCCTTTCCCCTTACTCTTCTTTTTCTCCACCTACTTCCCCTTAGTCGGTGTGGACACGACCTCTTTGACTTTAGGGGTTACCTCTAATAATTCATCAAATGCTCTCCCAGTATAGGCCACGGTCTGTGATGACTCAGTGGGATTGGTCACAGTAATTATTTCTCGGAAGATGAACTCGGGGTTACTACCCTCAGAGGGGGTAACACGCCCAGACATGAATAGAGCACAAAATTTACCGAAATTTTCAAGGCACAAGACTTTCAAAACATGCAGAACCCAATTTTGATCTGCTCTCCTCCATTTATAGCTTTGGATAGTGAACAACAGTTTGATGGAACTTAGCTGAAACTTACCATCAAGGAAACGATAAAAATTCCTTAGAAATCTCTACATTAATTGCCTACTTCGCACTCCTTCCAATGGTAAAATTGGATTTTTACCCAGCTTTACTATTCCAACGGCTAGTTTTCACAGCTATGTATTACCCCTGCATGCCCAGCACACCTTTCTGTCCTGTGGTCGACCCCTGCATGCCTAGCACACCTTTTCATGCTGCGGTCAACCCCTGCGTGTATAACAGGTTTGCTTGCATTTTCCTCTGGCCTGCATGTACCCCTCCTAATACAACTACTCCATCCATATAGTCATTTGGTATGCGCCAAGTTGGGCGGCATGGTTTGAGATGAGTGCCATTAACGTATCCTGGAAGGGGGTCCCCGCGCAGCGTAGTCAATATCACCCAACTTCCATTTGTAATTTTTGTTATGATATAAGGTCCCTACCAATGCTGGTGGAATTTCCCTGGGTGGTGTGCAAGCTGTCTATCATATAATAATACTATCTCGTCTTCTTTAAATGACTTTTGTCGGATATGCCTATCATGCCAGGATTTTTCCTGGGCCTTCTGAATTTGTTGATGAAAGTTAGCAATGAATTGATCTTCCTCCAAGGTGAATAGCTATGCTAAGCATTCCTCCATGATATCGGGCTCCTCCAAGTTTGTAAAGGCCGCCATGGATAGGTTAGGAATGATATACTCCATGGGAATAATGGCCTCCTTCCCATAAACCATCCGAAATGACGTTTTCCCAGTCAATTTCTTGCACGTGGTTCGATAAGCCCAAAGGAATGATGGGATGCACATGTCCCAATCGCTTCGATCAACATTACATACCTTGGTAAGTGCCTATTCCAAAATTTTATTAAAAGCTTCTAGGGTTCCATTTGCCTGCGGGTGATATGGGGTACTTTTTTCATGGTGGATTTGAAACTCCTCAGTCAAAGCTTGAGTTGCGTCAATAATGAAATGTGTACCTCTATCACTCATCAAGATCTTTGGATAGACAAACCTGGTTAAAATATGATCAAAAATAAAGTGCGTAGTGGTATCTGCAGTGAAATCCTTCACAACTTGAGCTTCTGCCAATCTGGTTACATAATCAGTCGCAATGAGGATGTAGCGAGCACCTGTTTTCTTACCTGGTGGATTGATGGGCCCAAATGAAGTCTATTTCCCATTTATCGAATGCCTGCATGACCATCTGTGGTTGTAAAGGAAATTTTTCCATGCGTGATAGTCTTCTTGTCCATTGGCATTTGTCGCAAGCTTTTCAATAGTCGTGAGAGTTGCTATGTAGTGTGGGCCACCACAACCCAGCTCTTAAGATCTTCTGCACCGTCACTTTTCTTGCGTAGTGACCTCCTGTTACGTCTCCACGGGCTTATGATAAAATGGATTTTCTTTGATGCTCCAGTGCATATCTTCATAGTACCTCATCAACTCCCAACTTATACAAGTGGCCTGCAATGATGGTAAAGTCAGCTGCGCAGGTTACCAGCTCTTTTTTTTGTTGTACCGAATATTCTGCAGGTGCCATCCCCATAGTTAATTGAATAATATCGTCAAAGTGCTCATCAACCACCTTAATAGAAAATAGCTACACATCGGGCAATCCTTCCTCTAGGTTGGTTGGTTCTTCACCACTCTCGATTGGGGACAAGTGGTCTGGTCCAACATTTAATTTCCCTAGCTTCACAATTATCTCAAATTCATATTCTTGAAATAGTAGTAATCATTGACAAATATTCCCCCCCAAGACAGGCTTATTGACGAGGTAATTCAAAGCTGAGTGATCTGTGAACATCTTGAAGTTCCCTCCCAGCAGATAACGCTGGTATTTCTGCAGGGCATACACCATTTCCAGCCCCTCGCATTCAGTAGCAGCTCAAAACTCTTTTGACACTCCGCGTCCCAAAAAAATGATATGTCCTTCTTTAACAGCTTTTCCATGGGTGTTGTGATCAGTGCGTACCCTTGAATAAACTTCCTATAGTAGCCTGTGTGCTCGAGGATGGAGTGCAATTGTTTCTCAATTGTGGGGACTGCTAAATTGATGATAACTGCCACTTTTGCGAGGTCAACCATCAGTCCTTGCCGATAGACTATGTGGCCTAACAAGATCCCAAAAGGTACACATAATATGCATTTCTTAATATTTAGGGAAATCTGGTGCTTTCTACAGGCATCCAACATCATGAGCAGGTTCGTTCTCTACAGGGAACCACCACCCTACGCATCTAGGCCCTCATTCTCCATGTCCCGCTGCGACTCCTACTCCACGCCCTACACTGCTTCCTCCGTCCTGGCGGAGCCTTCCTGGCCACAACCTTTTGAGTTCTTGGCAGTATCAAGTGGGGTGGTTTTTGGAGCCGCGCTTGTACCAACAGTGTTGGTTGTGACAGGGCCATTTGATTTGAATCCCAATTTCCAGTGCGGCAGCCAAGTGGCAATGAGCCAATCAATCTCTTCATTGGAGACCATGTAAGGCAGCAACGTCCAAGTTTGATCCTTACGGCTCCAAATTTGCACGTTATGCATTGTAACTTGGAATGCTGCGATGTGCTTATACTTTTCATAGACTGTCTGCGACAGGGGTGGCCGGGAGTGAATTACTGTTGTGAGTGCACCCTCAAACAGTACCAAAAATACTTTATTTTCCTCAATATGCTTTGCATCCTTTGAATCCCACAATTTTGCATAGCGTGCCCCTTCACACATGCCTAATTCGAGCTCAGGGAGGACCGATCCTTCAGGGGCTTCCCATGCGACTAATGCAATTAGGAGCAACAGCCAAGAGTAACAGAATGCCCTCTCGTGGTCCTTGGCCTCGTGCACGTTTTGCAGAAACTCAGTGCAAAGGAACTGTGACTAGTTAAAGTAGACCCCCTTTTCGCAGTGGCCAACAAGCTAAATTACATAGGTAGGGACACTCGTAGCCTGGCACTTGCGCATCATTTTACAAGCTAGCAACAGGGTACCCATACTCACTCCAGGGTCGAAAATAGTGTGATCAGGAACCCTCTTGATTTTAGCTCAACATGGTAGTATTCTAGCACCTTGTTGGCAATTTGTTGCTCATACTTCTTGCCGATGCGCTCCATGGGATTCGGCCCCTCCATGGGGAGACTAATAATGCGGTGAATTTGTTGGAAATACTAAGAGGGGGGGTGAATCAGTATTTCTTTCAATTAGAGCATTAGTTAATCTTCAATTATTATCAGTGTTTGTACAATGATAGCAGCAAACAAGAGGAACAAAAATGCACACAATTTTTAAGGTGGAAACCCACTCTGGGAAAAAAACCACCTAATGCTTTTCTAATAATTCTTTAATATTCAACTCCAATTGAAAATAAAGCTCCAACTTCCTAGAATCTAGAAAAGTATTCTTCTCCAGCTCCCACTGGATGGACGCTCCAACGCCCGAGATTCTTCAGTAGTCAACTGAACGGATGCCCCAACACCCAATGAGCTACAACTCACCCTAGCACCACCCTACCACCCTATAGAAGAATAAAAGAAGAATGGACTCTCGTACCAAGGAAAATGGTCCACTTTACAATGATATAGAATGATGTAGAAGAAGAAGATATACTAGACCATAACCCCAAATTTGACACAACCACCTAATGATGATCCTAGACCTCCCAACACTGCCTCTTCAACCCTTAGCAGATAGACACTAGTACAATTTGTACAATAATGTATTTACAATGACTAAGTGCAATGATACCTTTACAATGATTGTATGCAGTGCTGCCCACTTGAAGACTTCATATGATGAACTTCTTGCTTCTGTTATGCACCTTGGTTGCTGCTCTTGTCATGCTACTCTTTGTTGTACCTTGTTTTGCTTTTATGCTGTAGAAAGTCTGGTCCTTTGCAATCCTTGACAACACATGACCTAGCTTTTTCTTGCCTTCTAGGAGATCGATATTGAATCTGGTGTATCTCAGTTATTTCAGATCCTCAATATCTGATTTTTGGTCTTGTAGTAGTCCTCTAAGTCTTCTTTCCAATGCCACAGGTCTGACCCAATTTGGATTCTTTAAGAGATATTTATACCCAATTTCTCACACTGCCCTAATTATGGACTGTTTCAAAAGAGCACACTTGTACGGCATGCCACGTGTCACTGTTTTATTCATTTTCTTTTAAAATTGATAGAGAGAAAATTACAGACTTTTCAATATCTGTAACTTTGTACGGAATTCGAATCCAATACTCAGAGAGAGAGTTATGACGAATTTACCAAGGTCACTTCTTTGAGATGAATTTCAAGAGCCTGCAAAAACCATTACTTCCACAGATCATATCTCCAAAAATGTTGTGCAACTTGATCTAAAAGTTTTACTATAGCTTCCTCAGGATTTCGGCTTCACCTCATAAAAATTTCAGCTTCTGAGCCTTTTTAGAAGCAAAGTTATAGCGAAAATTCCACGATGACCTATTTCAGATGGCCGAATCCCTTCCTAAGGAGGAAATTAAGATCACAATATATATGAATGCTTAAGTTGAGAGAGGCTTCAACAAGTGAATGTGGGAGTGATTTTAGGAGCTTAGAAAATATTAATTATGACTTTTCAATGACCCATGTCCCAACCCCATGGGGTTTTAGCCCACTAACTGGGGTACAAACTTCAAACATGAATATATCTCAAACCGTGAAGAATTACATGGCGTGCCATATATCAACGGAAACATCTCGACAAGTAGAAACCATCAAAAGCATTATTGACCTAGAATATATTATTTTGGTAGGTAAAAATTCTCATTCAATATTGGGTTAGCCTCTGGTGCTGCTTGGGTTGACATCAATGACAACTGCTGATCAACAATCTCCCCCTTTGGCATTGATTGCAACACAAGTACTCCCCCTGCGATCATGACACCTCTTCCTACAACATTCTCTCCCCCTTTGACATCAATGGAAAAGGGTAACTCCCCCTGAAAAAAACCCATCCTACGGACCTGTACACACTTCCACTCGCGCTGACACACAACCGTCTTGCAGACTTGTACACACTTCCACTCCCCCTTTATATTCTGAAAAAGGAAAATCTAATGAGAACTTCGGAGAATCCCAAGCTTCTGGCGAAGATATTCCAATGCTGGCGAATATTTGATATGTGATTCTTTTGGTGCTGCTTAGAATCTTGCTACTTGTCCAACTTCTTGCATAACATCTGGTCGGGAGGCTATTACATATAGAATACTACTAATCATAGATCTGTACAACCTTTTATCCACATCCTTAGATGAGTCGTCTATGCTCAATTTGCAACCAAGTAAAGACATCTTGAAATCACTTTGCACCTTTGTAGCAAAATTCTTACTTAGATGATCATCATTGCTACCAATTATTGTATCATCCTCTTTAGCTATTAGACATGCTTTAGTTGCTTCATCCAGGACATATGTCGTGCTCTGATAATATCTGATGTATCCTGATTTCATCGTACACGGCTTTCTGATTTCTCATTTTGTGGAATTGAGTAGTATTGTGTGTCCTTGATCACACCTTTGTCCAACAATGAGCATATTGTGATTCATGTTTTCAACCAATAGAACATTCTTGGCTAGAGCATCTTTGCTTCTGAGAGTGACAGTACCTGATCCTATAACATTTGAAGATCCATCATTTCCAAAGGACACGGTTCCATCCTTCTTCTCTTTCAGAGATACACATTTATTTCTATCTCTAGTCATATGCGTTGAGCAACCGCTATCAACATACCACACATCTTTGTTCTTTTAAGCCTTGAAAGTGAGAGCATAATTATCATTCTTCTTCTTCTTCCATGTTCGTTTGTTCTGTGGCTTCAAAGATTCTTTTGGAGGATTTTCAAGTTTGCATTCTTTGCTTATGTGTCCAAAGTTTCGACATTTTTAACATTCAATATTGTTTCTTAAATGTTCAAATCTATTGATGATCGCTGAGCCCTGGGAGGTTCATATTTGACAGATATCTTGGAATTATATTCGTTCCTAGGGTACGTGCGACATTCTACAACTTTATGACCAAATTTTCCACATGAATAATAGTAGCCATAAAAAATATGTTGGTACATGGATGGAAATTTTCGTCGAGGAATTGTCTTCCAAGGCTGTTCTTGCGAATCTTGTCCAATGAAGTCTACATGCATGTCAGATCTCATAGGTTCATTGTATTTTGTTGTAGAAGGTCATGCTTCTTCTTCTTTGTAACCGATGCCAGTTTTGTTGTTGTAAGATCGTTTATTGTTGATGAGTTCTTCCAATGCCCTTGGTAGTAGCATAGTTTTGGATAGTTTTCCTTTCTTCACTTCCTCACGTTCCACTACTTGAAGCTTCTAATTCTTCCCTTTCTTGGTTTCTTTCTTCCAACTTCTTTTGAAGTGACTCTTCAATGCATTTTTGTTCTTCAACTTCAATTTGAGACCTTGAACTTGTTCTTCGAAGTTTGGGAACGAATTTTGATGGGGTTTATGCATTGATGTCTAATGACGACACCGAGCTAGCTTCAGCTTATTGAATGAGAAGTTTGACCTACCAAATTAATATATTCTAGGTCAATAATGATTTTTGTAGTTTCCTTGCTCAGATATTCTGATGATATATGGCACACCATGTAATTCTTCACGGTTTGAGAGATATTCATGTTTGAAGTTTGTACCCCAATTAGTGGGCTAAAACCCCATGGGGTTGGGGCATGGGTCATTGAAAAGTCATAATTAATATTTTCTATGCTCCTAAAATCCCTCCCACGTTCACTTGTTGAAGCCCCTCTCAACTTAAGCATTCATATATATTGTGATCTTCATTTCCTCCTTAGGCAAGGGATTCGGCCATCTGAAACAGGTCATCGTGGAATTTTCGCTCTAATTTTTTTTCTACGAAGGCTCAGAAGCTGAAATTTTTATGAGGTGAAGCCGAAATCCTGAGGAAGCTTCAGTAAAAATTTCATATCAAGTTGCGCAATATTTTTGGAGATATGATCTGTGGAAGTAAGGGTTTTTGCAGGCTCCTGAAATTGATCTCAAAGAAGTGACCTTGGTAAATTCGTCATAACTCTCTCTCTGAGTATTGGATTGGAATTCTGTAAAAAGTGACGGATAGTGCAAAGTATGTACCGTTGATCAATAGAATTAGGGTGGAATCGATGGGAATGTGGTCCTGGATCCACAAGATGCCATCATGGATCAAGGCTAGCAACTGTCACACAACTAAGTCGGTGATATTTTATCGGCCAAAGTGAGGTATCCGAAAAAAGTTTAGTAATCTTGAACCTTATAACCCATGCACCCATGACATTGGTACTACCTTTAGCACGTCATCCTCTAGTAATATTTTGAGATATAGCTCAGGTGCCAATTCTAGGAAGGCCTCTAGGTTGGCAAGGTCATGATCGTCAAACTTAACTGAGGAGAGTCTGCCAAATGCTTCTCCAATTATGGGGACTTCATCTGGAATTAGTGGAATTTACAGATAGAAGCACACAACTTTGATATTTTTGGGCATGCACATCGAGGATCTTCTAGGCCGAACATAGGGCGGTAGCCAAGTTAGCAGGGCAACGAGCAGAGCTTCTTCCTAAGAAGATAATGGTCGCTTTGCTCGGTTAGGCAAGCGTGCCTTAGGCACTTGTCGGGGTGATTTCATGTTCTGAGGGGAGGTGCGTGGCTTCACCTCGACCCATTTCATAGTCCTCCCCTGCCCCAGCTCCTGGCCTTTCCCCTTACTCTTCTTTTTCTCCACCTACTTCCCCTTGGTTGGTGTGGACATGACCTCTTCGACTTCATGGGTTACCTTCGATACTTCATCTAATGCTGTCTCAGTGGAGGCCATGGTCTACGATGACTCAGTGGGATTGGTCGCAGTCATTCTTGCTCGGAAGACAAACTTGGGGTTGCTGCTCTCAAAGGGGGTAGAACGACCAGACATGAACACAGCACAATAGTTACCAAAATTTTCAAGGCACAAGACTTTCAGAACATGAAGAACCCAATTTTGATCTGCCCTCCTCCATTTATAGCTTTGGAGGCCTGCTTGCATTTTGAAGGCTTGCTTGCATTTTTCCTCTGGCCTACACGTACCCCGCCTAATACAACTATTCTGGCCATATAGTCATTTGGTATGTGCTGATTTGGCCCGGTATGGTTTGAGATGGTTGCCATTAATGTATCATCGCAGGGGGTCCCCGCATAGCGTAGCCAATCTCATCGCACCGCCATTCGTAATTTCTGTTACGATATAAGGTTCTAGCCAATGCTGGTGGAATTTCCCTTGGTGGCGCGTAAAATGGCTGTCCTATAATAATACTAGCTTGTCTTCTTTAAACGACTTCTGTCAGATATGCCTATCATGCCAGGATTTTTCCTGGGCCTTCTAAACTTGCTGATGAAAGTTAGCAATGACTCGATCTTCCTCCAAGGCGACTAGCTGTGCTAAGCATTCCTCCATGATATTGGGCTCCTCCAAGTTTTTAAACGCCGAGATGCGTAGGCTATGAATGATATAATCCATGGGCATAATGGCCTCCTTCCCATAATCCATTTGAAACGAAGTTTTCCCAGTCAATTTCTTGCACATGGTCCAATAAGCCCAAAGGAATGACGGGATGTGCACGTCCCAGTCACTTCGATCAATGTTACAGACCTTTGTAAACGCCTGTTCTAGAATTTTATTAAAAGCTTCTACTATTCCATTTTCCCACAGGTGATATGGGGTACGTTTTTCATGGTGGATTCGAAAATCCTCAGTCAAATATTGAATTGTGTCATTAATGAAATGTGTACCTCTATCGCTCATCAAGATATTTGAATAGCCAAACCTAGTTAAAATATTCTCAAAAAAGAAGTGCACAGCGGTACCTGCAATGCAATCCTTCACAGCTTGCGCTTCCACACCATCTGGTTACATAATCAGTCATAGTGAGGATGTAGCGAGCACCTGTCTTCTTACTTGGTGGATTGATGGGCCTAATGAAGTCTATTGCCCATTTATCAAACGCCTGCAGGGCCATCTGTGGTTGTAAAGGCATTTTTTCCCTGTGTGAAGATCTTCCTGTCCGTTGGCATGTGTCGCAGGCTTTGCAATAGTCTTGAGAGTCTCTATGAAGTGTAGGCCACCACAACCCAGCTCTTAAGATCTTCTGCAACGTCGCTTTTCCTGCGTAGTGACCTCCTGCTATGCCTCCATGGGCTTATGCTGAAATGGCTTGTATTTCATGCTCCAGTACGTGTCTTCGCAGTACCTCATTAGCTCCTAGCTTATACAAGTGGCTTGTTGGCTCGAGGGGTCCTGACCCAGGTTCAAAGGTTAAGGTTTTCCAACAAACCCCTATACTACTGGCCCTTTTGGCAGTGACCTACTTACACAGGCAAAATTATCACCTGAAGCAGTATGGGAGGGTGTTGGAACTAGGTTTCCGCACTCGGAGAGAGAGAGAGTAGGTAAGTCAAGAAATTTTGTGTTCCCAGCTTATCAAGATCGTAATAAAAAATCTATTTATGCTTATTGAAAATATTATCCACAGTATGACAGAGCTATTTTTATGCACAAATATAGAAAATACCTCCACATCCACGTGCACAATACCAATTATCAGCACAAAACACTATTATTGCAGTAATTAACAGATCATAGATACATATACCAGAAACATAGATACTTTCATAGTTCGCAACAATTAAACAGATACTTTCACAACTTAATCATATAACCCAGGTTCACATCAATCATGAACAAACAGATCCAGATAGCATCAAATATCCAATATTACTTCGCATATATATTAATACCAAAATGCACTTACAATCGCAAAATATCACCTGCGCACACATCCTGTAGGATCCGCACATAATAGGACTAAGGATCTCTGCGCACACAGCCAGCAGGAGTCCTTACCCAACAACCCGACAACAGATCTAACAATTTGTGCTTAGCATCAATCTTAAATCTTGCCTTAAGACTAAAAAAGGTTCATGTATTTATATCAATTTAGCCTACGCATCCAATGGTCCACAAATCATGGTTTGTGGACTCCTAGTCTAACCTTGACCCATTAAAATTCATTCGGGGATTTTAACCACTCCAAAACCCCTGCATTAGACTAAAAAATACCAAAAATATACAAAAATGGACAAAATTCACAGCTTTAGGAGACCCTGTTCCAACAGTCCCCCAACAGAATCTTGTGACTCATTCTGAGTCACTTGATGGTGGGGTCTCCACCTACACCTGCAACAGTCTAATTGCTTTAGCCAATGGGAGCAACACACCTTCGCTCTAAGCAGCAGCATTTTTCACAATGACTACCAAATTTTGTGATGTCGGGCCTTCTATTGCAGCGATGATGCTCTCCAGAGTCTGGTTTAGCTGCTTAATAGCAACATCAACATCCTGTGAGAGCTTGAGGGATTCAGTAGCCCAAGGCTTAAGGCGGTCACCGAGAAATTTCTTCTTATGATGGAGTTCATCAATATCATTTTGGATGGCATGGATGGTTCGCAACCATGCCAGGTGCTGAGCAGGAACTAAGGTGGGCAGGGTGGCTTCTAACTTCTCGACCGCTTCTTCCTTCTGCCACAGGTCCTGGTTTATTTCTCGTAGGATCGGGTCACGCTGGACCTCGGTCCACAGTTGCATGGCTGTTTCTAGTAATTGGGCACCCTGAGCGATCTGCCCTGTAATGATGTTTGTAGCTACGGTAACCAGCGCAGCTTGCTGGGCACATACCTCTGGAGGTGTTTCGGGTTGCAACTTAGCCTGCAAATCTGTGACTTGCTGCTCCATCTGTGTTTTGACCACCTGAAATTCTGTCCTAGAGGCTTTCAATGTTGCGACCAACCCTTCAATCTTAGCCTGGGGGTTGGTTATGACCAATATTTCTTCTGTAACATCCGCACAAAGTCGGTGAATCAATTTTTCGAGCTCCATTTGCTGCGAGGTGGCAAGGTACACTTCAACGTTCTTTGCAGTGATTGTCTGCTCAGCCACACCGAGATTTTGGTGCACTTGTTGGCCCCGACGGTGAATTTCCTAAAACAAGGAGGTATGGTGACCCTGAAATGCCTCATGTGGTAGTTTGGCTAAATTTGGCTGGACTTCTGCACTGTCCTGGACTTGCATTCCCAGGTCGGGTGGACTGATCACAAGGGCTGCACTAGGTAAAGAACAAAGGAAACTTTCTTCTGTAACTAGTGCTGCACTGCTGGTTGCCAAGGGCATTCGTACCTAATTCACACTGGTCTGCAGTGTGTCTATCTTCATCTGGAGAGCACAGAGCTCAGCCTGAATTGTGTCGATTGAAACTTTCTGTTGTTCTTATAAGGCTAACCATTTGTCTTTTGCAGCCAAAGTGACTGCATCAACAATTTGTTCGAGGTCCTCGTCGGTCAGTGTGATTGTCTCATCTTGTTATGTCTACTGAGATCGTTGTTTCTTTCGGTGGCCTTTGACAGGCTCACTTGTTCACTTCGTGCCTCGGGGGGAGGTAGTTCCTCCTGCATCCAGTCCTTCTGTACCTAGGTCTGGCGACGAATCTAGCTGAGTCTCCACTTTTGCATCCTTTTCGGTGGTCTGTTTCTGCTGCACATTTTTTTGTGCTGCTGCACCCGTGTCCTTCCATGTACTCTTGCTTGGTCCTTCGGTATCCTTGATGATGACAGGTGGGGTTAATTTCATTTTGCTAGTTCCTTCAGTGCCCTTCGCATTGGTTTTGAAGCCGATCTTCCAGTTAGAAGGCCATAGCGCAATTACACTGTCAATTTCTTCATCTGCCACCATATAAGGGAGTGATGTCCAAGATTTATCCTTGTGTGCTCTAATCTAGATGTTGTGCATGGTGACTTGGAATGCCGCAATGCCCTTTTATCTGTCATATATTGCTAGAGACAATTGTGGTCAGGAATTAATGGCTGCTTCTAAGCTACTTTGGAGGAGGACCCAGAAGACTTGGTTGTCCTCGAGACGCTGCGGATCCTTAGAATCCCATAAGTTTTTATATCGGGCCCCCTCGCACATGTTGAGGGTGAGCTCCACGAGGAATAATTCCTTAGGTGCTTCCCAGGCTATCAATGTGATGAGAAGTAGCAGCCAAGAATAGAAAAATGCTCGTCCTTGCTCCTGGGATTCGCGGACATTGGCCAAAAATTCATTGCACAAATATTGTGACAATTGAAGCAGACCCCTTTCTCGCACTGGCCTACTAACTGAATTACATATGTGGGGACGGACGCCACCTGGAATTTTTGCAACATCTTACATGGTACCCAGTTGCGTAGCGGGATCACTGATGGTTTTTATCATGAAGCCGTGAGTATTACTTTCCACATGGTATTTTTGTCGCACATATTCAATAGTTTCCCCTTCATACTTCTTCTCCTGAACCACCATCGGAATTACCCATTCCGAATGTTCAACTGGTTCGATGATACCTGTGGTGAGAATTTTATCGATTTCTTCCCTAACCTTCTACTTATACTTAGGATTCAGTTGATAAGAGCACTGCTTCACATGGCGCACATCTGGTTTTAGTGTGATGTGCATAATCCCTAAGTCCCCCGTGATGCCCTTAAGTTCCGAAAACTTTGTCAGAAATAAGTCTTGATATTCTGTGAGTAATTCCACAACCTTGACAACTGTCTCATCATCCCAGTAGTCCCCGATTTTAGCCAACTTGGGCTTCTCTTCCGTGCCAATGTTAACCTATCACAGCTTCAGAGGCTTTGTAACATCCACATTGTATAATGGAGGTCCTGTAACCACATGCTCCCCTTCTGACTCTGGAATAGAGACATTGCGCGAATCTTCGTCACATTCTTCTATGGTGATATTGCAACAATTGAAAATATCCTCCATCTATGTTTCCCATGTCGGTATCTCTAATGCTACGTAGGGGCTGGATTCGCCAAATACAAAGGTATCTATATCCTGCAGAGCTTCATCAAGCGCCTCCTTTCCTCCTGTTAATCCAAATGTCCCCACGAATTCGTCCTTTAAAGTTTCCCAATGGCGGGTGAACTGATGTAGCTCCACATCTAAGTACCATGCAGTGGGGATTGGTACCAAGGCATGAATAAAAAAGTGAACCCATTCTTCTGTAGTGCAATCCAACCATTTCTCCATCCAAGCAAACAAATGTTCATGTGGATCCCCTGGGCCAAGAAACATCTTGATGTGCACGTTAGCCGGAGGCTCAAATCATAGGATCATCATATCCCAAAATTCCTCCCAATCCTAGAATTCCCCCTTATGCGTGTCCCACCACCTTGCTAGTGTTGCGTGCATGGCTAGATTAAGGGCCCATAGCCTTCGTTCTCTTGGAACCTCAACTTAAAATATTCGCAAAAACTATTTTATTCTACCGAAACCATCGAAGTAGGGAAGTTCTCTTACCTTTGAGGATATGTAGTGGAAATCCCTTGTGATTCACAAGCAGAGTAGCATAGAGACATCATGTAACCAATTTTTCCAATTTTCCATTTCCCCGTCGGAGTCAGAAAAGCATTCGCTATCCTTTTCCCAGCACAGCATGCCATCGGCCATAGGATTGATCTAGTCTTCATCCCTCACAATTAACTTATAGATGTGATCCAACTCCTCTTCCTCATGCACTGGTTCTATATACATTTCTCCTTCTACAGGGTCTAGCGGTACTACCACCTAAGTTCCTTCACTTTCAAACACCATGCTTCTCTTCTTCAAATTGATAATACTGCCCATATCTATGGCCCAGTCCAATCCTAGGAGCACAGGGTAGGGGTCTGCATCTTCTACAATCTGAATGACCTCAAAGTCAGCCTGAACCTTAAATCCTGCGATATCTACCACAATATTTGATAATATTCCCAACGGTATGATCTTCTGTTGATTAGCCATGCGCAGTTGGATAGTGGACCATTCCAACTTAGGTTCTCCCATTCGCTACCAAGTTTGCTTGGGTAGTACGTTTGCATCTGATTCTAGGTCTAGAATAACATGATCCATCTCATAATCAACAATCTGCATGGTTAACCACATCTCCCTACCAATATGTCTCTTATGCTTATATAGTTTGTGCACATCCTTAATTTCCATGGTTGGGGTTGTTCTTTCTACACAACTATCTATCAAAGCTTGGAGGTTTTCTACGACCCTTTGGTTGCGCAGTAGCTTCATACATGCCTGTAGGAATGGTTTGACCTCATCATCTTCTTTGAGGTTCGCGAGAGCTTGAGGAGTAGATGCCAAAGCCTTAGCAAAGTCTTGGCAAGCTGCGACAAAGGTTTCCTTTTCCTTTTGTAAGTCCAAACCTTCTTTTTTGATGGCTGCTTTACGAATAAGAGGCTCTGCCTTAACTTTCTCTGTAGCTCCTCCAGTGGCCATGCTGCTACGTGTTATAACATTAACACTTGGTCCTTCGTCTCGAGGTTCCGCCTTGAACCTTTGTACATTCTGCGTAGGTGTCTGCTCCTTCTCCTGCATCTTGGCTATCCAAATCAGCCAATCTTCGATCACATGATCCATCTGCCTAAAGTATCTGCAGGATTGCCTCGCAGGGTTTGTGCAGTCCCTTGGAAAGTGCCCTATTTCTCCAAATTTATATCAAATCAGTTGTCTTCTCCCCCTACCTGTGCTTTCACCTCGGCCTCCTCCCCTACCCCTAGCTGGGGAGCCACCTATGCCTGAGGGGGATCTCGGTGAGGAAGGATTCGACTGTACTCTATATAGATTCCCCTGGTCTATCATTAGATCATAAGTCTGGCAGTTTTTCTCATCATGTCCTATAGATCTACAAAACCTGCACCATTGTTACTTCACTTCTGGGATATATGCGGCCAGGAGGGGGCAGTGGATGGTTTCATGCAAACCAGCAATGTGACAATCATCGCACCACAACACTGGCCCACTTGGTCCCGCAGCTTCCCTAGGACGCAACGGGCTGGGTCCCCTGACCTGCATGTAGTCTGCTAGTAGCTGGCAGTTATCCTTGGTGTGGCCATTCACCCTACAGCATATGCACCATCTGTCAGGGCTAGCCTCCATTCCTCGCTCCTTTTATAGATTCTGGATCTCCATGTGCATTGCCTCTAATTGTCCTTGTATTTTTTGTACTCCTAACTGGGTATCATCCCTTGGCGTAGCTTCCAGCTTCACCGCAATCTCCAGGGACTTATCCTACAATTCAATGGCTTAATGACCCATTGGCACGCACAGTTGGGGCAAAAACATAACAATGAACCACTCTGTGTGTTGCCTGTCATCATACATAAATCCTCCTTCTCTAATAACCTTCTTTAACCATTGGTCAGCTTCCCATACATACTTGGATTGTCCCTGCTTGAAATATTTCAGATCATTCACTATCTGAGAGTAGGACTTAGGCTTCTTGAACTGCTATTTCAAGACATTCTTAATCTCTTCAATGGTCGCATTCGCATACTGAGCTATGTATCCCATATACCAATCCAGGGCTCTTCCTTCAAAGGCAAGGGATAGCTGCGCCCTTTTTACAGCGTCGCCAGCGACATTTTGCGCAGTCCACACTGATCCTGCGACAAACTAGAACCGGTCCATGTCTTCATCCCCTACGCCCTTGAAGGTAGGTAGCTTCATTTGTGAGGCCATCTCATCTTCTGATGGGGGTGGAGGTACCGGTGAGTTCTTACCCCTATGCTGGCTATATGATGGTGTAGTTGGAGGTTCTTGCGCAACCGAATCCCTTACTGGACTATAGAAAGATCTATCTCCTTCTTGGTTATTTTTGCAGCTACGCGTTGTACCCTCGCTTTGATTGGAGCTCATTCATTCTGTATGGCTGCAAAAAATTCTCTTTTCACACAATAAGATCTTAATCAATAATGGTAAATTTTTCAGAAACTTACCCCAGAAACCCTTGAATAAACTTTTTTCCATCTCGGAGTAGGACACAAAATGATCAATTGCAAATTCTGTCACAAATCCCCCTATCACACTATCCACCCAATGATCTACCGTGCGAGTGATGGCGTTATCAGTCTTTTCTAACTGTTGAATCAGCTCTGGGGTCCACTGTGTGACCCGTTCATCCTTCCAACACTTATGGAAATCCACGAACCTTGTGTTGAGTCTCAAAAATGTTCTCCATATTCATACATATTTCCATTATGTCATAACCATT
Source organism: Pinus albicaulis (assembly GCA_034641835.2). Classification (NCBI taxonomy): domain Eukaryota; kingdom Viridiplantae; phylum Streptophyta; class Pinopsida; order Pinales; family Pinaceae; genus Pinus; species Pinus albicaulis. The sequence continues at coordinate 407,987,717 of CM076574.1, forward strand.
TAGCTCTTATTTCATAGCCATTTGACCTAAACCCCTACATCAAATAACCATTTACATAAATATATGGGTTAGGATCCTTGTTTTCCAAAGTTATTTATTTTATGTATTTTAAGTGAATTTATGATTAGAAACTAGAAAATTAACATAGTTTCATATATCTATATATGTGTTATGAGTTTTGTGACATGTGTAGGTCAAAAGAAGACTTCTAGAATACCCTTATGTGGCACTCTAAGGCTAAATTCGAATTTGGTTGGAGAAGATTATGGGATCAAGAGGATATGTGTCTCACTTCCTTGTTGTATTGAAACTCTAAGAGGATATGTGTCTCATTCCTCAAGTTGTGTTAAAACTCTAGAAAGACATGTGTTTTATCATTTCCTATTTTGATTGTAACTCTAGAGATGGAGGGAGAGATTCATGGACTCCCATTAATGAGATGTCTCCTCATATTTTGTATAAATAGGAGAAGTTTTCTCCTATCATAGGTAATGAGAAAGTAATGAGAAAGTAATGAAAAAGTAGTAGAGAAGTCTTTTGTAACAAAGTTCAAGATGGAATGGGATGTAAATTTGTGAGTTCTTTTTAATAGAGAAATTCAGTTCTTTGATGTTGTTTTGATTACAACTTCAAGGAGCTAAGAACTACACCAAATTGGTAGCAGAGGGCCCCTGCTATCCAAGGAGGCTTTCACATGTTTTCTAGATAAGTTGCTTTCAATTCTGTTTTGTCATATTTCCTTACTTAGATTGCTTTCTGAAATCATAGCTTTTAGCATAATTTTTCATGGCAGCCCGGGCATTTGCATATTTTTTGACTAATGACATGGAATCAATATTGTTCTGCGGTTAATTTATTTTTTCTTAGTTTTTGTTTAATTCCAGTACTGCTTTGTTTATTTCAGTCTTGCACATTTGCTTCAGTAGTTAGATTTAGATATATTAAATTGCTCATGTCATTTTCAGTTACCTCCGAAAGCCACAGCTGGACTGATGGTGAGGGATTGTATTATGAAATGTGTAGTTTGATATTAGTTTCCTTTATGCAAATTTAGATATATTAAACTGCTCATAACATCTTCAGTTGCCTCCGAAAGCCACAGCTGGACTGATGGTGAGGGATTGAATTATGGATGTGTAGTTTGATATTAGTTTCCTTTCTGCAAGTTAGATATATTAAATTGCTCATAACATCTTCAGTTGCCTCCGAAAGCCACAGCTGGACTGATGGTGAGGGATTCAATTATGGATGTGTAGTTTGATATTAGTTTCCTTTCTGCAAGTTAGAAATATTAAATTGTGCATGACATCTTCAGTTACCTCCAAAAGCCACAGCTGGCCTGATGGTGAGGGATTTAGATTATGAATTAATGTAGTTTGTGATATTGTTTACTTTTGCGAGTTAGTGTTAGATATCAGTTACTCAAGTTGTTTATGGTTACTTGCGAAAATCATAGCTGGACTAATGATGAGGGATCAGAAGACAAGTTGATGTAATTTGATTTAGATTTACTTTATTGCAACTTTTGGATTTCTTTCAGCATAGTTTCTTTGTGTTTAGACAGCAGCAAGAATAGTTTGGTTTCATGCTCACTAGTTCACTGTTTGATTTATTAGATTAGCAGCACCTTTTTCATTTCAGTAGCACATTTTCATTTCCTTTCAAGTTTTGTCATTGTATGTTTCAAATTCCTTTTTCAGTTTCAAGTTGGTAAATCATTATAAAGGACATCATTGCCTTGAATATCCATAACCATACTTGTATTTTAGAATTTCATAAAAATCCAAAAACGACAAAAAATAAGAGATAGGTTATCTTGCACATATAGTGCACCACACTTCGTCAGCTTACGAATCCCTGGTTGATAATTTATGTTAGCAATTTAGGACACACTAAATTGACCAAACACCTTGCGAGCCACTCCTAAAGCTCGGTCGCAAATGCCACATAGAAAATTTCGTAGATATCTCTGAAAATGTACTTTTTCTTCCACTTCTCTGTGGTCAGCTTTGCACTGTGATTATCCTTTACTGTGAATTCTTGAATTTTCTTTTCGAACCACTCGTCAATCTATTTCTTCTCAGGTATCCAATGTGTTCTTGGCATTAACCGATCTCTCTCTCAAAATTCTCCCTCTCCTGGCAACGAAACCATTTGTTGGCTTGAGGGGTCCTGACCTAGGTTTGGAGGTTAAGGTTTGCCAAAAAACCCCTATACTACTGGCCCTTTCGGAAGTGACCTACTTCGTAGTCCAAAGTCTCACCCAAAGCAGTATGGGAGGGTGCCGGAACCAAGTTTCCTCACCCGGAGAGAGAGTAGGTAAGTCAAGAAATTTTGCATTCCCAACTTATCGAGGTCATACTAACAGATCTATTCGCAGGCTTATTGACAATATTATCCACAATATAACAGAGCTATTTTTATGCACATATATGGAAAATACCTCCACATCCACGTGCGCAATACCAATTATCAACACAGAACACTATTATTGCAGTAATTAACTTATCATAGATACATATACCAAAAACATAGATACTTTCATAGTTCACAACAATTAAAGAGATACTTTCGCAAATTAATCATATAACCCAGGTTCAAATCAATCATTACCAAATAGATCCAGATAGCATTAGATATCCAATAGTACTTCACATATATATTAATACCAAAATCCACTTACAATCCCAAAATACCGCTTGCACACATAGCCTGCAGGGTCCGCACATAGTAGGACTGAGGATCTCCATGCACACAACTAGCAAGAGTCCTTACCCAACAACCCAACAACAAATCTAACAATTTGTGCTTAACATCAATCTCAATTATTTCCTTAAGTCTTAAAAAGGTTCATCTAATTATATCGATTTAGTCTACGCATCCAATGGTATGCAAAGCATGGTTTGTAGACTCTTGGTCTACCCTTGACCCATTACAATGCATTTGGGGCTTTGACCCACCCGAAAACCCCTGCGTTAGACTAAATAATACAAAAATATAAAAAAATGGACAAAATTCGCAAATTTAGGAGACCCTGTTCCAACATGGCCCGCAATGATGGTAAAGTCAGTTACGCGGGTTTCCAGCTCTTTTTTGTTGTTGTACCAAATATTCTGCAAGTGCCATCCCTATAGTTAAGAATTGAGTAGTATCGAAAAAGTGCTCATCAACCACCTTAATAGAAAATATCTAGGCATCGAGAAATACTTCCTCTAGGTTGGTTGGTTCTTCACCACTCTCGATTCGGGACAAGTGGTATGGTCTAGCATTTAATTTCCCCGCCTACAAAATTATCTCAAAGTCATATTCTTGAAATAGTAGTAACCATCGGAAAATATTCCCCCCCAACATAGGATTATTGACGAGGTACTTCAAAGCTGAGTGATTCGTGAAAATCTTGAAGTTCCCTCCCAAAAAATAATGCCAGTATTTCTACAGGGCATACACCATTTCCAACCCCTCGCGTTCAGTAGTGGAGTAGTTACGCTCCACGCTAGAGAGTTTTCTACTGGAAAACACAACTGGGTGGTCAATGTCCCCCTCCTTGGGCTGTGTAAGGATAACTCCTAGGGTGATCCTTGAAGCGTCCACGTGGACATGGAAAACTTTCTTCCAGTTTGGAAATACGAGGATAGGTACAAAGACCATATTTTCCATGAGTGGCTCAAAACTCTTCTCACACTCCGCATCCCAAAAAAATGATACGTCCTTCTTTAAAAACTTTTCCGTGGGTGCCGTGATCAGTGTGTATCCTTGAATAAACTTCCTATAGTAGCCTATGTGCCCGAGGATGGAGCGCAAATGTTTCTCAGTTGTGGGGACTGCTAAATTGATGATAACTACCACTTTGGCAGTGTCAACCATCAATCCTTGCCGACAAACTATGTGGCCTAAAAAGATCCTGAAAGGTACACAGAATATGCATTTCTTAATATTTAGGTAAATATAGTGCTTTCTACAGGCATCCAACATCATGCGAAGGTTAGAGACGTGCTTCTTTACCAATCAAAATACTGGCCAATCGTCAAAGTATACTTCCAGGAACGTGTGAATGAACTCCTTGAATACTGTGACCACTACTGGCGAAAAGATGGCAGGGGAATTTTTGAGCCCAAATGGCATGACAGTGTACTGGAAGGATCCCAATCGGTGGCAAAAGTAGTTTTGCTACGATCTTGAGGTGCGATATTGATCTAATGGTAGCCTAAAAACCCGTCAATGAACGAGTATGCTTCCTACCCTCCCACACTGTGGAGGATTTCATTAGAGAATGATGTAGGGAAGGGATCATGTACATAAGCATCATTCAACTTATGTAGGTTGACGCAGATTCTTATTTCTCCTTTAGTATTTTTCGCTTGGGCCACCATAGGGCTTACCCAATCTGACTGTTCTACTGTTTCGATGATACCCGCGGCTAGCATTTTGTCGATTTCTTCTCTGAATTTGTGCTTATACTAGGGGTTCAATTGGTAAGGTCACTATTTGATAGGGAGTGCATCTAGTTTTAAAGTGATTCACATGACCCCCATGTCCCTTGTGATACCTTTGAGTTCTTAAAATTTCATGGGAAACAGATCCCAATACTCCGTGAGAAGTTTCACGACTTTCTCAATGGTATCATCATCCCAGTAATCCCCAATTCTAGCCAGCTTAGGTTGTTCTTCTGTTCCAATGTTGACTTCCCTTAGCTTAAGAGGCTTGGTCACATCGACGGCTTGCAGTGGGGGTCCAACAACTGCTCGTTCACCCTCATATTCTAGGATAGTGATATTTCACGAGTCTTCTTCACATTCCTCCATTGATAGATTGCAACAGTTAGCAATATACTGCATCTGCGTATCCCAAGCTGGTTTCCCATACTCCACACGAGGGCGTGATTCATCAAATACTAGAGCATCTATGTCTTGCAGGGCTTCGTCTAATTCCTCAGTTCTTCCTATCAATCCGAATGTCCCCACAAAATCGTCCCTTATGGTATCCCAGTGGTAGATGCGTTGATGTAGCTCTACATCCAAATATCATGTGGTGGGGATTGGTCCAAATGTATGCATAAACAAGTGGACCCATTCATCCCAGGTCCTGTCGCACCACACCACCATCCATGCAGACAAGTTCTTGCGCGGGTCCTTGCGGGCGAGGAAAATCTCCATGGGTAGGTGAACCGGGGGCTCAAACCATAGGATTATCATCCTGCGACATTCCTCGCAATCCTGAAAAGTACCCTTTAGAGTTTCCCACCGCCACGCAAGGGTCGCATGCATGGCTAGGTTAAGCGATCACATCCTCTATACCCTTGGGACTTCTGCTTCGAATGCTCTAAGAAAATCATTGATACTATCAGAATCATCAAAGTAAGGCAGCTCTCTGACCTCTGAGGAGATACACTAGAAGTTATTTGTGATCCTAAGACACCGTAGCAAAGATACGTCATGCAACCGGTTCTGCCGATTTTCGATCTCCCTGTCGGAGTCAGAGAGGCATTCACTGTCTTTCTCCCAGAAAAGCACGCCATCAGCCGTAGGGTTAATCCAATCCTCGTCCCGGGTGGTTAGTTTATAAATATGATCAACGCTGTCTTCTTCACACACAGGTTCTGTATACTAATCTCCCTTTGCTAGGTCTAGAGGGACTATTACTCTCGTACCCTCATTCTAAAAAACCATGCTCCTTTTCTTCAAGTTGATAATGCCTCCCATGTCTATAGTGTAGTCTAGTCCTAGGAGCACATGATAAGGGTTTGCATCCTCTACAATTTGAATTACCTCAAAATCCACATATACCTTAACTCCTGCGATATCTACCATAATCTTTGATAGTCTCCCCAACAGTATGATTTTCTGTTGGTTAGCCATGCACAACTGTATAGTAGAACATTCCATCTTAGGTTCTCCCATGCTCTGCCATGTCTGTTTGGGCAGGACATTTGCATTGAATCCCAAATCCAAGATGACTTGATCCATTTAATAGTCGCTAATCTGCGTAGTTAGCTGCATTTACCAACCAGTGTGTTTCTTATGCTTATAGAGTTTGTGGAAATCTTTAACTTCCGTTGGAGGGTCAGTATTTTCCATTTAGTTATCTATCAATGCTTGAAGATTTTCTACTGCCTTCTGGTTGCGTAGCAACTTCATACATGCCTGTAGGAATGGTTTAACTTCTTCGTCTGCTTTTAGATTTGTTGGAGCCTTGGAGGTAGATGCCTCATTTTTGGTAAAGTCTTTGGGAGATTCTAGGAAGATTTCTTTCTCCTTCTGTAGGTCCAAGATTTCCTTTTTGATAGTGGAATTTTAGATAAGGGGTTCAGCCACAACTCTTTCCTCAGCTCCTCCAGTATCCATGCCACTGCGTGTAATGACATTAATACTGGGTTCCTCATCACATGGTTCTGCCTTAACCCTTTGTACATTATGCATTGGTGTCTTCTTTTTTTCCTGCATTTTTGCTATTATTATCGGACAATCTTCAATCACATGATCCAAATGTCTGCAATATCTACAAGATTGTCATGTAGGGTTCGGATAGTCCCTTGAGAAGTGCCCTACTTATCCACAATTATAGCACATAAATTGCCCTCTTCCCCGACCTGCGCTTCCGCATCTTCCCCCCCTGACCTCTGGCAGGGGAGCCTCCTCATCTCGAGGGGGATAGTGGTGATGAAGAGTTAGCTTGTACCCTATATAGTTTTCCTCTGTCTATCATTAAGTCATATGTCCGACAGTTGTGTTCGTCATGTCCCACAGATGAGCAGAATCAACACCATTGTTTCTTCAACTTTGGAACATATGCACCAAGATGGGGGAAATGATTGGTATCATGTAGTCCGGCTACGCGGTAGTCGATGCACCATAATGTGGGGGTGCTTGGTCCCGCAGCCTCTTTATGGTGCAATGGGTTGGGTCCCCCAGTCTGCATGTAGTCTACCAGTAGAGGGCACTGATCCTTGGTGTGGCCTGACACCCTGCATCTTATGCACCAAAATTCTGGATTTCTAGATGCATTGCCTCCAGCTGTCCCTGGATCTGCTATACCCCAAACTAGGCATCATCTCTTAGTGCAACTTCTAGCTTCATGGAAATCTCCAAGGATTTTTCTTGTGTATCAATCGCTTGCTGACCCATAGGCCCGCGCAGGTGAGGTAATAGCATGGAAATGGACCATTCCTTGTGATGTCTATCCTAATATTTAAATTCCCCATTTCTAATAACCTTCTTTAGCCGCCGATCAACCTCCCATACAGACTCAGTGGGTCCTTGTTTAAAGTATTTCAAGTCAACCACCAGTTGTGCGTAGGACTTAGGCTTCCGGAACTGTTGTTTTAAAGAATCCTTAATTTATTGTATTGATGGATTCACATGCTGGCCCACGTACCCCATGAGCCAATCCAAGGCCCTTCCTTCAAAGGCTAGGGATAACTATGCCCTTTTTACAGCATCACTAGAAATATTCTGTGTAGTCCATACTGATTCCTCTACGAGCCAAAATTGGTCCATGTCTTCATCCCCCACACCCTTGAAGGTGGGAAGCTTCATGTGTGTGGCCATATCTTCTTCTGGTAGTGGTGGAGGGTTAGGAGAGTTCTTTCCCTTACGCTGATTCAACGATGGTGTAGACAGAGGAATAGTTCCTGAATGTGCATATGGCTCTCTTAAGGGGTTGTAGACGGATCTATCCCCTTCTCGATTCACTCTGTAGTACTTACCACTTCATGTTGTACTCTCACCCTGATTAGAGGTCATTCATTCGGTGTGGCTGCACAAAATGCCTTTTTTGCACAGTAATATTTTAATCAGTAGTGGAAATATTCAAAAGAACTTACCTTAGAATCCTTTGAAGAACCTCCACTCCACTTCAGAGTAGGATACAAACTGATCGACTGCAAATTTTGTTACAAATCCTCCTAGCACACTATCCACCCAATGATCTATGGTCTAGGTGATTCTGTTGTCATCCTTCTCCAATTGTTGAATCGCTTCCAGAGTCCACTGCGTAACTTGATCATCCTTCCAACATGTCTAGAATTCTACTAGCCTTGCTAGCCACTCTTGTAGCTCATGCGCGAAAGTTACAAAGAAAATTTCATATAATTTTGTGAAAATATATTTGTTCTTCCACTTTTCAGCTATTAGCTTTGTGTTGCGATTATCTTTTATGGAAAATTCCTGAATATGTTTTTTGAACCAGTATTCGAGCTCTAATTTATCAGGTTGCCAATGACCTCGTGGCATTATCCAATCTCTCTCTCAAAATGCTCCCGGTCTCGACAGCAAACCCATTTGTTGGCTTGAGGGGTCCTGACCCAAGTTCGTATTTAAGGTTTGCCAAAAAACCCCTATACTACTGGCCCTTTCGGTAATGACCTACTTTTGCAGGCCAAGGTCTCACCCGAAGTAGTATGGGTAGGTGCTACAACCAGGTTTCACTAGTACATTTGGCGGAAATTCCGACACTTAGTTCCGACACTTTTGACCAAATGTTGGAAATTTCCCCAAATTTTTTCAATCCCGCTCGAAACCGTCACTATACCGACGTTTAGAGAAAAGTGTCGCAATCCCAACACTTAGACAAAGTGTCGCAATTGCGACGTTTGGACGAAGACGTCGCAATTGCGACACTATGCCCCAAAGCATCGCTATTGCAACGACTGCCTCCAAACGTTGCAATTGTGACACAATGTCTAAGTGTCACTAAACTGTCGCTATACTGACGTTTAGAGAAAAGTGTCACAATACCGACATTTAGAAAAAGTGTCACAATTGTGACGTTTGGAGGAAGACGTCGCAATTGCGATACTATGCCCCAAACCATCGCTATTGCGACGGCTGCCTCCAAAAGACAGAGCAGTTTGATTTTGGTTGAATGCAGGAGTGTTTTATGTGAAGAATAGTGGTCCCATAGACCACGTTAACGTCCATGGTACCATGATCACACACCAGTCAGTGAAGGACACATGGCAGAAGCATATTGGTTCGGGTTTTTTGTTTGGACGATTCGCAGTGGTTCAAACCGGACCCGAAATATTTATGAGGCACATTGTATAATTTTTTTGGGTCACAAAAGACCCCAACGTCATCAACCTCATTTCAGACCCGAAATTTTTTAGGGTGGATTTCATAAGAAATTCGCGTCACAACTTTCCCTCCGTACGCCGAGCCCAATTCGGACCCGAATTTTTATAGGGCACATTTGATTGAGAATTCGCGTCACAAATTAGGACGACATCAGCATCCCATTTTGGAACGCGAAATCTATCATTGAATTTTCGCTTATCGCCGATTGAAGTCTGGGTGATTGCGAAAGGGTTTTGTTATTGGTTTTATGTTTTTCGTTTTATATTAAGTTTTGTTATGGTTTATATAATGCGCGACAAAGTTTTTTTAAAAACTATTGGTGTATTACGTTTTCACATATATACATATGCGCATTGTTATTGTGGGTCCTGAAGTCTTTTTTTTAATAGACTTTAGTTTAGTTTTAGTTTTTAATTTAAAAGTTTAACATATAGCTTTTGATATGATGCGGTATAAATATAAGAAGGCCCGGAAAAAGACTGAGTAATTTTTTTTTGGTGCACAACAGTGCGTTTTATTTCTACAGAGACAGAGCAAAATAATTAAATAAATAAATAAAAACTAAAATAAATAAATAAATAAATAAATAAATAAATAAATAAAATAAAATAAAAATAAAATTAAATAAATTAAAATTAAAAATATTAAATTAAAAATTATTATTTTTATTAGAAATAAAATCCAATATTCCATATCGTCACAAACAAACAAAATATTCAGCTCCTTCAGTTATTACACATTTTACCCCTCATATAGCACAAAATGATTCACATCTCCTCCTTCCGGCGTTCCCTTGCACCCCAGGTGCAATTGTTTGTTTATAAGATTATATGATACATGTGAGATTAAGGTTTATTATTTATCATATATAAATAAATTTTATCAATATTGTACATTTACACTTTTATGAGGTGATGTTATAAGTAAATTCATAAATATCTATTTTTAATCCTCATTTTACTCTATGAATATGTTTGGAAATGAAATTTCAATAGATTAATTTTATCCTAACCTATGTATCATCAATATTGTACATTTACATTCTTAATTATGAGGTGATGTTATAGGTAAATCCATGAATATCTCCTTTTAATCTTCATTTTACTCCATGAATATGTTTGGAAATGAAATTTCAATAGATTAATTTTCTTGCTATTATATGTTTTACGAAGATATGGTAAGGAATTCTCTCTTTTTCTTCTTAGAAATAATTATATATAATTTTTTTTTTTCAAAATAGATTAAAAAAAATATATGAGAAAAATTATTAATTCATCAATATGTGTGTGTGTGTGTTGTGAGGAATAATTTCATAGTTCAACTTAATGGTTCATTATATAATCATGTGATCATCAACAATGATATATCTTAAAAAGCAACTGAAAAGCCATGTGTACAAAATCGATGTATACTCTAGAGAGTGCTTCTCATATCAATATGTAAATTGTTGTATGCTACTTCAACAAAATTATAAGATAAATTGTAATACACATCATAGATGCACCATAACAATTGGTGCAGGGTAAAACCCACCTGCCACACCTTTGTACTTGATCCAATTTTCTTTGTCAACTCTTCTAGCTGTGGGAGTTTCCTCCAAGGATCATAATACCCCCAAGGCCTATGCCATTCCTTCTTGCATGCGGAACTTCTTCACTTGATGGTTCTAAACCATACTATAAGTCCCCACGTTCTATGGTCTAATCCCCATCATACCTATCAACATTCAACCACTCTTTACACACCCCGAATATAATGACTAGCCTACTCTCATTAATATATACCCCAATAAATACAAGCCACTTAGGAATTAAACCCCAAAACCTTGGGCTCACTTATTTTACATATTCGAATTGATATTCGAATGTATCAACTGCTCAACCCTCTCGTATTTCAACTATGATGTTTAATCTATGTCGACCTTGTCAATTCGAACTCCGTCACTTGGTTTCAACCAAACGCACAACCATTCACATAATTATACAGTCCTCCTTATTATAATCTCCGCCAATCCTCAAAGATCGTAACAAATCTCGACTTTGGTCTATAAATCAACGGTCATACATAAACCATTCTTGGATCCACAGTAATTTACCTCTCAATCCGACGGTCGATGGAGCATCGCGCCAGTTTGGAGGATCCAATGGACACAATGAAATCTCGCGTAACAAGCACGCCCAAGGGTTAGTCTACGATGAGAACGGTTTTATAATTCCACCCTCAGCCACGTGTCTCACAGAGACATATGTCGCGTCCTTTTCACCAATTCTGCTTACCACCTCCAAGCTTGCGCGATATCGCCGATTTTCCAAACGGTGGTTTTACTGTGCACTTCGGTCACGGTTCCGCCTCTTATCTTCCAGGTTCCGTCGAGCTTTCTTTTATTGTACTCCGCCTCTGCTCCTTTGACTCACATCTTCCTGTACTAGTTTTTTTTTTCTTCAATTACGGACTCGCACTCCATGAGGTTCCTTCACACGCCGGTTCTATGTACGTGGTAGCACCGATCGAACCTTGAATCGAGGGCTCGAGCACAATTCTCTATTACACTGTGGGGAGATCCATAATTTGGACCTATGGACCCTCTCTACCATGGAATTTCCCACTGTATTACATGAGTCTCGACCACAACATTGCCATACCACTATCCAATGCCACAGCGTCCACTATCATGGCGCTTAACACAGGTTATCACACAACTTTATTCGTCTGGAAATTCTTACACCGAGTTAAACTAATATCCAATGGGTTCAGGAAAGGCTAGAACCTCTTGCACAGAGGCTAGTAATTCAGGAAAGGACTTGGTTCCTCTTTCAACATACAGGACCCCATTAAACCACAATTATCGAGTATGTATTCCAGACTACTATACAGTTGATTATCGAGACACAAAAACCATTCATGCCATAATTAACTCGACAAATGCACAATACCATTGAAATAATTATACATTTATGCAGTGAAGTACTTACAACTTTGGCTCGACCAGATCTTCGAATTACTTGGCCCTTCTCCTCTACTCTATCTCTACGACAATCCTACGCAGCCTATGCGGTTCTCTATGCAGGTCTGCCTTATTATGCCTATAAGGCTTATTTTTATAGAAACCCTGAATCGACTCAACTCCTCTAACGCTCAAAACTCTACATATCTCTAACTCTGAGACTAACCCTGTGATAGACAGAGACGGACTCCTAAAATTAGCTTAACTTCTGAAACTGACTATCTCTTCAGTGCCCATTAATTATTCGGGAAATTACATTTTCTTCTCTAATTAACTAAAAATAACTCAACTATGAATAAATACATGGCGAAATAAAACATGAGACCCCCCTTTAAATTTGTTTATGGACAAAGGCTATTTTGAGCCTAATGCCCCTGCATCAACAATTGCCATACAACTAATTTGTTTTAGGATACATGTGAAATTCTAGGGGTAAATTCCATATGATGTGTATATCAATCTATTAGGTGTTGGTAAGTTGTGAGTATCTAAGAAATGATAAGGAATATCCATACATCATGATCTTGTAATGTGATTATAAATTGTGTCTATAATTTCCATAAAATGTATAAATGATTTAAAAAAAAAAAATCAACCCAATCAACCCTAAACAATGCTCATGATGTGGAATGTCATTGGCGAAACCAAAATGATGGTCACATGTCCCATTTCTATGGTAATGGTGATCATATATATGTTGTAGCGACACTTGATGAGTAATTAAATAAATTTTAGAGTGTGACTCATTGTGCCATATTTTTTTAAAGCATGATTTGTTTTCCTAATTTTTACTAATTTGTTAACATATTTTATTCATTTGGAAAGCTAATTAATGATGCTTTAAGTAATTAGGACCTAATGAGAGATCATATTCACATCTTCACTGAAATATATTTGGTAATTGTAGTCACTATATGAACTGCACATGCATGCTACTTAAGAAAAATTGAAATATAAACTATAATACACATCTTATATCTACCATAACAATTGTCATACAACTTATTTACTTCTAGATACATATGAAATACTTCAGGTAAATGCCATATTATGTGTATACCAATATAGTAGGCATTGGTAAGTTATGAGGATCTAAGAAATGATAGGGTATCCACACATTAGTGCCCTGGTGAATTTTTTGCATAATTATCTATTTGTTGTAATTTTGTTGCCTGGATTTGTTATAGATTTCAAATAATACAATTATCTACCAATTGTTCTTTATAAAGAAGAAGTACAATAAGTAGTCACCTAAAAGTGAGCCATGTGAAAATATTGGTAACATGAGTAACCTGGTAAGCTGTAAATGAAAAGTGAATAACCTCCACTCACCAACAAGTGGAGGCAGGGTTGGAATTTGGATTTCTCTTTACCCGTCACACAATTTTTTTTGACGTTTTGGTCATTATTTTTCTAGTCAATAAACGTTACGTTTAAAATTTTTCACTTCATTAATAACGTTCTCGTAATAAATTAACCCTTCG